>CM064567.1:24762643-24802643 GCA_032716605.1 Paralithodes platypus | reverse complement strand
GAACAGCAAACGGTTGAGCATCCATAACTTGTGGATAATCAACTGACCACTGACAGTTTAGTAGAGAACAGCAAACGGTTGAGCACCCATAGCTTGTGGATAATCAACTGACCACTGACAGTTTCGCGGTATAAGGATAGTGGAGCTATAAGTATCGATTAGTTGAATTTCCAGATACAAAACGGTTATAGTTCACATAAAAAATGAATAAATAAACAAATAAAAGATAACATAAAAAAACACTGATACGATACATAGCCTACATTTATATACGATACATAGCCTACATTTATATACGATACATAGCCTACATTTATATACGATACATAGCCTACATTTATATACAATACATAGCCTACATTTATATACGATACGTAGCCTACATTTATATACGATATATAGCCTACATTTATATACGATACATAGCCTACATTTATATACGATACATAGCCTACATTTATATACGATACATAGCCTACATTTATATACGATACATAGCCTACATTTATATACGATACATAGCCTACATTTATATACGATACATAGCCTACATTTATATACGATACATAGCCTACATTTATATACGATACATAGCCTACATTTATATACGATACATAGCCTACATTTATATACGATACATAGCCTACATATATATGCGATACATAGCCTACATTTATATACGATACATAGCCTACATTTATATACGATACATAGCCTACATTTATATACGATACATAGCCTACATTTATATGTGATACATAGCCTACATTTGGTAAGATGATCCTAAGGGTATTAGAGTGTTGAGCCTATAATTGGGCTTTGTAATTGGGGTTGTGTGGGACAGGGATCTGCCTTGCTTAGGCCAATCGGCTTTCTGCAGACTCCCATTTTCTTATGTTCTTATTTATATACGATACATAGCCTACATTTATATACGATACATAGCCTACATTTATATCTATCAAAAGCTTATATAAGTTTGATAATTTGTGCTAAATATCGATGTCTACAGCCTTAGAGCCCGAAACTCGCAAGTGTCAATTCACAAGAATGCGATATAATATATATACAGTATATGAAAGGCATGACACCAGCAGCGACCGAAAGTTAACCTTTTCAGTATGTGAAGACGAATTTCGTAAATGCATTATACCATCACGATTTATTGAGCATAGGAAGGACTTGAGAGAGTTAGAGAGTTGATTGGGATTTATCTCTTTGATTCATTGAGATCCTTCCTATGCTCCATGTAAATCGGTTAATGTTAACCAGAATAAAATGAGAAATATCCTAATTCAGGGGGTCAATTCAGGGGGTCAATTAATGTGTTGCTAAGAGTAACGGATATAAAGGGTGAAAACTGTGGTCAGTAACATAAATGAAGGAATTGAGTTATTGATGTGTTATTACAAAGAGGCGTTTACAGAGAGAGGTAACAGCCAAATCAGAAAACAGGTATTATGGTTTCATCGTGTGTGTGTGTGTGTGTGTGTGTGTGTTTGTCTGTATGTGTATGTGCGAGTGTGTGCAAAATTGTGAGTGAAGGTGTGGAACCATGTGCGTACACACCGACACACACACACACAATATATATAATTATATAATGTGTGTATACTGTATATGTGCGAAAGAAACGATACACCCACGTTAAGCTTCCTTTCCCACCACTTGGACTACCTCTTGACCTCCCCCCTCCCCCCTGCACCCCCTTTGGCTGCGGAGTATACAGTATTTCAAGGAACACAATTATACACATTCGTACAGTAAATATTAATAGATCTCCTGCTTAAAAACAGTTCGAACTCAAGTTACTATCACTATTACCTCTGTTGTTGCTTGCTTTCCTTTGCACTCCCTTGTACTCGTTAACCCCTTCTGTTCCGACGAAGTATTTTTCATTATATTCGGGCAACTATTAGACGATTTTATTCAGCTTAGGAAGGACGTACACCAATTAAAACACTGTCTTCATTATCCTTTTTAGTTACCATAGATCCATCCTCAGCTTCATAAAATTGCCTAAATGAAATCAAATACGCCATCGGTATTGAAGGGGTTTTCAGGCGTTTCCAGCAGCCCGTGACCCTTGCTCTATGTTCCACGTCGTATACAAATGTCCAGTTATTGGCCCTCTCTCTAAAGGTTTGACTAACTCATTCAGTACCGGTGACAGACTTTTCATTATACTATGCCAACTATTAGACTATTATATTCAGCTTAGGAAGAACAACTACCCATTAAAAGGCTACAGAGTACCTCAATTAATCCGTTAAGCTACCTAATATCCTTCCTAAGCTATATAAAATCGTCTAAATGTAGCTGAAATCTAATAAAAGAGACGTCCCGGTACTGAGAGGGTAAGATTATCATAAAAGATATTCGGCAAAATATTGCTTTTGATTTTATTAATTTCATAAATCACCTCACATACATATGTTTGCATAAATCAAACAAATGTTCAGCCCACGATTATTTATGAGTGCCTGAACGAAGGGGTAGAACTGGGTTGCTTATAATAGAAATCCTGTAGTAAGAGGCTCCCTCTTACTACAGGATTTCTATTATAAGCAACCCAGTTCTACCCATACGTTCATTCTATTTTTCTATTTTGTGGCCATGTGCTTCTTAGGTAACCATTATTGTTGCTGTAATTAAGAAACAATTAAGTGATAATTTAGTTGTGATCATGTAGAATTTAGTTCGAAAGATCAAACTGCATGTCCTGTACCAATATGTGTAAATGTTTAACCCTTTGAGGATTATGACGCGTTTTGGCAGTTTATTCTGGCTATTATTTGGCGATTTTATATACATTATGGAGGGCATATGGAAGTCAGAGAGTGAATTGAGATAGGCTTTAACCTTTTAATTCCCACAGAACCTTCCTAAGCTGTATAAAATCGTTTAATGATAACCTGAAAACTGTTGAAATACGTCATAATTCTCAAGGTGTTATTGGTATATACTGTACATATCTGAGTGTAAAGAGAGGGTAATAACAACAATGGCTTTAAGGGAGCCCACTTCGCTTTTTTTCTCTTGCTCTCCCTCTCTCTTTGGCTTGTATCCATTCGGCCCCATTCAGCCTACTGTTTTAAGACGTTTACCCCCATCCAGGTGTCAATATTTTCCTGGTGAGCGGTAGCGAACCAGCATATATATATTTTTTTGTTTTGACAGCAAGCTACATTTGTAAATTTTTCGATAGAAAAATTTCTCCGGCAAAGCCGGATTTCTCCATACAATGCTGGCTCGCTATCGCTCGCCAGGAAGAAATCGACACCTGGATGGGGATAAACGTCTTAAAACAGTTGGCTGAATGGGGCCGAATGGATACAAGCCAGAGAAAACGAGAGAAGGAAAGGAAGATTAAAAAAAAACGGTGACCCCCTTAACATAGTGGAGGTTGGCCTATCTCTGTTACTATAGGGTCTGTAGCCGGCTCGTGTTCCCGTGCGTCAATATGTAGCAGCCCCCTCCCCAGCCAACCCTACACTGGCCGGAAATTGTGTGGGCCCCTCCTTATAAACACTGACCGCCCTCTTCAAGTCGTATAGAGAGACGGTCTGAGTGACGTCAAAGAGCTAAGGAATATAGACGCCTTGACACCTATAACTACCATAAACACATACAAACACCTATTAAACTATTTATGGCTATAGTCTATTCGCTGTAAGTAGGCGAGAAATCATGACCTATATCCTCTGTACCTCAAAAAGGGCTAGAGCAAATTTGCTGTAAGTTTCCACATCTATTCCTTGACTGACTCTTCCCAAATGGTAGAAATATAAACACGATTACTCTAGTCGTGTTTTAGTTACAGAGGATAGAGGTCATGATTTATCGCCTACTTACAACGAATAGACTATAGCTAATTACACCAACGCATGTATTGGCATTCATAATTATGTACACTTGGATGCCATAGTCTTTAGCCCACTCATAAATATTCATGGACTTCACCTATTTCATAATATGAAAGTACTTGTTTATCTCTAGAAACGAATTTATGAATAAAATGTTATACATTATAATTATGGCGTATATTATTTATGAAAAAATTAGTTCCATCCAAAAATCAATCCAGATAGTTTATATTTGAATAAAGATACACATAGGGAATTCACGAATTCTTATGAATGGACAAGAGACTATGGCATCCTCTTCAAGCCATATAGAGAGATGAGTTAAGGATTATAGACTATTTGACACACATGTATGAAAAAAAGGCATACGTGAAAACTTATAAAACACCTACTGATATATCTACAGTTACCTACAGTATATACAGTTATAAACACCTACTGATATATCTACAGTTACCTACAGTATATACAGTTATAAACACCTACTGATATATCTGCAGTTACCTACAGTATATACAGTTATAAACACCTACTGATATATCTACAGTTACCTACAGTATATACAGTTATAAACACCTACTGATATATCTACAGTTACCTACAGTATATACAGTTATAAACACCTACTGATATATCTGCAGTTACCTACAGTATATACAGTTATAAACACCTACTGATATATCTACAGTTACCTACAGTATATACAGTTATAACACCTACTGATATATCTACAGTTACCTACAGTATATACAGTTATAAACACCTACTGATATATCTACAGTTACCTACAGTATATACAGTTATAAACACCTACTGATATATCTACAGTTACCTACAGTATATACAGTTATAAACACCTACTGATATATCTACAGTTACCTACAGTATATACAGTTATAAACACCTACTGATATATCTACAGTTACCTACAGTATATACAGTTATAAACACCTACTGATATATCTACAGTTACCTACAGTATATACAGTTATAAACACCTACTGATATATCTACAGTTACCTACAGTATATACAGTTATAAACACCTACTGATATATCTACAGTTACCTACAGTATATACAGTTATAAACACCTACTGATATATCTACAGTTACCTACAGTATATACAGTTATAAACACCTACTGATATATCTACAGTTACCTACAGTATATACAGTTATAAACACGTAATATCAACATTAATAAGTGTCAGTAAAGACAAGTAGCCATAAATATACACCAATAAGCCCTCGTCGCTCTCTTCAAGTCATATAGAGGTGACACCATGATATTAGGGATAAATAGAGATCCTTTAGTTAGAGAGAACGGCCAACATTTCCTTTGCACGCGATTTTAGTGCCTCTTTTTCTTTTGTTTTCTCTCTCTCTCTCTCTCTCTCTCTCTCTCTCTCTCTCTCTCTCTCTCTCTCTCTCTCTCTCTCTCTCTCTCTCAGCGACAGAAAGCAAAGAGTAGTCATAAACGGTAAGGCATCAAAATGGACCAATGTAAGTAGCGGGGTACCCCAGGGATCGGTACTAGGACCAATTATCTTTCTAATTTACATCAACGACATAGATGAGGGTCTCACCTGTACAATCTCAAAATTTGCTGACGATACAAAAATTGCAAATAGCGTACTCTCAAAAGAACAAGTTGACGATATGCAACACAATCTAGATAAATTGTCATGTTGGGCCCAAATTTGGCAAATGAGTTTCAATGCGGATAAATGTAAAGTACTACATATCGGATACCTAAATGAGAAAGCAAACTATTCGATGAATGGCACTCAGCTTAAGAATGTAAACAGAGAAACCGATCTGGGAGTAACAATATCGAGTAACCTAAAACCGAGTCAACAATGTTCAGAAGTTGTTAAGAAGGCAAACAAAATAATTGGCTTTATAGGCAGGTCATTTGAGCATAAATCCAAAGAAGTTATCCTAACCCTTTACAATTCATTAGTCCGCCCTCTTCTGGAATACTGCGTTCAATCCTGGTGCCCTTATTACCAAAAAGATATAAACAAGCTAGAACGAGTTCAACGTAGAGTTACCAAAATGATACCTAGCCTAAAGAACAAACCATACGAAGAGCGTCTTAGAGAATTAAATCTATTTCCTTTAACCCAGCGCAGATTAAGAGGTGACTTAATTCAAGTGTTCAAAATCATCAAAGGCATCGACAATATGAACTGTAGTAAGTACTTCACTATTGACCAATCTAATTACACGCGGGGAAACGGTTGCAAAATTATTGGTAAATCTTTTAACTCACACGAATCTAAGAATTTCTTCTTCAATCGAGTTGTCAACTTGTGGAATGGGCTTCCCCGAAACGTTATAGACTGCATCACCGTTGATTCATTTAAACTCCGCCTAGACAAATATCTCGCATCAAACCCGCGACTGACTGCGTTTGTAAATGAATAACTTTATTCTATCCCCCCCTCAGTTACTAACCAATCTGTCCCCTACTAACTTCCTAATCCTGCCACGGACATTAGTTCCAGGGCAGTAATTCCCTTTCCAATGTTCCCTTACCCACTCTAAACCACTGTTTGGACACTTGATCCTCAGTGTTTTGGAGGACAAGCAACCTAGAAGGGTCACTAGATCTGTTGTTGCTTGATTTCCTTTGTACTCCTTTGTACTCTCTCTCTCTCTCTCTCTCTTTTCTATCCTTTCCTTCAACTTTCCTTTTCTATCGTATATGCCATCGCTACTAGAATTAAGTCCTGACCACCTCGTTTGGATCGTAAGGTCTGTGTGGCCAGTGTATCTATGTAAGTCTATGTAAGTCTCTCTCTCTCTCTCTCTCTCTCTCTCTCTCTCTCTCTGGTAGCCTACTGTTTTAAGACTTTAATCCCCATCCAGGTGTCGATATTTTCCTGGCAATCGGTAGCGAGCCAGCATATGTTTCATAATGTTTTTGACAGTAGGCTAATCATCATAATCATTGTATCCATTCGGCCCCATTCAGCCAACTGTTTTACGACGTTTATCCCCATCCAGGTGTCGATATTTTCCTGGCGAGCGATAGCGATGGCTTCGCCGGAGACATTTTTCTATCGAAAAATGTACAAACTTAGCTTGCTGTCACAAAATATATATATACTGGCTCGCTACCGCTCGCCAGGAAAATACTGACACCTGGATGGGGCTACACGTCTTAAAACGGTAGGCTGAATGGGGCCGAATGGGTACAAGCCAAAGAGAGAGGGAGAGAAAGATTTTTTTTAAAGCAGGTGACCCCCCTTATGGGCAATGCATAAGCGTATAGAATCCCCTCCTATTCCGCGCTTTCTGTAAATAGATTCAGTTTGTTGGGTTTAATTTATCACTGGAGTGGAGATGAGAGGAAATGGAGGAGAGATGGAGAAATATGGGAATGATATGAAAACACACAGAGGGAGAGAGAGAGAGAGAAAGAGTGAGTGAGTGAGTGTCTGTGTGTGTGTTTGTGTGTGTCTGTGTGTGTATTTGAAAGAGTTGTCAAAGCCGCGTTTTCAAGCACCCCCACTATCTCCGATAGACTGGAAAAGGTGTCGTGTTACACCATTAAGGGTGTCGAATATCAAGCCAACTGAATCCTACTCCTACGCTGGTTTGAGGAAGTGAAGAACTGGTTTGAGGAAGTGAAAAGTCAATCCGATTGGGGCTTTAGGTATATATCTGAAAGAAAGACATTATATTTCATTGGCGAGTGTAAGACAAATTTATCTGTCTTAATGTAGTCTTAAAATAGCCCACACATACACCAAAGTAAAGTAATTCATGATCATTCGAAATTGGGCTTTTATGTATTTATACCAAAACAAGTGAGTTTTGATACTTATGAGAGTGTGAAAGCTATATATAATATGTTCTAATATTCTACTAGGAACTTTAAAATGTACACCAAAACCCAAATATACGAGATAAATATTAGCGATCGTTGTCGTAGTTTAAACAACAACAACAGCAGCATTATCGCTTGGACAATCTTGGGAGAGGAATACTTCGTTTATTTAACCCTCTAAGTAGCGTTGTATGTGAATGTTTTCGAAACTAATGAAACTGTATTTGCGTAAATTGATTCCTAAACCAATCTGATAATATCAGAACTGTGAACTAATTGTAATAGTTCGAAATCTGGCCTTCTTCACCATAGCCGAAATGAATTGTCTTGTACGATGGTGCCAATGTAGCTACTACCGCTAGATCCAGCGAATCACTTCCGTCTAGCGACATCAAGATATGATTAATTCTAGCGATATTAAAGATATTTTCACCATTTTAAGAAGTTGTCGAGATTTTTCGATTGTTAAAGATTATTCTAGATACTTCAACATATTTGTTTCTAGTGACATACAAGTTGTTAGTGTCTGGGGACTATCTAGCGACTTTTCAATTCTATTCTAGCATACATTTGTGAGTTAGTTTATGTTGTATTGTTTTCTAATTTTTCCCTCTTGCTCCACAAGACTTCCTACATGGTATAGTGTATTGTTCAAGTGATAATTAAATATTATATTTTAAGTTGGCTGATAATTATGAAGCAGTAATGCTGGATGATGAGTATACTGTATGTAAACATGTCTCGGATATCAAAGATAATTTTTCATATTTTCTGCCAGAAGCCCAATAGATAATCAATGGTGGAAGCGAAACACACAGTTTAAGAGTGACAGTGAGAAAGGGAGTGGGAGAGAGAGTGAGAGAAAGGAAGAAGGAGTGAGAATGAGTATGTGTGCGAGTGAGAGAGGAGGTGGGTGGGGGGTTATTGGCTATTAACCTAAGAAGCCTGTAGGTATGGTATTTGAAACGTCGCGGTGGGCGAAGATAATTTGGTTCATTCCTTACTAAGATCGTCATTTTACCATTAATATTGTTATTACTTATTCATATGCGCCTATTTTACGTTTAATATGAAGATAATAATATGTAGCAACAATAAAACAAGTGAGAATAGTGTTTGGATGGTCAAAATTGCCGACCGGTCATTCATGAAGTGTGGAGCTGAGGCGAGAAACCAGACTGACACACTCCCTCACACTCTCTAGCACACCACGCTGTTGCTAGGTCTGGCATCACGCCTTGGAACCGGGTTGGAGATGCTAGCACAATTAATACACCAATAAATATGGTAATAAGAGGAAAAATAGGTGATAATTGAAGGGGTGGGAGGAAAGAGGGGATTTTGACATATGTGGAGGAGTGATAGAAGGTATAGAGGGGAATTATCTCCCTTAATCACCATTTCACTTGTTTTAAGTGCTACTGGGGCCTTTTAAACGTTTTTTTTTTAGGCCTTGGCTCATATGAGGACGCTCGCTGTCGCCCAGTACGGACTCATATGAGGACGCTCGCCGTCCATGGGTTAATGTAAGTGTGTTTGTGCGTGTTAGAAACGTTCAACGAAAATTCATAATATTGACCTAAACAGAAAGCAAAATCAAACAAACGATCATTCATCATTTGTAATATAGAAAGATTCAAATGTTGTAGATGCCAGTACCACACACATACACATGATGCACACAGACACACATAGATGCATACATAAAGTGTATAGATACATACATACATGCATACACATTATGTACATGCAAGTACCACACACACACACACACACACACACACACACACACACACACACACACACACACACACACAGCTACAGAGCTAGATTGATAAATAGACATATAGATATACGAATAATGTTTATATAATTCGCAGGTCAAGCACGTGTCGACTACTAAATTATTAGTGTGAAATTGTGTATTGGTGAAGATTGCAAGGTGGACACATTGTTGGCTTAGTGTGAATTATCAACACTTTCTCTCTAATACCCTCTAACCCCTTCACTCCCACGACGTACAGTTGTGGCCACTCGTTTATGGACAATATTTGGAGTTGAAATTATGGTACAATCAGATGCCATAGTCTCTACCTACTCATAAATATGTGTGGACTTCACCTATTTCTAACTATGGAAGTATATCTCTGGAAGCAAATTCATGAGTATGATTTTGTTATACATCTAATACAAAATTATGCATACTATCTATTGAAAAGCAAGTTCTATGAAATAAAATCAATCCAGATAGTTATAATCGTACGCAGAGAAACAATGGGGGTCAAGAATTCTTATGAGTGGGCTAGAGACTTTTGGCATCCAAGTGTACCATGGGGAACTATTTCAGCCACAATTTTCACTTACTTGTTTTCATCATTAGGGATTAAAAAACCCGTCCACATGTTGAACCAAATAAGCATCAATAAATGATTATGTATAAGAAACGGAACCACCAAATAATCTCACACAAATTAACACTTAGTTTCTTTCTCTTTGTTTAAAGGGATGTACATGTTTTTTTCTGGGCCCCTTCTCCCTCCTAATTAGCCCCATTAGTTTTGAGATTTAAGACGTTCGCTCCATTAGTTTGGCGATTTTAAGACCTTTCGTCCCATTTGTTTGTTGCTATTAAGATCGTTCTTACTATTTAGGTGTCAAGTTGTTCCTGGCGAGCGATAGTGAGCCTGCACTTTAAGAGGAACCGGCTTTTGGCTGGGACATCTTTCTACCGAAAAAAATTACAAATTTATCTCGAAGGGGGATCTTGGGGATTTTTTGTAAACGCTTGATGGAGGTCTTTGGAGGAAACTAAAACACAAACAAATAAATAAATATATAAATAATATAATTAACCGTGCTCGCTTTAATACACATACGATGCATATACCATTACCACACCACATATACCTTTACCCTAGTACATACAGTATACCAGCATCCAAGCACATATACCAGTACCCCAATACATATACCATTACCACACCACATATACCTTTACCCTAGTACATACAGTATACCAGCATCCAAGCACATATGCCATTACCCCAATACATATACCATTACCACACCACATATACCTTTACCCTAGTACATACAGTATACCAGCATCCAAGCACATATACCAGTACCTCAATACACATATTAGTACTCCAACATATATAGCACTGAGGGTAAGGACTATTACACATATATAGCACTGAGGGTAAGGACTATTACACTAAGATATACTGTGATTTAATACAAGCACGGAGACAACTGGAGCTGTGAGCCTCGTCAATGATGCAGGGAACTTGGACTCGCCAGAAAAGATGCGAGCTCCTGTGGGATGGAGACCCTACAGTAACAGAGATCAGCCAACCCCCGCCATGTTTGTGCCACTGGTGTCATTACCCTCGCTTTACACTCACATAATGCCCATACCCATAACAGTCATTCGGCAACACGGGTACAGGGTATAATTTATAGTTTGGCCTTTGGATTTAAACTCTACATAATCAACAATATAATACCACCCCGTTGTTTGATCTTAACGGCCCCAATATGGTGTCCCGATAAATTGCTGTCCACTCTCTCTTACTACAGGATTTCTACTGTGGGACCGGCTGCCAGATTATTGTTAATGGTGGCCTCAATATATATACTGCTTCTACCCCGGGCTGGACAATGGGGGAACGAACACGCTTTATTAATGGTCACCAGCCCACCACCAGTTTTGTTTACCTCCAATGTTAAGCTTACTCCGACTTTGTAATATTTTGTTTCGGTATTATGAGACAGAAGTAGTGGGAAGATGTCATCTGGGTAAGCAAAGCTTTCACTAAACATACCAAACAGATGAAATGAAGCAACTTGTTGATGTAGTGGGGACCCCAGTAAGTTAGAGTACCGCCCGGTGGGTTCCAGTTCCCACCCAGCTCAGGTCGTGGAATAGTGTTCACAATACTGTAAACTGTTACTGTATCTGTTAAGCAAGATGATGGGGTTAGGATCACCCTATAGAACTTTCTGCATAGCACCCATAGCCTGGCTAACCCAACACTTTAACCCTCTGATCATTATGACGCATTTTGACCGTTAATTCTGGCTATCATTAGACGATTTTATACAGTTTAGGAAGGATCTTTGGGAATTATAAGGGCAAAGAACATCTCAATGAACCCTCTCACTTCTATGCACTTTTCCTAAAATAAATGAAATCGCCTAATAACAGCTAGAAAACCTAACATTAAAATGTGTGACCGTATCTTCCAAGACCTTAACCTGGGTGAGTGTCTATTTAAGGACATACAGGTACGCGGTGCATTAGATTATTGCAATCACCTTGGACCTTCATACCTTTAAGGAGAGATTGTCTCTTAAGGATTTTTTTTTTTTTTTTACCCCCTTCACCCTCATGATTGGTCCCTTTACTTTTGATATTTTAAGATTTTCGACCCATTAGTTTGGTGATCTTTAGATCTTTCACCCCATGTAATGTAATATTACCCCACACATTCCCAGATAAATGTTATGTTCCTACTATTCTCGAGAAAGCAAAACCCCTCTACAGGACATTACAAAATTGATTACATATGGCCACCATGCTTTTCCAGTAATTATGAAGCTGCAATATAACATATGATATATATATATATATATATATATATATATATATATATATATATATATATATATATATATATATATATATATATATATATATATACTGTATATATATATTCGGTATATATATATATATATACATATACTTTTCCTTATTTATTTTTAACTTTGTTCCCTAGAAATATATCAAACTTCAAAAACACGTGCCCAAGATCCCTCTTTAAGATGAATGTGTATATTTTTTGGTAGAAAAATGTCCCAGTCGAAGGCTGATTCCTCCTAAATTGCTGGCTCGCTATTGTTCGCCAGGATATAATGGACACCTAAATGGCACGAAAGGTTTTAATATTGACAAGGAAATGGGGCGAAATGTCTACAAATCGCCAAACTAATGGGGCGAACACTTCCACTTATTCGAATGCAGTACAGAGTGTGTACCATTGAAACCACGAAGATCAGTACAAAATAATAGGCCTAAGGGGTGGAATAAAGACTGCGGATTGTCTGCTTGCTAAAAAAGAATGTTCATGATAAATAAAACATCTCCGACATCCATGAAAAATAAAGTTATATTTGTAGATCTACGACGCAAAGCCAATAAGTTAATCAAACAAAGTAAATACACGCTAGAATTATATGTTGCAAATCAAAGTAAGACAAACCCGAAATATTTTTATAGTTACATCAGGAGGAAGAAAATAGTTTCTTCAACGATTGGACCGTTAGTCTATGAGAAAGGAGACTACACTAAAGATGAAGCAAAAATTAGTAACGCTCTCAACACCTTCTTTGTATCAGTTTTTACACCAGAAGACCTTAGAAATATCCCTACAGCATCGCCGGTTTAGATACATAATTCTGACGTTCTAAGCAGTATAAGCATTACAGAGAGAGGATTTTTGAAATGTTTAGATAAACTCAAGGTAAATAAATCGCCTGGACCTGATACGATCTCGCCTAGAGTTCTAAAGGAAGCTAAGTATGAGGTCTCCAAACCACTGACATTACTCTTCAATAAACCCTTACAGTCTGGGACTATGCCTGATCAGTGGAAGCTCGCCAACGTAACACCGAAATTTAAAAATGGCAGCAAATCCTTACCTAGTAACTATCGTCCAATTAGCTTGACCTCAGTTGTATATAAAATGCTAGAAACACTCATAAGAGACAAACTCGAAAATCACATAGAGGAAAACAAAATACTTAAAGATACTCAACACAGTTTTCATAATAAACGGAGCGCTCCTGCTTAACAAACCTCTTAGACTTCTTCCATGATATCCTCAAACTATATGATGAGAGTAAAGCTGTAGATATAATATACTTTGATTTCGAAAGGCCTTTGACAAACTTCCCCACAAACGTTTATTGATAAAACTAAAAGTGCATGGAATACAAAACGGTGTGTTGAAATGGATATAAAATTGGTTCAGTGACAGAAAGCAAAGAGTAGTCATAAACGGTAAAGCATCCAAATGGATCAATGTAAGTAGCGGAGTATCCCAGGGATCGGTACTGGGGCCAGTTCTCTTCCTACACATATTTACACTGAGCAAAATAGATAGGTATATACTAAGATATCAACATATACAAAATTAATGTTTTAACATGTAACTAACCCCCAATCCCCTTTCACCTACAGGTAACAGCAGCCCCCCGCCCCATCAGTCCTCGCCCCCCTCCTCCATCTCCTCCCGGGGCCCCAGCTTCGTTGGTACCATCCCCAACGTTACCGTCACGGCGGGCAGGGATGCATCGCTGCCGTGCGTCGTCAAGGATATCGGCGACTACCAGGTTAGTCCACACGCAGCACAGGAGCTAAAGGACAAATGAAAACTTAACAGATACTATATGACAAATATCTATAGACAAATACAATGGGTAAATATATGTAGACATAATTATAGATACATGCATATTGTCCATGCATGCATATATACTGTACATACATATATACATACATAATATGCTAGAGTAAAACTGGTTATTGGTGAGTTCTATTAACAAGGAGTTATAAGTATTTTATATAAACTACAATCAAACACGAAGGCAAGTTATCAATAGATACAGAACAACACTATTATTTATACATGAATGGATATACTGTAGGTTCACACAACAATGGTAAGACTACTACATAAAACATACATGTACACAATTCACAATTAGGAAAATAAAATGAACTTTTCTTGAGTTAGTGGTAGTAGACAGACGTGCTTTAAACACAAAGGGAACTCGTGCGTGATTTATTTATGCAATTATTAACTGGTGCGGGTTCTTAGATCAAATCAAACTTCTGCTTTATATAAGTTAAAATACATAGGTTAGTTTTGTATTACTGATAATTGTTAATTATGTGTTTTTATTAATTAAATTATATGAGTTTAGCTTAGCGAAGTCAGTCGTTCTTGTTGTCACAAACTCACGTTTTCTCTATTCGTTTGACTATAGTTGTATTAAATTTATATATGAGATGAACAATTTCACTAAACCACGATCAGTTGTTGGGTGTCTTCGAAATTAAATTTCTGATATATAATATTCCTGATTACTTTGATGCGGGAGTGCCCAATCGCAAGTTTCAATATATTTTACATAGGGAAATAACATGGATAGAATATGTGCTTTCTTTTCCTGAAGGGTTGTACACAATTTATCAAGAAGGTTTTCTAACATTTAGAGATGCACTACTACTATTTAATTTAGTAATTTCCCTGGTGTGGGAGGGGGACTTAGTGAATTTTCATGAACTTGGCGTGCTGGGCTATTGTTACGCCACTCGTCTAGGGCGTCTGATTAGGTCTGGACTTTCTGGGGGTGCAACTTGCAGATTGTCTCTTCTCCTCTTTGTGGATGATAGGTCTCGAACCACTAGCTGTGCAAGGTTTCGTACCACATGCAAGGGGGGTAGAAGTGAGTCTCTGCTTACGTGGGCTCCAGTCAAGACTTAGAGAGTGAGCATCGAGTCTCACTGATATGCTTGGTTGCATTTTCTTTGGTGTCGTACTCAACAAGTCAGTCTTAGGATTTGACTTGCTAGTATCAAACATAGCAAGTTGACCAGAGCACTTGGTGTATTCAGTCTTTAGACCTGAAGAGCTAGTCTCGTACTTAGCAGGCTTACCATCACACTTGGTAGTATCGGTCTTAGGACATGATTTACTAGTATCGACCTTAGTTTTCCTAGTCTTGTACCTAGGGGTGTTCCAGTCTTCAGAGCTGGATGTACCAGTATAAAACCTAACCGAACTACTTTTCCGAGGTTGAGTGACATAGTCTGTCCTAATCCTGCGTATGTTGGTTTCCACTTGGTACGAGCTAGAAAGGCGCGATTTAGTGTTGTTGTCGAGACAGCTTCCGGCCGCATTGATGTTTGAAGTATGCCCACGTGGAAGCACCTATGCGTGTAAAGGGCTTGCAAGTACTCTCTCCCTGTGCTTTATAGGTCCTTGCGGCATGGTGCTAGTGGTGGTTTGCACGGCTGCAATTTTGATTACGGGCATTGCAACACATACATACATACACACACACATACATACATACATACATACATACATACATACATACATACATGCAGGCACAAAACATGCATAAACTGAACAAATGAACAGTAAGATATATAACTATAGAAATTCTGAATCATTCGGGGTTATGTTGAAATGTGTGATGTCATTCTATATTCACTAACATTATTTAGGGGGCTTAAGAAAATATCTCCAATATCTCAATTCTAGATAAAAAAAACAAAATTGGTAGAAAAATGTTCCGGCCGAAGGCAGGTTCCTCCATTATTGCAGGATCACTATCGCTCGGCAGGAAAAACATGACATCTAAATGGCACGAAAGGTCTTAATATTGACAAAGCAATGGGGTGAAAGATCTTAAAAGTGCCAAACTAATAGGGTGAACGTCTCAATATCTCAAAAGTAATTGGTCTAAGCATGATGGAGAAGGGGGTCAAGACAAAACAAACACCTCTCCTTAATCCTAACCTGTAATCATGCTCCTAATATTGACAGAATATATGAAAACAGGTTACAGTATATAAAACCATTAATGTTGTTGTTGTTGTTGTTCCCCAAGCTGCCTGGCCGAACAGCCCCAAGGCCCCGAGCAAGGCCAAGGCCATAACCGAGTGCCCCCAAAGAACCCTCCCTGCCGACCACAATAAAGCCTGGGTGACCAAAGCCACTCCATGGCGGGGAGCTGAGGAGGGTGCGGAAACGCCCGGGAAACCAAAGCCCCATCCAGGGCCCTGTGCTCCTCAGCAATTATGAAGAGAAAGTTGAGGGGCAAGGGAAAAATGTGACGCTTTTGCTTCCAATCTTGGTAGATTGGGAGGTCAATCCACGGAAGAGACACCGTCACTTGAGATCTAGAAAATATATAAGTAAAAGGAACAGTCAGAGTAAGCTATGGGTATGGCAGAGATAGTTAATAGTTTAACATAGTTGTTTACTGTATATATGGATGGAGTCATGAAAGAAATACTAGGAAGAGCAGTGGATGTTGGTGTACAGCTGAAAAGGGAGGGAAATGAGTGGAAGCTGCCTATACTGCTGTTTGCGGATGATACAGTTCTGATGAGTGATAATGAGCTCTGAGTTGCAGGGTCTGGTAAATGAGTTTGGAACAGTGTGCGAAAAACGGAATTTGAAGGTAAATGCGGGGAAGAGCAAGGTTGTGGTCTTCGAAAGGGGTGAAGTCACAGAGTGTGAGGTGAAGTTAAACGGTCAGGCTATGGAGAATGTCAGCTCTTTTAAGTATCTGGGCAGTGTTGAGTAAAGATGGGACTATGGATGAAGAAGTGCGGGAGAGGGTGCAACAGGGGAAGAGGGTTGTAGGAACGTTGAAAGCAGTAACAAGAAATAGAGTGGTCAGTATGGAAGTGAAGAAGTCCTTGCATGACAGTGTGGTAATCCCGACACTAACTTACGGAAGCGAAGCATGGACGTTCGGGAAGAAACTCAGACCAAGAGTGAGAGCGGTGGAAATGAGTTACTTGAGAAGTGCGTGCGGAGTTACATGGAGGGATAGACAGACGAATGAGGAAGTAAGAAGGAGGTGTGGTGTGGAGATAGGTGTGCTGGAAAGTGTGAAAAGGAACAACTTGAGATGGTTCGGCCATAATTATGGAACGTATGGAAAGCGAGAGATTGACTAATGCTGGGGTCACACATTCACATATATCGCTCCCGTATGCTCCCGTCAGGCGCGATCGCCAATTTTGTTTAATGACGGGCGTAGTCCGGCCGTGTACGCCCATATAGAGTACGACTATTGCACTTCCCGACATACGTACCGTAACGGGGCCAGTGTTACGTCAGACGTAATTTAGTCGTATGGAGCTACGTACGTGCTTGCGACTTGCGTAAGCATGTCCCCGTTAGTCCGCCTGGGCTGCCCGATTTGCGGGAACACAGGCCACGCCCATGGCCACGCCCCCACAATACCTGCGTAGCTGAGGCCGTACGTCTTGGGAGATTTTAGGACTTACGTGGACCATTTCCGAACAATCGTAGGCACACCCCGTCTGTCCAAACACAGACAAAGACAGTCTTTGTCAACCACGTAGGTCTGGGTTGGAATCTGGGAACTACAAAAGGGCAGGAATGGCCACACCATTCCCCCTTGAGCTAACACCTACACAAGCTCTGAGGAAACCAAGAAGTCACCCAAAACAACGCCTGGACCTGCCCAAACCACTGCACAAAACCAAGGAAGAAGAAACCAAACCTTCAAAGCCCCAGTCACCACCAACAACCACCACTGTGGCCGAGAAGAAGAAGAAGCTATCAACGACTCCATACATTGAAATCTTCCACCAACAAGCAGAGATAGAAAGCAACCCTGAAGAGGACAAGACTCCAGCACCACCAATGGAGGTCGAGGAAACACCACCTTCAGTAACCACGGCTGTGACGGCACCCACTACAGCACCACCAGAACCTGAAGAAGCAGCCTCCATGCCCATCATTGAGAGCCCCAAAGCCAACCCACCTGCAGAGCCTCCTTCACCTCCTTCAAAACCTGAAAAAGGTGCCTCCATGCCCCTCCCTCAACTCGAACCAGTGAGACCGGTAGAGAAGAAGAAACCAGTCACCCCCAAGACCCCTCGCCAATTGTTCTTCGATATCTGCCTACCACACCTGTCTAAGGACTACAGCATGACAATGAGTTATGCTTACAAGGATTGCGTCCCACCTGATTACTACGGATTCCTGAGTTACTGCATGAAAAACTGGAAGAAGGAAGGCTGCAATTGCTATTTTCACAAAAAAGTAAAAAACAACTACATCGAATGCAGCCTAACAGTGGAGCAAGCCCTAAAGCAAGGCTTCCCGGACCTCCCGAGGAAGTAAAATCACCACCACCACCCATCACCCTCACCAACACCTCATCACCAGCGGGCTATTAGTACGGGACTCCCAGTCGGGCCGGGAGGATAAATATATGGCCTTAAATTCCCTACCTGTACAATAGCCCACAGTTCCAGCCTCTCAGCTCTTGACCCACTGCCTCCCTGGTCGGGTCCAGTCGTCTTCGCAGTAATGCCGATCTCCCACTCAAGAAAACCCTCAGGCAGCTCCAGTTAAGCCTGGACACCTTTTTCTCCTCCTAAAACTCACTTCTTCCAACTAATTCTTGTCCTATCCCCACTTCCCCCTAACCCCCTGTCACTACTCAATTTGACTTGACTTGACACCATTCCCATTCCCAGTCCTCCATCGGCACCATGAACAACATCGCGGAATTCATCCTGGAGGAGTTAAATTTTGTGAACTCCCTTTATAGAGGAAAGACCATTCATCCTTGTAACCTTTAACCCGCTGAGGGCCAGCCAATTTTGACGGTGTGCTTCTGCCAGTGCCAGAGTTTTTTTTTTGTTTTTTTTTTTTTTTTGGCTAAATCTATCAAGTTGGGAGAGAAAGGATGGATAATGGTAAAAAAAACACTCCCCTCGCCAGAAATCAGGTCCCCGATGGTCCGAAAGTAGCTGAAAAGACACTATAGACTACAGACTTTTATGGTATCGGAATGTATGGGTGGGAGGGTGGTTTTGGGGTTGGTTGGGGGAAGGTAGAAGGGTAATTGACTTGTGTTACACATATGAAGCTGATTGGTGAGGTGGTTTCGCCACCACGAATTTTCCTTTTTTTCCTTATCTTCGTACGGATACGCTGGAAGTGGGTGGTGGGAGGCGGTTGGGGGTGTGGTGGGGGGAAGGCAGAAGGGTAAGGGACTTGTCACACAAATATGGAACCGATTGGTGAGGTAGTTTCGCCGCCACAGATTTTCCTTTTTTTCCTTATCTTCGTATGGATACGCTGGAAGTAGGTGGTTGGGGGTGTAGTTGGGGAAAGGCAGAAGGGTAAGGAACTTGTCACACAAATATGGAACCGATTGGTGCAGTCGTTTCGCCGCCACAGATTTTCCTTTTTTTTCCTTCTGACGGGACCGACAGTCAGCGAGTGGGTGGGAGGAAGGATTTGGGATTTTTGTGGTGGGTAGTCTAAAGGGTAATGTACATGTGGTAAAAATATGAAAGCCATAGGTGCAGTAGTTTCGCTGCTAAGATTTGTTTTCGGCAGGGTGCAGAGGGTGGCAGGGTTGGCTTGTTGGTTGCTGCTCAGGTGTGGTGAGAGGTGTGACTGGAGTGTCCCCCGCTGCTGGTCCCCCGCTGGTCCCCCGCTGGTCCCGTTGTCCCCACCGTACAACGGTGCCGCGTGTTCCCGCCAACACGCAGTGCGGCGGTGTAGCCAAATGCGCCCAGACTTACTTTCACTTTCCCGTTTTACGGGAACATTGTACGATTGGCGGGAGACACTTACGTTTTACCGGGCTAGCTGCTACGTTTTACGGGGCTGCTCCCGTAAGACATAGCAGCTAGCCCGGTAAAACGTATGCTTTCCCGACTTTTGACATACGGGAGCGCGAGCCACGTATCGGATTCGAAATCCAAAACATACCGGGCGGCCTTGGCCGCACCCACCACCTCCCAGACCAGCGTGGCTACTCCCGCCATGCGTACCAACCCCCACGACTAGACACAATTTAATTTACGTTTTGCGTACTAAGCCCTTACGTTTTACGTATTCGGTTGCCAACTACCAATAAACCTTCGTACGGGAGCATACGGGAGCATATACGTGAATGTGTGACCCCAGCATTAGAGGGTGTACGAGAGCGAGGTGGAGGGACAGAGAGGGAGAGGTGCACCGAGGGAGAGGTGGAAGTAGTGAGGAAGTATATGAATGAAGGCGGTGTTGGTTGGGAGGAGGGGCGTCGTCTGACTGGGGACAGAGGTGCATGGGGGCGGTTCGTTCGTGGCCACCCCTTCGGGGATCACGGCGTCAGGCAATAGATAGATAGAGAATAGTTTAATATTAACACAAATATTTATGTAGGTAGGTCTAATAGCTAGCTTATTATGGGCAAGATTAATCAAAAAATATAATTTAACTCCTTGAGGATTATGCCGCATATTGACAGTTTATTCTGGCTATCATTATACAACTTTATGCTATACAACTTAGGAAGGCTCGGTGGGAATTAAAATGGCAAAGACCATCTTAATTAACCCTCTGACTTCCATATACCCTTCCTAATCTGAATAAAACCGTCTATTAGGAGCCAGAAAACAGTTGTTTTTGGAAAGGGTTAACCCGTACAGTACCGGAGCCGTTATTTCAATTTTATTCTGGTTACTAGTTGAAGATTTTATTCAGCTTATAGAGTCCTCATGCCATAAACAGGCTTTGAACTATTTCACTTAACCATTTTTTACTACCACACATACTTCTTAAACTGCACAAATCGTCTAAATATAGTTGTTGTTGTTGTTGTTGTTCCCCAAGCTGCCTGGCCGAACAACCCCAAGGCCCCGAGCAATTCCAAGGCCATAACCGAGTGCCCCCACAGAACCCTCCCCGCCGACCACAATAAAGCCTGGGTGACCGAAGCCACTCCATGGCGGGGGGGGGGGAGGGGGGGGGGGGCTGAGGAGGGTGCGGAAACGCCCGGGGAAACCAAAGCCCCACCCAGGGCCCTGTGCCCCTCAGCAATTATGAAGAGAAAGTTGAGGGGCAAGGGAAAAATGTGACGCTTTGGCTTCCAATCTTGGTAGATTGGGAGGTCAATCCACGGAAGAGACGCCGTCACTTGAGATCTAGAAAATATATAAGTTAAAGGAAAAGTCAGAGTAAGCTATGGGTATGGCAGAGATTGCTCAGCTCTCACTCTGATAGGCCAGCCCATCACCACATGACTAGAACCCAATCCTCTCAGCATCAGCTAGGAAAGGCCCTAGAAAGCCGCCTTTGGCGGGGGGGGGGGGATAGCTCCCCTATTTCAACCCTTTCGGGGTTGGGCACCCGCCCTCTAAATATAGTAAGAATATTGTGTAATGTAAAAGACGTCGCCTGTACTGTAGGGGTTAAGGGGGGTCACCGGCTTTTTGTTTATCTTTCTCTCCTTTTCTCTCTTTCCCTGGCTTTCATCTACTCGGCCCCATTCATCCAACTGTGTTAAGACGTTTTCCCCTTCCAGGTGTCGATTTCTTCCTGGCGAGCGATAGCGAGCTAGCATTGTATGAAGAAATCCGGCTTCGCTGGAGACATTTTCGAAAAATGTAAAAAATTAAATTAAAATATTGACACTTGGATGGAGGTAAACGTAAAACGTAAAAACGTAAAATAGTAGGCTGAATGGGGCCGAATGGATGACCAAAGAGAGCTACATCGAGAGAAAGAGAAAAAAAGCGAGGTGGGCTCCCTTAAGATATTGTACCGTACTACTGATAGCCAAGGCGTCCAAATCTATAGTTCGTCCTCCGTCCTGTCCATAAGCTGTGTAATATTGGGTTAATGTCACTGTTCCTTGACAGGTCTCGGGGTTTCTCTAATAGCCCGTTTTTAGTACTCTATTATCCAATCTTGGAAGTGTCAAGTGAAGCAGAGGTTTTTATTTATTATTATATTCATTCATATATTTATTATTATTATAATTGTTATTATTATTATTGTTATTATTATTATTATTATTATTATTATTATTATTATTATTATTATTATAATTATTATTTATTATTATTATTATTATTATTATTATTATTATTATTATTATTATTGTGTGCACTGTATGATAACTAGATGCAGTGCTGTATATATTTGCCATCTCTTTATTATTCAATTTTTATTATCCATATTATTATTATTATTATTATTATTATTATTAATATTATTATTATTCAGTAAATTTGTTACCATGCTATAGTTATATGTGTATACTATGTACTGTATGTACATACATCTTTCTTAAATTATATTTTACTCCTATTAATGCTAAATTTACTTTTATAATTATTATATCTACCAATTAATGTCTTCGCCCACTGGTGGGTACAAATAAACAATCAATCAATCAATCAATTATTTTTATATTTTTGTTATTTTGTATTTTATTTAGTATACTCCCTAGACCTCCATCAAGCTGAAATAATACCCCCCAGATCCCTTCCGAGATAAAGTTGTGCATTTTTCGGTAGAAAAATGCCCTGGCCGAAGGCCGGTTCCTCCTAAATTGCAGGCTCGCTATTGCTCTCCAGGAAAAAATCGACATCTAAATAGCACAAATGTGTTAAGGGGGTAGTACTCGCTCTTTATGGACCCCCTTCTCCCTCATGTTTAGCATATTAGTTTTTAGGTTTTAAGACGCTCGTTCCGTTAGTTTGGCGATTTTGAGAAATTTCGACTCATTTTGTATTCAATATGAAGACCTTTTGTGCCCTTTAGGTGTCGATTTTTTCCTGACGAGCGATAGGGAGCCACTAATTTTAGAAGGAATCGGCCTTCGGCCGTGACATTTTTCTACCGAATAATGTAAAAATGTATTTTGAAGGGGGATCTAGGGGGTGTTTTTCTAAGCTTGATGGAGGTCTAGCTAGGAAACTCAAAAATAATTATATATATATATATATATATATATATATATATATATAGAGCCCAAAAACCAAGTACTACCCCCTTAACCCGTCAAGTGCCGGGAGACTCTTATGAGTTTTACCGGGCGACTGCGGGGAGATTCTTATGATCTCGGTTTTTGAACGCGTACCAAAACTGCGGGTTTACAGCCAGGCAGCTACAAATTGGTGTGGGTGTAGTACTACTTGGCAACTCTCGATACCACCACCCCACACGCTCGGGTCGCACGCACTCAAGCAGTACACACGCACTTGTTATGGAGCCTACACGTCCCTCACGCTATCGCCCTGACGACACAACCAGCCCTCCTTCTGGTGGTGTCAGCGGCCGTGGAAGGCAGAGAGCGGCTGCTAGAAACCGTAGCTACCACTACTTCGACCAGAGTAGCTCCGAGGACGAGGGACCTGCACGTAAAGCACGTAAAACACGTGCAAGCAAGGGCAGTGCACAGAGGTTATTGTCCTTCACGGACACTGCCACCACCACCCAGGCAACTGCTACCACCACTACCACCACCACTGCCACCACTACCACCGACGCAGGAGCCCGCCCTGGGGCTGCAGGACCTGCGGGGGCCACTGGGAAGACAGGGAAGGGCAGGGGTAATAAAAGTTGTACCTCTCCCACTACCACCGTGCCACCACCAACACCACCACTACCACCAGCCACCCCGGCCGCCCCTGCCCCTGCCGCCGCCGCCTCTGCCCCTGCCCCTGCCCCGCCCCTGCTCAAATGAAGACAGGGAAGGGCAAGGCAACAAAGGCGACAGGGGCCACCATAATATTGCCATCTAGGACATCTGCTGGACCTGCCGACGCCGCCCCTGCCGCCCCTTCTTCCCCTGCCACTGCCCCCGCCCCTGCCCCTGCCCAAGGGAAGGAAGGGAAGAAGGGAAAGGCGACAAAGGCGACAGGGACCACCATAATATTACCATCTAGGACCTCTGCTGGCCCTGCCGACGCCGCCACTGCCGCCCCTTCTGCCCCTGCCCCTGCCCCTGCCCCTGCCCAAGGGAAGAAAGGGAAAAAGGGTAAGGCGACAGAGACAACAATATATTGCCTGCGTCTATGACCTCTACCTCTGCCCCACCAACCACTGCTGGCCCTTCTGCCGGCCCTTCTGCCTCTGCCCACAGGACACCTGCCCGATTGAGACGGATGAAGCACCTTACTCCGTCGAAGTACGACGCCCTGCTGTTTCCTGATTCCCAGGTTGGTGACACGCAGGATTTATACCACGACGAGGACGACGACGCACGAGCGTGTGGGTGGGGGGCGGGGGTGGATAGTGACAGTGAATCAGAGCGAAGTGACGACAATGAGGAGGGGTGTAGTTCAAGTGAGGAGGGTGACGACGATGTGCTATACCGTGACCATGGCATTGATTTGTCTGATGGTGGCGCAGACGCAGACGACATTCCAATCCCCGACGCCAATATCTGTACGTTTGTGTGGTCTGACGGGGCCGATTTTGTGCCTGATTTGCACCAGTTTGATGCTGGTAGGTGTACCGTAGGTCAGGTACAACTGCTGACTGGCCCTGTGACGACAACTCGAACGAGATGGATTTCTTCCTCGCCTTCTTCGGCTTGCAGCTAATGACGTACATAGTTGCCCAAACCAACGCCTACTACAGGTGGGTGTGGAGCAAAATGAACGTAATTTCTCCAAGAGCGAGAATACGAAGCTGGGTAGATACGACTGTAAATGAATTCATGACGTTCTTTGCCTTGGTGATGCTCATGCCTCTTTGTAAGAAGCATGTGCTTCAACATTATTGGAAGCACGACCCTCTCATCGCCACCCCAACTTTCAATAAGTTCATGACTCGTGACAGATTTTTGTTGCTTCTTAGATTTATGCATTTTGCAGACAATGAAAATTCTAACAGGATTGACAGAAAATGGAAAGATCGGGAGGTGTTCACCATGTTGCTGGCGAGATACAAGAAATACTTTTACCCCTTCAACAACTTGGTGATTGATGAGAGTCTCGTGCGCTTCAAAGGTCGTTTTGTCTTCAAACAGTATATCCCCTTGAAAAGGCACAGGTTTGGAATCAAGCTCTTCGTGTTGTGCGACTGTGAGACTGGTATAGTGCTTGACATGATCGTGTACACAGGAACTGACATAGACGTGCCAAGAGTCGGTGCCCAAGACCCCATGGGCATGTCAGGGGCCATCGTAAAGAAAATGATGGCACATTACATGGGCAATGGACACGTATTGTACACCGATAATTGGTATACTTCTCCTGCTCTCTGCCAGTTTCTTCATGACAACCAAACGGGGTCATGTGGGACTGTCAGAAAGAAAAAATAGTCCACGCCAAAATTCGTCGGTCAGGGCACTCCACTTCCGGATCCCTCCTCCAGTGACACACCTTCTGAAGATGAACTGGCACAAGAACACCGCGAGAGGAGGTTACGACGAAGGCGACAAAGGGGGGCCGGCAAGTACAAGATGCTGGAGAAGTCCGGGAAAGTGGTGGCTCTAAAGTGGAAGGACAAACGTGACATTCATCTGCTTTCGACAGTTCACACAGGTGCCCAGGTCGACTCTGGTAAAGTCCACTACCGCACCAAGAAGACGATTGAAAAACTCGACATGGTAGTGGACTACACAAAATACATGCGCCTGGTGGACAAGTCAGATTGTCAACTTGCAGGCTTTGAGTGTCTGAGGAAGACTATGAAATGGTATCACAAGCTCTTCCTCCACCTAGTCGACATCACGATGCTCAACGCGTACAACCTGTGGCTTGTCAAAAAAGACATGGCTCCAAACATGAAACTCAAGTTCCGGGAGTTCGTGTACAACGTCTCGTACCAACTCCTGGAAAAATATGGCACCCCCACTCTGAGGAATGTGGCATGGCGTGGTGATCACGTCCCTGACCGCATCGAGGTGGGGGTCCACAGGCACTTTGCAGTCCACACACAGATACTTGGCAATCGTCACAAGCAGGTGAAGTGTCACGTTTGCAGCAACACCACCAGGAGACCCCAGGTATCTCGAAAAGTCACCTCCATGTGCAACGAGTGCAAGGTTGCACTCTGCTTGGGTGACTGCTTCCGGGACTACCATATGTACAAGAACTATTGAGTGCCGCCCCCCTGCCCCTGCCCTGGACTCGCGCCCTACCTGACCTGACCTGACCTACCTGATCACGCTTTTATGTCACTAAATATTTATGTTACCTCATAAATATATATATATATATATATAATTCACCTAAGTACAATATTATCACTGTAATATAATGTTATATGTCATTTTGTTCCTAATAGAAATATTTTTGTATGTTATTCTCTTGTTTATTTCAACCTGAAATATGTTGTATTGTAAAAAAATAATTATATGTATATTCAATCCTATGTTCATCTTACTTATAAAATAATAATAATAAAACAACCAAAACAAAAACAAATACAAGCTCATGTCATTGTATTTTTGCAATATGATCTATTCCATGAATATTTCATATTGCTTGAATACAATGACATGGGCTTGTAAAAAAAAATATATATATATAAAAATGTGTCTAAACATAAAACCTTCCCCATAACCCCCTCCTGGATTCGAACCCACTACCCTGGCCTACCCTCAGAATCCCAGTCCGTTACCTTACTGACTAAACCATGGCTGCTCATACAATATATCACTCAAAACTTGAACTGTACGTTCGAGGTGTCAGTTGGTAACAAAAAAAAAAAAAAAAAAAATCCCACTAATTTACTTTTGTAAATTGATGGAATTATCAGTCCTATCATGCAAAGGAATATAAAACAATCTCTCTCAAAAATAAAGTTGTTATAGAACTTTATTCGTTCAAAAATTGCCCCAACACTCCCCCAACATTGCCCCTCTCAGTGTGACTTTGATAACCCTTCCCTTCACCCACACAACCACCGTCTCTCTCTGCCTCGGCCCCTACACACTCGTATATCGGTTTTATTTATAATACACCATGCAAAAAATAACCTTCACAAATACATTTGTATTGTATAATCTTGCAAATAATGAAGGACAACTGTGTTTGTGTCGAAAATTCCTCCACCATCCCTCTATATCTCGCCTATTACGCGCGTATATTCGATTATATTATATACAGTATAGTGATGCATTTCATACACAATATATCAAGTATGTCTCGAATATACATTTGTATTCCATATCATTTGCAAATGAATATATCAGTGTTTCATATGGCAATCTGCCTACCCTACCCTCAAGCGTAATGGGGGACAACAACAAATGTGTCTGCTATTTTTCCCGCCTTTGGTTCGCACCAACCTAAATTTGTTGCCATCGAGTGAATTGAATTTTTTAAATCGCAGTCATCAAAATATCACTGGATTTCTATAGTCATGAATGTTACAGACATATTACTCTAACATTCTATTCAGTACATTGTCCAATATACAAAGTATTTATGATTAATAAAACATATTTGATTAGGCCCACAAAAATACATGGCAGTCTTTCGAAAAATAGTCCTGTTAATATTTTAATAGATAGGTATCCATGTCCTAAAATTAAAATGATATGTATAAAAACTTGAGATGAACTTATAAAATAATCGTCATTAGCCACTTTACTGGATATTAGATTATACAATTATAAACTAGTTTCAGATCCGGCAAGCGCATAATAAATTGATGCCAGTGTTCGCTACCCATAATAGTCATTAACCCTTAACTGTCGGCGCACAACATAAGTCGAGTTAAATAAAGCTGGACTATGTGGCGGCGCTCGACATAGGTCGTGTGGCAATTTCAGCACGTAATGTTGCTGAGAGAGAGACAAGTGGTGGCAGGAGAGTAGCGAGCGTATGACTGCTCCAGACCACCGCGGCGAACCTACTGACACGAATCCCACCTCCTCCCTCCCTCTCTCACTCGCTATATACGGAATTGTATGGGGAAAGTGCCTAATTACATGCTTTTTGCACTCGCGTTGCACGGTTATTGCAAGAAAACTAGCCATCATAAAAGGATCGTTATGGTGTCATTCGAAAACTCTGTTTATGCCCTTTCAGGGATAGATACTTGTTTTACGTTCTGGGTCTTATTTAGGCATGAAAATGATCACGTAAACAGCCCTATTTTGGCTAAAAACACCCCGCTGGGCGGTACATATAAATAAACCGCATAGGCCGCTCGTAAGGTGTTAAACGAAACTTCTCGGACAGTAAACATCTCTTCCCCACTTAACTTACTTTGTTAAATTTGACATTAGTTGTGCATCTATGTGCACATTAGCAGTAATGGTGATAGATATTTGTTTCTCACAGATGGAAATCTTAATATAATGTGGATTATAGTCTTAATAAAGGTAAAATGTTCAGTTATAGATTGTGTCGTGTGTGCGTGTGTGTGTGTGTGTGTATTCCAAGGTTGCCAGCGCACATCACATCTCCAAACTCGCCCAAAAGTAGCCCAATCACTTAATACCGCACAACAGACAATTTCAGCTATTTTAATCCTATCATACACATTTTCTGATATGTTTATCTTTAACAGCCATGCATGCATGATACTATGAGTTCCCCAAATATAACTAGGCCTAGTCCCATATAGCCTACTGTATGAGTAGTGGCCTACGTGTCACATCATTTAAATATTAATGAAATACCACATACATTATTATCACAATCATGCACTCATCAAATCTGCATCAATGTCCCAATCCCCCCTCACAAACAATCACTTAATTAGGCTATTCAGTCACCACCACATAGGCTACCATACATGTATAGTACAACCAACAGAAAGCCATGATGAACGTTTGTATGAAGTGTAGCCTAGCTATAGGCTACTCAACACTCGACACCTCTACAACTTTAATAGTATATAGAACCAGCCCAATTCCGCTTTCCTCAATGTTAGTTAGTTAGGATAATACTTCAGAGGCTATCCACCCCATCACACCGTAAATCAAGAATATAATATCGTTTGAAATGGAAACTCGCAAATCTACGCTTGTGAACGAATCCTAACTAGCCCAATGGTGCGAACAAAAGAAGACCTTGGCAACACTGTCAGTACGTATATCCCGCCGCGGTCAGCTGACGACCTAAACAGTCGCCCGTGGAAAAGGCAGTGTTGTAAAAAAAATTGTCATCATCTTTTTCGAATTTCCTGCATCTCCACGTATGTAATTTGCTGCCTCTGTGTTCTATGACATTCTGATTCACATTGATTGATTTCCTGTCACTGGTCTAATAAGAAATATAGCCGGTAACATATTTAGCTGCCCGATTTGATAGTGGATTATAAATTGGTAACTTAAAAGCGCACGATAGCTTGTTTTGTAGGAAAGAAACTATAGTGCGCAGGCGCAGACATTCAACCTGCCAAATTCTACAGCTACAGAATATAATACTGTATGTTCAGCCAATTTCTACTGAAACACGTATTTATTAGTAACTAAAAATGAAGTAAATACAATACTTCAATGAGTATTAAAATTTCGCCCAGCCTATCACACCACATTAGATGAAACTAAATTTCTTATTCAGTAAGCTGATATTTATGTATCAAATTATGTTAATTATTATATATTCACTGCATTAACGAGTATATAACCATCATATTATGAATCTAGTAAAAATATACTATACAACTATGTGTCATATAGATAAGTGTGCAAACTGTATTAAACCTCTTAAATCACGAAAGCCCTCAAACACCTCAATGGTGCATCACACACGATAGTCATTTGAATAAGACCCCCAGCGCCATCTGATTTTTAGTACAGTTTTCCCTCATTGGACACCAGTCTAAATATAGCTCACTTTGTTTCCACACAGAGATTACTTCCCTTCCTCCTTCTTCCACTCCTCAAAGCTACTCTAAACGATCGTACTTTATTACTGTCAATGGCCTACCTATTCGTGTGCATACTTCACATGTGTAAAATGCAATGTCTGCTTGCATAAAAATGCAAGTCTGAAAGTCATCTATACGAGCGACATAATTATGTAAAAGCTCTCACTTTCTGCTCCCCCCCTACCCCTACCTACCCCTACCGGCTCTAGAGCAATAACAACATCTGTACTTGGCCTTGGCCGGCCGGGCTATAAGGGTGAGAATCCCATGACATCCATGCCTGGGCACCGCCACCTTTCAGAGCAACACACTTCCCTTGCTCCCTCCCACCCCACCTCTCCACCCACCTCTTCCTTCCCACCTCTAAACACATTCATAATTCGCTTATATATCGAATAATTGGTCAATATGCAGTATATTCCTTGTTATATGGGTCGCCTTCATACGTACACGTACTTTATATAGCATGACAGTGTTAAAAATACGATATATACGTGATATTACGGCCAACACACCCTCTTCTCCCCTTCCTTCCCGCCTAAACTCAATCACCTCTTCCTTCCTGCCTCTAAACTCATTCGTAATTTGATTATATGTCGCATATTTGGTCTATATCCCACCCCTACTCTGTGCAACTCTCCAACCCAAGAGTGAAACGTTACTCTCAAACTTTCTTCTACTCAACAGCTGAGCTCTGGAACTCTCTCCCAGAATCAGTCTTTCCCTCTTCCTATGATTTAAGTTGCTTCAAACTCTGTGTGTCCAGGCATTTTGGCTCGAACGTCCCTTGATTTTGGCCCTGTCACTCTTTCAAGTATGGGGGAGGCACTCGCTATAGGCAGTTCTGCCTTTTGCCTCCCTCAATCACATAAAATTAAAAAAAAAAATGCGGCATATTCCTAGGTATATGGGTGGCCTACATACGTACACATATGTACACATACTCTACATAGCATAAAAGTGCTCAAAATAGGATAAATACGCGATATTATGCCCTAACCCTCCATCCCTTCCCTCTGGTTCTACCCCTTGGGAGCGCGGATATTCACCCGGGAAATCTTGCCGTGCGATGACAATCTGGCCGCGCGATGCCATTCGCTCCACTTTTCTCAACTACGGACTGCCCCCCCACCCCCCCACCCCCCCAGACATTCTTTGGGGGGTCAAATATATATGGCTCGATGCACGCGAATATTTCCTACACACTGATGTACTTTTCATCGATATTTGCAAGGGTCGCCCAAATCGTCATACCTCCGCACAGGGGTGTGGTGTAAATTACGCAGGGTGCGCAGAGGAGAGGTTAAAGTTATCTCCCTCTAGATGTCCCACAGTGTATCTTCAAGGTACTTGGAGAACTATGGAATTGGACTGTACGTCATAGATAGGATGTACTAGGTTAACACAGGATTGGACACAAAAGGGATCTGCCGCGACGACATTTGGGAAAAAATACTGTAATAACTGAATACAAACTTTAATAATGATAGCTGTAATAAATTGATCAAAACTGTAATAATAATAACTGTAATAACTGAATACAAACTAATAAATTAATACAAACTATAATATATGAATACAAACTGTAATAACTGAATACAAACTGTAATCAATTAATACAAACTATAATACATGATTACAAACTGTAATAACTGAATGCAAACTTTAATTGATTAATACAAACTGTAATAAATTTAAAAAATAATAATAAATGCATACAAATTGTAATAAATGCATACAAACTGTAGTAAATGAGTACAAACTGTAATAAGTTAATACAAACTGTAATAAATTAATACAAACTAATAAATTACTTCAAGCTGTAATAAATTAATACAAACTTAAACAAATTAATACAAACTAATAAATTATTATACACTGTAATAAATTAATACAAACTAATAAATTATACAAACTTTAATAAATGAATACAAACTAATAAATGAATACAAATTGTAATAAATGCATAAAAACTCTAATAAGTGCATACACACTGTAATAAATGAACACAAACTGTAATAAATGAATACAAACTGTAATAAATAATTACACACTGTAATAAATGAATACAAACTGTAATACATTAATACAAACTCTAATAAATGAATACAAACTGTAATACATTAATACACACTGTAATAAATTAATACAAACTGTAATAAATGAATACAAACTAACAAATTAATACAAACTGTAATAAATGAATACAAACTGTAATAAATTCAACACACTAATAAATGAATACAAACTATAATAACTGAATACAAACTAATAAATTAATACAAACTGTAATACTTGAAGACAAACTAATAAATTAATACCATATGTAATAGATGAACACAAACTCTAATAAATGAATACAAACTGTAATACATTAATACAAATGTAATAGTGATAACTGTGATAAATTAACAAAAACTGTAATAATAACTAATAAATTAATATAAACTAATGAATGAATATAAGATGTAATAATGATAACTGTTGTAATAAATCAATAAACACTGAAATAATTAAAATTTTAATACATGAATACAAATTGTAATAAATAAAAACTGTAATGATGATAACTGTAATAAATAAACATATATTGTAATGATGATAACTAATAAAACTGATAAAACTAAAAATTATAACTGTAGTAAATTAATAAAAACTGTAATATTGAAAACTGTAATAAATAGATAAACACTAATAATTATAACTGTAATCAATAAATCAAAGCTGTAATATTGATAACTGTAATAAATTGATAAACACTAATAATTATAACTGTAATCAATAAATCAAAGCTGTAATATTGATAACTGTAATAAATTGATAAACACTAATAATTATAACTGTAATCAATAAATCAAAGCTGTAATATTGATAACTGTAATAAATTGATAAACACTAATAATTATAACTAATCAATAAATCAAAGCTGTAATATTGATAACTGTAATAAATCAATCAAAACTGTAATAATGATATCTGTAATAAATAAATAAACACTGTAATAATGATAACTGTAATAAAGAATAAAAACTGTAATAAATTAATAAAAGCCTGGTTTGTCGACAACCCCGACACAGACAGAGGGCTGGTACTACAAAACCAAACAGATAACCTCATCATCCTTAACGACATCCATCAACATACCCATATTCCTCACCAAGCCCTCTATAACCCATCATCTCCAGACATCACCTTTTGCTCCCCAGAACTCGCCCCCACAACATCCTGGAGGGTGGTCAGAACCTTAGGCTCTGACCACTTCCCGATCATTATCACCACCAAAACCAGACTCACCCCAGCTAGCCACAAACACACATACACCAATTATATAAGAGCTAACTGGGAAGCATTCACAAATGAGACAGAACAACACTTCACAACTCTAAACAGTACACCCATCACTAACATCAACATTGCTGTACACATACTCAATAAAACTATCCAAAACGCTGACAAGAAACACATTCCAAGAGGTAACAGAAAAAGACACAACCCCAACTTCACACCAGAAATTCAAAACCTCATCAGACAACGCGACACACTGAAACACTCCCCAGCACCCCACACACAAGACATCACACAACAAATTCAAGCACTCAACACCCAAACTAACAACAAAATACAAGAACAAAAACTAAATTGGAATAACTTCCAACAAACACTTGATCACAAAACAAACCCCAAAAAACTCTACAAAACACTAAACAGCATCACACTTTCCAACAGCAACACAACACAATCACATGCTGCAATCACAACAACAGACTCTACTCCTTCATGTAAACAACAAGCAAACACTCTCATCAATCACTTCTCACATGTCAGCCACCTAAAACCTCACAAAGACGACCGACGTGTCATCCGACGTAAGAGACAATTCCCCACAGACCCTGACTATACACCCTTCACCAATCACCAGACAAAGCATATCATCAACAATCTCAAGCACTCACCCGCCTGTGGCCTAGACAACATAAGCAACATATTCCTCAGACACCTGGGACCACAAGGCATACAAGCACTCACTAACATATCAAACTACAGCTATTCACACAACACAATACCAGACATTTGGAAGCATGGTATCATCATCACATTCCCCAAACCCAACAAAGACCCCACGCTACCCTCCTCGCACCGCCCCATCACACTCCTTTGCTCCCCCTCCTAAGTCATGGAACGCCTAGTATTACAACTAATTACACCCGACCTACCCCTAGCTCCAACACAACATGGCTTTAGGCAACTGCACTCCACAAACACTCTTCTCACAGACCTTACACAAAGAGCTTTTGACGGCATCAACTCAGCTAGACCACCACACAGATCACTATTAGCCACACTCGACATTAGTAAAGCCTTCGATGCCATCCCCCGCCACAACCTAACAAACAAAATCTACAACACAAACATGCACAACAACACAAAAATGTGGCTGGCCAACTTCCTAGCAGTCAGATGTGCACACGTATCTTTTGCCGGTCAGTCATCTAAAATCAGAAACTTTCCAAACGGAGTCCCACAAGGATCCGTCCTATCGCCCGCACTCTTCAATCTGTACATGCACGATATAACTACACCCAATATGCCCCAAATAAACTTAGCCTCCTATGCAGATGACATAACACTCACATGCACACACCATGACCCAAAAAGAGCAACAGATCTCCTTCAACCCTATCTCAACACACTACATGGCTGGTGCACTACAAACAGACTTAATCTAGCCCCAGCCAAATCCACCGCATCCCTGCTCACAAGCTGGACAGGAGAACACGAATACATCCCTCAACTCACCATAAACAACACACCCCTAACACATACAGACACACCCAAACTCCTAGGAGTAACATATGATACTCATATGACATTCAAACAGCACACCACAAACATTAAAAAGAAACTGACACCCAGACTTAACGCCCTCAGGTCACTTGCTCACACAAAATTTGGACACAACAAAGAAACTACCACCACAGTATATAAACAATACATAAGATCAGTGATGGAATAAGCAAGCCCAGCCTGGGCTTCTAACCTAGCTGAAACACATCATAAGACCTTGCAGACTATTCAAAACAAAGCCCTGAAGATCATTACAGGCTGCACAGCTACTGCACCCACAGATCACCTACATCAAGAAACCAAAATCCTCAAAGTCAAAGACCATCTGGACATGAGAGGCACTCAATTCCTGGCAGCAGCCTCCACGAACCAAGACCACCCACTAAACTACATGGCAACACACCCACAGACACCAAGAAATATCAAAACAACACCCAGCACACGGTATCACACACAATTATTGTCCTCTCCCTCCCTGCCCACCCCGAACCAACTTCCAGAAGCACATCCATACTCATATCTCTCGCCAATCCATCCACTCACTCACAGACAACACGCAGCTGCATGCACGACCTCCCGAAATCCATCCCTCCGAATCCTCCCTCCCTCGCGAGGACAGAGTCCACCTGGCCAGGCTGAGATGCGAACACCATCCAGCTCTCCTGAGCTATCAGAAGAGACTGGATGACTCCGTTGTCGACGCCTGCCCGGGATGTAACACAGCACCCCATACCATTAAACACATCATAGAAGACTGCATTTCACACAACCACTTACACCAACAACACAATCTACACTCAATGAGAGCTCTGTGGGAAAGCCCGATCGTGGCCATGGCCTTCCTCAGGGACTCGGGGCTGTTCGGCCAGGCAGCTTAGGGAACAACAACAACAACAACAACTGTAATAATGAATAAAAACTGTAATAATTATAACTGCAATAACGATAACTGTAATAAATAAAAACTAACGAAAATTTCCACAAAACGCCAACGGTAAGAAAAGGTTAACCTCTTGGGGATTATGACGCGTTTGACAGTATATTCTGGCTATTACAAGACGATTATATTAAGTCACCGGTTTTTGTTTTATATCTTATTCTCCTTTTCTCTCTTTCCCTGGCTTTCCCTGGCCCCATGCAGCTAACTGTTTTAAGACGTTTATCCCCATCCAGGTGTCGATTTTTTCCTGGCGAGCGATAGCGAGCCAGCATTGTTTGGAGAAATCCGGCTTCGCCGGAGACATTTTTCTATCGAAAAATGTAAAAATTTAGATTGCTGTCAAAACAAAAATATATAAATGCTGGCTCGCTATCGCTCGCCAGGAAAATATTGACACCTGGATGGGGTTAAACGTCTTAAAACAGTAGGCTGAAGGGGGCCGAATGGATACAAGCCAAAGAGAGAGGGAGAGAGAGAGAAAAAGCGAGGTGGGCTCCCTTAAGTAAAGGAGGGGTATGCGTGAGTCAAAAGGTTAATTGAACTCGACTTTACCCCATTTATTGCTAGAGGTCTTCCCAAATCTGTACACAATCGTCTAATAATAGCCAGCAGTAAACTCTAAAATGCGTCATGATCCTCAAGGAGTTGATTACACAGACGGAGAATTTAATAACGCTAACATTACTACAACAAATGCAGCATTCTACAGGCTGTCTTTCCTTGTCATTATTAAACAGGAGGAAACATAAAAGGAAAATATAACACACAAGTCAGTTCCGGCAGCTAAATACAGTACACATAAAATGTTCGGTTGCAGCTGGTAGAGTTGCCCACATAAGTTCTGTTTCTTTCAGTTATCTCATACATGGAAATATAATGCTTAGGGTTGAATTGCGAGTGTAGTTATACTTATGTAGTGGCTAATTCTTCTGACAAGTCGACTGATACTTAAGGGGGGTCACCGTCTTTCTTTGTCTTTCTCTCCTTTTCTCTCTCTCCCTGGCTTGTATCCATTCGGCCCCATTCAGCCAACTGTTTTAAGACTTTTATCCCCATCCAGGTGTCAATTTCTTCCTGGCGAGCGAAAGCGAGCCAGCATTGTATTGAGAAATCCGGCTTCACCGGAGACTTTTTTCTATCTAAAAATTTACAAATTTAGCTTGCTGTCAAAACAAAAATAAATATATATGATGGCTCGCTACCACTCGCCAGGAAAATATTGACACCTGGATGGGGTAAACGTTTTAAAACAGTAGGCTGAATTGGTCCTAATGGATACAAACCAAAGAGAGAGGGAGAGAAAGAGAAAAAAAGCGAGGTGGGCTCCCTTAAAAGAAACCACACTCGCAATTTATGCATACTAATTTTACTTGCATGCATTGAAATCACATTGAGGAACAGGGCTTATATGGGCAACTATGCACTATCATATGTGAAATTTAAGTAAGTGAGCACTGATTGATGATAAAACATTGACTCGGACATATGTGTAAAGGGAATAGTTCAAAATGTTTCATCAGCGTGTCAAAAAAGTTCCGCAAAATATGAGCCACCTTACACTGCAGGTGATTGTACAGTCACTCATAAAGGTTCGTGGATCTCTTAATGCGAATATATGCAGTGAGGTTGATGTATGAATGGAATTATAGTTAAGGTATATAAGACTTGAGAGAGGCGTCACTGAGTTACTCGGGGCGTGTCAGAGGAGGAAGTTTAAAGTTTATATTTTAGATTGCTCCCTAGACCTCTATCAAGCTTAAAAATAATACCCCCAAGATTCCCCTTCGAGATAAAATTATACATTTTGTCGGTAGAAAAATTTCCCTGCTTTCGTTTTTCAGGAAAAAACCCACCTAAATAGCACGAAATTGTTTAACATCTGCAAATAAATGGGACGAAAAGTCATAAAATCGCCAAACTAATGGGACGAACGTCTTACAATCTCGAAATTAATGGTGCTTAATATGAAGGAGAAGGGGTTTCAGAAAAAAACAAAAACCTCCCCTTAAAGGCCAGCTTAGGGATATGTAATGTAAAGATGTTTGAGAGAACGATATGTACAACTATAACCATTAATTAAGACAACATATAGAACGATATGTACAACTATAACCATTAATTAAGACAACATATTGAACGATATGTACAACTATAACCATTAATTAAGACAACATATAGAACGATATGTACAACTATAACCATTAATTAAGACAACATATAGAACGATATGTACAACTATAACCATTAATTAAGACAACATATAGAACGATATGTACAACTATAACCATTAATTAAGACAACATATAGAACGATATGTACAACTATAACCATTAATTAAGACAACATATAGAACGATATGTACAACTATAACCATTAATTAAGACAACATATAGAACGATATGTACAACTATAACCATTAATTAAGACAACATATAGAACGATATGTACAACTATAACCATTAATTAAGACAACATATAGAACGATATGTACAACTATAACCATTAATTAAGACAACATATAGAACGATATGTACAACTATAACCATTAATTAAGACAACATATAGAACGATATGTACAACTATAACCATTAATTAAGACAACATATAGAACGATATGTACAACTATAACCATTAATTAAGACAACATATAGAACGATATGTACAACTATAACCATTAATTAAGACAACATATAGAACGATATGTACAACTATAACCATTAATTAAGACAACATATAGAACGATATGTACAACTATAACCATTAATTAAGACAACATATAGAACGATATGTACAACTATAACCATTAATTAAGACAACATATAGAACGATATGTACAACTATAACCATTAATTAAGACAACATATAGAACGATATGTACAACTATAACCATTAATTAAGACAACATATAGAACGATATGTACAACTATAACCATTAATTAAGACAACATATAGAACGATATGTACAACTATAACCATTAATTAAGACAACATATAGAACGATATGTACAACTATAACCATTAATTAAGACAACATATAGAGTAAACAAGTACACGATAAAAGCTGTAACATTAACTGAGGAACGAGAACCTGAGAACCTGAGAGAGGCTGAAGTATTGATGTACATTAACTGAGGAACGAGAACCTGAGAGAGGCTGAAGTATTGATGTACATTAACTGAGGAACGAGAACCTGAGAGAGGCTGAAGTATTGATGTACATTAACTGAGGAACGAGAACCTGAGAGAGGCTGAAGTATTGATGTACATTAACTGAGGACGAGAGATTTACATTAACTGAGGAACGAGAACCTGAGAGAGGCTGAAGTATTGATGTACATTACTGAGGAACGAGAACCTGAGAGAGGCTGAAGTATTGATGTACATTAACTGAGAACGAGAACCTGAGAGAGGCTGAAGTATTGATGTACATTAACTGAGGAACGAGAACCTGAGAGAGGCTGAAGTATTGATGTACATTAACTGAGGAACGAGAACCTGAGAGAGGCTGAAGTATTGATGTACATTAACTGAGGAACGAGAACCTGAGAGAGGCTGAAGTATTGATGTACTTGGGAACGGTGCTGTGCAAATAGAGTAATATGGTAAGATGGAGAAAGGTAATTGAAGAACTTGAATTGATACAGTTACGGAGCAAGAGTTGTGTCTCTCCCTACACCCGCGTATGGAAACGAGACATAGAGACCAATTAATCACTTCATTTGCGAGTTTCAGGCTATAAGGAAGTTAGAGCCGTAAACATCGATATAAATCAGAAATTCTTCAAATAATGAAGGTTTCTGATGAATTATAGTATGATTAGTTTGGCTGTATGTATTCATAAATGTGCCTCAACCGTATTGCAGCTGGTAATTCTACTAAAATACCGATGTCTACAGCTCCAACTTCCTCATGGCCCCAAACTAGCAAGTGGTCAATTGATAAGGACCTCTCGAAAGTTAGAGGTGTAGAGAAGAGGTATTTTAAAATGGCCTCTGGTCTGAACAAGCTAGTTGGAATGAAGAATTGAGAGTTGTGTGAGTTTTGTGAAATGGAAGAGCAAATTTTGGGCATTACAGAGTGGCTGATGGATTCAGGG
>CM064567.1:24745143-24757643 GCA_032716605.1 Paralithodes platypus | reverse complement strand
CTCTCTACCTTACATATGAGTGGATAGGACTAGAGGTACAGTTGAGTGAATCAGTGTGAAAAAGTACAGCTCTTTTTTTGAGATATTGAGTTTATGGTTCACAAATTCAGGCCTACTTATAATGAATGAAGTAATATGATCCAACTCACTGATAATACCTTACCTTCAATACTTGCGAATTATTCCCTCAACATGCATTGTTAACACTAGTCTGGCAGATTGTGAGGTAATACATACAGATAATTGTGTTGCCTAAATGTATCTATCTTTAGTCAATAGTCTTTTGTTTTCTTTCTTTCCTTTCTTTTTAACTTGGTGGACATTTTAGCCCCTAAGCAGCTGATTTATCAATAATTACTGCTACAATAATAAACTGCCATTTCTCTACATCATAATTATTATTTTATAAATGTTCATAATTAACAACCTAATTGGCTATTAAAAACTGTGTAATATCCGAGTAATTACGATATGGATAACTTCATTTCTCGCCAGCTTAAACAAATATAGACTATAATTTCCGATACCAGAGCCAAGACTGTCGATTGGCCCGATCCAGATGGCGCAGGCATCGGTACACTCGGATGCCCACTCATAAGAAATTGTAGACCAATATGTTAATTTTGGGGGGGATTTTGATTATCGGGATTTTTTTTTTTGGAAATAACTTGCTTTTTAATAAATAGTATATGCTATGTACGTAGTGTTTTAGTTGATGCACGGATATTCATAAATTAATTTCCAGAGATATACTTCCATAATTAGAAGGGGTGAAGTCCACGAATATATTTGAGTGGACTAGAGACTATAGCATCCGCGTGTACCTTCCAAGGGGGCCAAACTTTTAGGATAATCTATATAAAAATTTCGATTGTCTGTCTGTCTGTCTGTCTGTCTGTTCTTTATAGGCGGCCGCAGTTTTTAAGCTAGAGCGTTCATACTTGGTATGCATAGTAAGGGGGTCCCTAGGCAGGTTTTAGTGAAAAAATATAATTCCCCAGGGTGAAAGGGACGGAGAAAATGGGCACGAAATCGGAAAAAGGGCCGTTTGGGGCAGAAGGAGGCCTCCGATCGAAAAGGTGTATGGAACGAAAGTTGTTCGCAGCCCCCCAAAATGGGGGTACGGATGAGGTCAGATCCAAAATCGGAGGTCATTTAGCGGCCGAAATCGAGGTCGCCGTTTAATGAGGCACAGGGAGGTCGAGGCCGGTGTGGTAGTAGTGATTGATGATGATGATTATGGTAGTAGTAGTGGTGGTAGTAGTGATGGTGATTATGGTGATTACCCGGGCAACGCCGGGTACCCCTGCGTCTAAACTATACGGCTATTAAGGGGGGAAGGGTATATTTATTGGTGTATATATTTACTAGTTTAATTATTGTGTAGTTTCCTCGCTAGACCCCCATCAATCTTTAAAAGAAAAACCCTTGATCCCCCTTCGAGATAAATTTGTAATTTTTTCTGTAGTGAGATGTCCCGGCCAAAGGCCAGTTCCTCCTTGAATTACAGCCCGCTATCGCTCGTCATGAAAAATAACGACACCTAAATAGGACGAAAAGTCCTAATATTGACAAAGAAATGGGGTTAAAGGTCCTAAAATCGCCAAACTAATGGAACAAATGTCGTAAAATCTCAAAACTAATTTGGCTATACATGAGGGAGAAGAGGGACCAGAAAACCTAAGTTAATATTTCTTCCGTCTAATGTCTATACCAATGCAAAAGATACCCGAAATGTAGCCAGAAAAACGTTGGCCATTGATTACATATTGGTGATAATATATCTTGACTGATGCCACAAACACCATTCAACCACACCACTGCTACTATAACAAACAACACACACCACTATAACAATACACCGCAACACTACACCACAACAAACAACACACACCACTATAACAATACACCGCAACACTTCACCACTATAACAATACACCACAACAATACACCACAACACTACACCACTATAACAATACACCGCAACACTACACCACAACAAACAACACACACCACTATAACAATACACCGCAACAATACACCACAACACTACACCACTATAACAATACACCACAACACTACACCACTATAACAAAACACCACAACACTACACCACTATAACAATACACCACAACACTACACCACTATAACAATACACCACAACAATACACCACAACACTACACCACTATAACAAAACACCACAACACTACACCACTATAACAATACACCACAACACTACACCACTATAACAATACACCACAACACTACACCACTATAACAATACACCACAACACACACCACTATAACAATACACCACAACACTACACCACTATAACAATACACCACAACACTACACCACTATAACAATACACCACAACACTACACCACTATAACAATACACCACAACACTACACCACTATAACAATACACCACAACACTTCACCACTATAACAATACACCACAACAATACACCACAACACTACACCACTATAACAAAACACCACAACACTACACCACTATAACAATACACCACAACACTACACCACTATAACAATACACCACAACACTACACCACTATGACAATACACCACAACACTACACCACTATAACAATACACCACAACACTACACCACTATGACACTACACCACAACACTACACCACTATAAAAATACACCACAACACTACACCACTATAACAATACACCACAACACACACCACTATAACAATACACCACAACACTTCACCACTATAACAATACACCACAACACTACACCACTATAACAATACACCACAACACTACACCACTATAACAATACACCACAACACTTCACCACTATAACAATACACCACAACACTACACCACTATAACAATACACCACAACACTACACCACTATGACACTATACCACAACAAACAACACACACCACTAGAAAAAACACCACAACACTACAGCGATATGACAATACACCACAACACTACACCACTATGACACTACACCACAACAAACAACACACACCACAACACTACACCACAACAAACAACACACACTACTATAACACAACAACAACACTACACCACAACAAACAACACACACCACTATAACACAACAACAACACTATATCACAACAAACAACACTACACCACAACAAACAACACACACCACAACACTACACCACAACAAACAACACACACCACTATAACACAACAACAACGCTACACCACAACAAACAACACACACCACTATAACACAACAACAACACTATATCACAACCAACAACACTACACCACAACAAACAACAATACACTACTATAACACAACAACACAACAAACAACACTACACCACAACAAACAACACTACACCACAACAAACAACATTACACCACAAAAATAACACAACAACAACACTACACCACTATAACACAACAACAACACTACACCACAACAACAAACAACACTACACCACTATAACACATCAGCAACACTACACCACTATAACACAACAACACTACACCACAACAAACAACACTACACCACAACAAACAACACTACACCACAACAAACAACACAACACCACAACAAACAACACTACACCACTATAACACATCAGCAACACTACACCACTATAACACAACAACAACACTACACCACAACAACAAACAACACTACACCACTATAACACAAACGTATACAAGCACACTACAGCAACACTGCAATATACACCAAAATGACACGACTATTATTCCACGATAACCGCCACATGGCTACATTATATAATAACACAACACGTAAGATTGCACCACAACACAAGTCGTAATTGACCAGTTGCGAGTTTCATGCTATCAGGAAGTTGGAGCCGTAAACATCGATTTTAAACGAAAATACAATACTAATGTAGGTTTGCGAAGGATATAAAGTATGTTGAACTTAGTTTTATGTATCTATCATGGTATCTATAAATGTGCTACGACCGTATTTTAGTTGTTGATTCTGCTAAATCTCACCATCAATGGCTATACCTCTAACTTCTCAATATCCGGAAACTCGTCAACTGAGCAACATCCTACAATAACACAAGCACAACACTGCTTTACTATTGACCACTTGCAAGTTTCGGAAGTTGGAATTGAAGACATATTTTGTTAGTAGAATTACCAGCTAAAATGCGGTTGTAAAGTACTGTATATATGAGTACATAAAATCATATTCAGCAAACTTTATACTAATCACAAACTCATGTACTGTTTGTATTTCTCTTAAATATCGATCTTTACAGCTCCAACTTCCTTATAGCCTGAAACCCATAAATCAGGAAACACACATTCACGAACAGCAACAGGACACTACATCATAAATCATTGCACGGGAAACAGACCCAACAACACCACAAAGCCTTCTATACCACACTAATGACCACAGGACCATTGCATCATAACATAACACTGTAACTATATACCATTCGTTATAAGTTTCTATGTTTCTGCCCGGAATCAAGCTAAATCTGTTCGTCGACTTGCCAAACACTCTTTCATCAATAATAAATGCACTGAACTATCCAACTCTAGCTCTTCCCAAGCTTTCTGGCATCTAGCCAAAAACCTCTCCAACAATTTCTCTTCGTCGTCTTTCCCTCCCCTTTCCCACTCTGATGGCACAACCATCACTTCTTCCTCTGACAAAGCTAAACTCTTTGCTCAAACTTTTGCTAGAAACTCCACCTTGGATAATTCCGGTGTTATTCCTCCCTCTCCACCCTCCTCTCTCTTACTTATGCCTAATATCCTAATCTCTTCTAAAGACGTACTTTCTACCCTCTCTTGGCTTAATACTAATAAGGCATACGGCCCGGACGGTGTTCCTCCTGTTGTTCTCAAAAACTGTGCTTCCGTGCTGACTCCCTGCCTAGACAAACTCTTTCGTCTCTATCTATCCTCTAACGTCTTCCCCTCATGCTGGAAGTTTGCTCACATTCAACCTGTCCCAAAGAAGGGTGACCGCTCTCAACCCTCCAACTATCGTCCAATTGCTCTCATCTCTTGTCTTTCTAAAGTTTTTGAAACTATGCTTGCTTCCAAATTTCTTAAGCATTTCTCTTCTCATAATCTGCTCTCCGATCGCCGGTATGGCATCCTTAAGGGTCGCTCTACTGGTGATCTTCTTTCATATCTTACTAACTCTTGGTCATCCTCCTTTCGGGACTTCGGTGAGACTTTTTCTATTGCACTAGACATATCGAAAGCCTTCGATAGAGTCTGGCACAAATCTTTAATTTCTAAACTACCCTCCTTCGGTTTCTATCCCTCCATCTGTGACTTTGTCTCTAATTTCATTTCCGGCCGTTCCATAGCCGCGGTTGTGGACGGCCATCGTTCACTTCCTCACTCTATAAACTCCAGTGTTCCTCAGGGCTCTGTCCTATCTCCTATTCTCTTTCTAATTTTTATAAATGATCTCCTCAACTGTACCTCAATTCCCATCCATTCATACGCAGACGACTCAACCTTACACTACTCCATTAGTTTTTCAGAACACCCCAGCCAGCAATCCCTCAACGACAAATGTAATGAAGCCATAGAACTCTTAAATTCTGATCTAAATACTAACTCCAATTGGAGCAGAGAAAACCTTGTTACCTTTAATGCTTCCAAAACCCAATTTATCCATCTATCTACCCGTAAGGAACTCCCAGCGGACTATCCCTTATTCTTCAACAATACAAAAATCAATCCTTCATCTTTTCTCAATATTCTTGGTGTCTCTTTTTCTTCTACTCTCAGATGGAAGGACCATATTACCAGTCTTGCTAAGGCAGCCTCCCAGAAGCTGGGTGTGCTCAACCGCCTTAGGGGGTTCTTTTCCCCTGCACAGCTTCTTGCTCTGTACAGGGGCATAGTGTGTCCTTGTATTGAGTATTGTTCACATGTGTGGGGAGGTTCCTCTCACACCGCTCTCCTAGACAAAGTTGAAAGGAAGGCCTTTCGTATCATTAACTCCTGTCCACTCACCATCTCTCTGCAATCTCTCTCTCTCCGCCGCAATGTTGCATCTCTCTCGCTATTCTATCGCTACTATAATAATCAGTGTTCCTCAGAGCTTTCCCAGTGTATACCACCTCCTTTACGTAGGGCACGTGCTACCCGTCTTGCAACTCAATCCCACCCCTACTCTGTGCAACTCTCCAACCCGAGAGTGAAACGTTACTCTGTCTTTCTTCTACTCAACAGCTGAGCTCTGGAACTCTCTCCCAGAATCAGTCTTTCCCTCTTCCTATGACTTAAATTGCTTCAAACTCCGTGTGTCCAGGCATTTTGGCTCGAATGTCCCTTGATTTTGACCCTATCACTCTTTCAACTATGGGGGAGGCATTCGCTATAGGCAGTTCTGCCTTTTGCCTCCCTCAATCGCATAGACAAAAAAATAGACTGGATATCTTGACCCTATAAACCTCTGTAACTCGATATGGGCTAGATCAAATCATCTGTAAGTTATCACATCCTCTTCCCTCCTTGAATCTTCCCAAATGGTATAAGTATTAGTTCAATTACTCACGATATTATTTAGTTATAACGATTAGTGGTCAAGATGTTTGGCCTAATTAAAATAAACAGACCATAGTTGATCTACTCCTCAGCAAACACCAGAGCGAATACTGTGGCAAGGACCGTTGTTTACAAAGAGTACACGGATTAACAGTCTTGTTTTTTGCAGGTAACCATATTTTTCATGTTGTTTAGTTCTTCCTTGGCGCTGTGAAGGGAAAGTAAGTGAAAGAAAGGGGCCACTCACTATAGAAAACACCCATCATATATACTGTATATTCAGAGAGTTGCAATTTCATAGAGTTACAAAGAGAGAGAGTACAAAGGAGTACAAAGGAAATCAAGCAACAACAGATCTAGTGACCCTTCTAGGTTGCTTGTCCTCCAAAACACTGAGGATCAAGTGTCCAAACAGTGGTTTAGAGTGGGTAAGGGAACATTGGAAAGGGAATTACTGCCCTGGAACTAATGTCCGTGGCAGGATTAGGAAGTTAGTAGGGGACAGATGGGTTAGTAACTGAGGGGGGGATAAAATAAAGTTATTCATTTACAAACGCAGTCAGTCACGGGTTTGATGCGAGATATTTGTCTAGGCGGAGTTTAAATGAATCAACGGTGATGCAGTCTATAACGTTTCGGGGAAGCCCATTCCACAAGTTGACAACTCGATTGAAGAAGAAATTCTTAGATTCGTGTGAGTTAAAAGATTTACCAATAATTTTGCAACCGTTTCCCCGCGTGTAATTAGATTGGTCGATAGTGAAGTACTTACTACAGTTCATATTGTCGATGCCTTTGATGATTTTGAACACTTGAATTAAGTCACCTCTTATTCTGCGCTGGGTTAAAGGAAATAGATTTAATTCTCTAGGACGCTCTTCGTATGGTTTGTTCTTTAGGCTAGGTATCATTTTGGTAACTCTACGTTGAACTCGTTCTAGCTTGTTTATATCTTTTTGGTAATAAGGGCACCAGGATTGAACGCAGTATTCTAGAAGAGGGCGGACTAAGGAATTGTAAAGGGTTAGGATAACTTCTTTGGATTTATGCTCAAATGACCTGCCTATAAAGCCAATTATTTTGTTTGCCTTCTTAACAACTTCTGAACATTGTTGACTCGGTTTTAGGTTACTCGATATTGTTACTCCCAGATCGGTTTCTCTGTTTACATTCTTAAGCTGAGTGCCATTCATCGAATAGTTTGCTTTCTCATTTAGGTATCCGATATGTAGTACTTTACATTTATCAGCATTGAAACTCATTTGCCAAATTTGGGCCCAACATGACAATTTATCTAGATTGTGTTGCATATCGTCAACTTGTTCTTTTGAGAGTACGCTATTTGCAATTTTTGTATCGTCAGCAAATTTTGAGATTGTACAGGTGAGACCCTCATCTATGTCGTTGATGTAAATTAGAAAGAGAATTGGTCCTAGTACCGATCCCTGGGGTACCCCGCTACTTACATTGGTCCATTTTGATGCCTTACCGTTTATGACTACTCTTTGCTTTCTGTCGCTGAGCCAATTTTCTATCCATTTCAACACACCGTCTTGTATTCCATGCGCTTTTAGTTTTAGCAGTAAACGTTTGTGGGGAACTTTGTCAAAGGCCTTTTGAAAATCAAGGTATATAATATCTACAGCTTTACTCTCATCGTAGAGGTTGAGGATATCGTGGAAGAAGTCTAAGAGGTTTGTTAAACAGGAACGTTTTTTACGAAAGCCGTGTTGAGTATCTTTAAGTATGTTATTTTCCTCTAAGTGATTTACGAGTCTGTCTCGTATGACCGTTTCTAGCATTTTACATACAACTGAGGTTAAGCTAATTGGACGATAGTTACTGGGTAGGGATTTGCTGCCTTTTTTGAATATCGGTGTTACGTTGGCTAGCTTCCACTGATCGGGCATAGTTCCAGACTGCAAGGATTTATTGAATAGTAATGTCAGTGGTTTAGAGAGCTCATCCTTAGCTTCCTTTAGAACTCTAGGCGAGATTGTATCAGGTCCAGGCGTTTTATTTACCTTGAGTTTATCTAAACAATTCAATACTTCTCTCTCTGTAACGGTGATATTGCTTAGAACATCTGAATTATCAATCTGAATCGGCGATGGTGTAGGGATATCACTGAGGTCTTCTGTTGTAAAAACTGATGCAAAGAAGGTATTGAGGGCATTACTCATTTGTTCTTCGTCTTTGGTGTATTCTCCATTTTCATCGACTAACGGTCCAACAGTTGAAGTAACAACTTTTTTCTTTCTGATATAACTATAGAATTCTTTCGGGTTTGTTTTACTTTGATTCGCAATATGTAACTCTAAGGTCTTTTTACTTTGCTTAATTAACTTTTTGGCTTTGCGTCGTAGCTCTACAAATTTCACCCGTTCTTCGTCATTTTGTGAGGATTTTAATCTATCATTAGCAAATTTTTTAGCAAGCAGGCAGTTTGAAATATCTTTTTTCCACCATTTGGGCTTATTATTATGGCCTGGACGCCGAGTTTTCGATGGTATGCAATCTTGCACTGCTTTTAGGTAAGTGGCTTCGAATAACTTCCAAGATGTATTTATGTCGTTATTGTGAATTAAAAAGCTCCAGTTAGTTTCTTTAAACATAGCTCTAAGTTTATGGAAGTTTGCTTTCTTGAAATTAGGGACTTTTTCGATGCTACTATTTGGTTCGTTACTAGTAAACTTTAAAGTGAAAGTTATCGTACGATGGTCGCTGTTACTGAATTCATCACCAACATTCAAATTCTCTATTAATTCTTCTTTTGTTGCAAGTACAATGTCAAGAACGTTATTACCACGGGTCGGCGTTCCAACAAATTGATAAAGCGAACTCTCTTGCAAGTTTGTATACAAGTCATGTCCGGAGTGTGAAGTAAGAGTATCGCCCCACTTGGTCACAGGTAAATTAAAGTCACCAAAAATTACGGTATCTTGTGAGTTACTTACATCTGCAATTTGTTCGTAAATTTCTCGGTCAGTTTGCACTGATTGAGCTGGAGGTCTGTATATTAATGCATGTATTATTTTGGTACCTTTATTATTCTTTATTAGCACAAAAGATGCGTCGACGTTCACAATTTGAGGTTTTGGCAAGAGGGTAGGGTTAAGACTTTCTTTGATATAAAGTAAAACGCCACCTCCATTTCGATTTATTCGGCTTTTCTCAAACATTACATAACCGGGAAGGGAATACTCTGCTAAAAAGTCTCTATCTTCTGTATTGAGCCAAGATTCTGTTATGCCAATCACATCATAATTTTCTGTAAACACTAGCTCCTCTAAATCTGAAAATTTATTGCGTATGCTACGAGCGTTTGCATAGAAAACCTTTAAATTTGTTATTTTAGAACTCACGGAACGCTCTTTAATAATATTTTTGGTTCTTGTCGGATCTACATTTATGTTCATGGCATAGAGAGAGAGAGAGAGAGTGGAAGTAGGAGCCACTCACCACTATACTATACACTACAGCCATCACATTCAGAGAGAGAGAGAGAGAGGGTGTATGTGTGTGTGTGTTTATGTGTGTGATAGGCAGGGAGGAAGGAGCCACTATACTATACACTACAGCCATCACATTTACATTCAGCCGCCCACCCAGCTTATCATAGATCAAACCCAACTGACTGACAGGCGCTGACGTGACCTGAGACAGACCACACCCATCGCCCTCGCTCTCATATATATATATATATGATAAGGATAAGGATGGAAAAGACGCCTGGAAACATCTTGAAATTTATTGTCGAATTTTCGGCACCTCACGGAGCCATCTTCAGGAGCAATACAGAACCTAAAATAGAGTATACACTTTAGAATCATTCAAAAGAACGGGTTCAAAAAATAATAATATTTATATATAAATAGAACGAACACTCGACGTGTAGGCCTATAGTGATAAGTGCAACTAATCAATGAATATTTAAAAACAATTGAGTTTGCAAATTAAGAACTTATCTATGCAATTAAGGTAAATATAAATTAAACAATAATACGCTAAGATTAAACACTAATCATCCATGGAAGGCAAATTTACTTTTAGTGAGATTCCCGGTTTAAATCTAAAACAAAACAAAACAAGTACTTTTACTCAGAATATTGTCCATGGAACAAAAGGGTTTCAGCAATATGATTCCACATGAAACCACATTAAATATTACCAAAATAACGTTAAACATAACCTACTATAAATACTAATAGAAATGTCTACACAATATTTATCAACAACCAACCCACACTTAGGACCAAAATCAATTTGACTCATTTAACTATGCTGTATAATAATGTATATACTATTATAAGTTTCAAAACAAAACTGAAAAATACACATAAATTTGGAATATTTAGCAGACATATTATTGCCAAACATTAAATATAAACCTATACAGTTTCAGTAACTATCCACAAACAGACCTTATTCTAAATAAAAAAACACAGTCTCAGTAACCTAATATAAAAAGATTTCTAGCTAACTTATTCACATTGATGCAACTTGGTAGAGCCCACAGGGGACTGGAGTTTTCGCAGAGAGGCTCCAGTCTTGACGTTATTCTTGACTCACAGTGTGCTGGCTTAATAATCCAATAGGGTTGAAAGCCTCTGAAGTCCTATTTTAAGTAAAAAGGTAGAGCCCGAGAACTTTCAGTCTTCTACTGTACTTCTCACTTCTTAGCTTGTTCTTCCTCTGTCCAATTCTTCTTCTTTCCTACTTTACTCCAGCCATCTGGTCGGTGTCTTGAGCCCGAGAACTTTCAGTTTTCTACTGTACTTCTCACTTCTCAACTTTTTCTTCCTCTGTCCAATTGCTCTTCTTTCCTTCTTTACTCCAGCCATCTGGTCTGGTCTGTCTACCTATGCTGAAAATAAATATCAATCATACACAAAACTTACCCAAACTCGGGGGATACTGACGTAAGGAGTCAACAAGGACAAGTGACAAGTGTTAACTGATTAGTTTGGCAAGAAGTGACCAAAGTTGAAATGAAAAAAAAAAAAAACACACACAGAAAACGAAAAGAAAACAAAAAACATACAAAACACCAAATAAATTAAATAGATCTGTGAAGCAGTGACGTTAGCATTTATTGGCAAGATTGGTTTCGAGATGTTGACTTAATTAGTAATTTTTCGCCTACAAGTCCATCATTGGGATATCTAAACATAGCAACTATTTCGAAATATATATCTGTGAAAGGGTGATCTTCTTGGTGAGAATGATTTCGCACAGCCGAGAATGGCATTCTTTGTAAAAACTTGCCAGTCCGATAGCTTTTTCCAATATGTTCGAATAATCTGATTTTATATGAACGACTAGAGCATCCAATGTACCTCGTCTGACAGCTAGGACAAGTAAATTTGTACACAATATTCGAACATAGAGGATTCGGCACTCGGTCCTTACAGTTAAAAAACTATCCAATTCTAAATTCATTAGTGAATACAACTCTAAAATTTACTGAAGGGAAATATCATTATCTTTCAACGTGTTTAACATAATTTTCCGAACTCATAGCTTATTTTTCCAGAAAACGGCATTTTCACATATTGTATTAACTTAGGGACATGAAGTTTTACCATATTGCTCTGACATTGTTTAGACAATAAGAACTTCCTTAGAACAAGATTAAAAAGGTCCTTTTTATAATTATTAAGCACGAAATATTCTCTCAATTTACAAATTTGTATATTGACAAATTTGTACAAATTTAAAGTAATCGTCTACCACTGGCTGTATGGGATAAATCCCCCCCCCCCCCACCCCCACCCACCCCCTGCCTCATGGACTATTATACCCGAGCTTGTTCTGAGGTGAGACTCCATAGGATCGCAAACAAGAGTATCAGCATTCACTTTTATCAAGACACATGTTGATCTCCCAACAATACCGTTAGCCCCTTGTACAGTCCTCTCCCTACACAGTCACTTCACAACTTGTGGGCGTTTCGTCCTT
>CM064567.1:24665143-24740143 GCA_032716605.1 Paralithodes platypus | reverse complement strand
ATATATAATTTGTTCACTTTCTATGTATTTGTATTATTGCTTTTTAGTTTATTAATCATTAATATTTGTTGTAATTGACGAAGTGAAGTGGAAAGTTACATAATAAAATGAAGAGCGTGTCCTATAATTGTGAGGAATAATTAGTAAGACCAACCACCTAACATAAGCATCTGTAATCACTATAATATTAATTAGGTTGAACTCAGAAATATTTGTTCACATGAGCGAACTATTTCTATTCAAACTTTCTCATCCTCCAAGATTCCCAATTATTGAGTTCTACGTGAAGGCAAACAAATCACATTTACAAATACCATTATCTGGGTCAAACACATTAAAGTAAATTAGAGTCTATTAAAAAGTATATTAACACACACACGAACAAACACACCCACACACAAACTAACACACACATACATACAAGCTCTCTCTCTCTCTCTCTCTCACATACATCGTATACACACACTCATACACACCATAGACATAAATGCACACACCCTCAAGCATACATACGTACTGTGACGTTAACCACTCCGTTAGAACCGCATGGCTTGTCCTACAGTGACTCGCTAGGATCGCCAGGGCAGTGGATGGGGCTACAGTTTATGTATTAGAGTGTGCTTTATTTCATATGAAAGCTCGTGTCATGGGCAGTCCAGAAAGGCTCTTTGTTTTCACCCATGTCAAGGCTTTCTATATTTAATTGTAAAGTATAATATTATGTTTTATCATTAACTAGTAATGATGGGATCTGGGAGAGAGAGAGAGAGTAGAACAGAGTGAGAGGGGGGCGCGCAGTGTTTTTGCCCCGCTCGATGACGTCACGGCTGGCTGCCTCGTGGGGGTTGGTTGAGGGAGGTCCTTACCATGCTGCTAGCTCCCTTGCTAGTGGCTAGAGGACTTGTTACCGCATTACCTGCGCGGTGCAGGCTAGTCCGGGTATATACTGCCGCCTCGCCACTCTCTCCCTCAGATCTGGTTTCTAGAACGCATCTATCTTATCCCTTGCTACCTGTCCCCCGTCCTGCACCTGAGAATCTTTTCCTCTGCCTACCTCTCTCTTTTTTCATATCTTTCACCACCTTTTATTAAGACTATATCCCCTCTGGTTAACTCTGCAAAATCAGCTTAATGCTGGCCAGTTGTATTGTGCGTTAAGGTCTGATATAACCTATGTATGTTTAGTTGTTAAGATAAGTTGATCACGAAGCATTGGTTGGCATTCATATTGTTTAGTACCGCTTCCTATAATTATTAGTGTTCTGCTGGATTAGATAATGCTAGACTAGGGGTCTGATATTATAAGGTATTGTTTCCTATGAGTGCTGGCTTTAGGTAAAAGCTGCACGACATACCTGAGAACTGGAGTTGATTGGGTAAATTCTAGTCTGTGTGCCATTGAGAGTAGAGCATGCACGAATGAGGGCTTTTTGCCTATACCATTCTGCACTGTTCTAAGCTCGTTGTTTGTCTTTGAGGTACGCCAGGAGAATGCTTGATACTTCGGTATTAAAGGTGGGGGCTCATGGGTTGAGATAAACAGGGAATGATAATCGCCAAGCTGTACATAATTATCTTGCAAAATGCAATGGCACTGAAATAATTATTAACAATGGTATAAAGGATTTTGTGGATCGTCTATACCGGGCCTGTGACGTCATAGTGACGTCACACCAGTATCCTTATCCTAGACTGGATGGTGAACTTACACTCTTGTGACTTCACAGGCCCGGTATAGACGATCCACAAAATCCTTCAAACCATTGTTAATAATTATTTCAGTGCCATTGCATTTTGCAAGATAATTATGTACAGCTTGGGGATTATCATTCCATGTTTATCTCAACCCATGAGCCCCCACCTTTAAGGTTTCTCAAGAGAGCTACCTTTCCCAATAACGTAATATTTGACGCACAGACTTGAGATTATCACTAGGCTATGCGGTATGCCATGCGCACCAGTATCTCGTATCATTGACTCTAGCTAGACTTTATCAGTCACAGTAGACATTAAGTATATTTACCTAATTACTCTTTTTATGCATACCCATTTATGATTACACAAGCATTTCGCAGCCTAGTTTGATGTATGGAGACACAAACGACTTAGGCTCTTTTTGTTGATAGGAATACTGCATTGTCGTGGCGATTATTATTGTTGTAGCGTTTAGGATATTCTTGGCCCCGACTGCATTATATATCCTGCCTTTTTGTGTGCATAGCCTGCACGAGCATTGTTCCGCTGCCTGCCTTTTTGGGTTCCATTTCCGATACGAGCATCTTTATAGCATCTAACATATAAAGAAGATTCCTTGTTGGTGTTGAAGGACTTTAGTGCACTTTCTTTCATGCAGGAGTGCCTGACATTTATTGATTAAAGTAACGTAAGCTGTAACTTCTCTTACCATCTTACTTTGCATGCCATAACCAAGCACCTTCGGTTATAGGTAGTAATAGGCTGTTTTCATATAACATTAAGCCTAGAGTAGACGCACATTTATTGAGAGTTTGATAGCCTATTATTGCATATAGAACTCGGAGAGTATTTGTGTTCTTTGTTCACTGGGAATATACATCAGAGGTTGGATCTAGCGCTTTCCGTTGTAGCATTTATGCCATTACTAGTCCAATGAATAAGAGCCCTGATATATTTAAACCTCAGTCGTAACAGTACACACGAACATTCACTCCCCTTCCGTCTCCACACATACACAACCCTCCCCCCCCCCCCACACACTCACACACATACCGCCCCCCCCCCCCCACACACACACACACACACTCTACTCGTTGATTATTCGTTGAGTCGAGGTTGTCATATCTCCCGGTAGTCTCAACGTAAGAAAAGAGAGATCAGATACCGCTGATTAGTCCACCCGGGAGTCTTGTGTGTCTATAGTTCTATACCGTGGTGGCCAGGTCGTTCATACGGTAACATTGATATATACTCTACCGTAACCTAACACAACATATATATTAGTCCACCCGGGAGTCTTGTGTGTCTATTGTTCTATACCGTGGTGGCCAGGTCGTTCATACGGTAACATTGATAAATACTCTACCGTAACCTAACACAAAATACTGTATATATCAGTCCACCCGGGAGTCTTGTGTGTCTATAGTTCTATACCGTGGTGGCCAGGTGGTTCATACGGTAACATTGATATATACTCTACTGTAACCTAACACAACATATATATTAGTCCACCCGGGAGTCTTGTGTGTCTATAGTTCTATACCGTGGTGGCCAGGTCGTTCATACGGTAACATTGATATATACTCTACTGTAACCTAACACAACATAATTATATATTAGTCCACCCGGGAGTCTTGTGTGTCTATAGTTCTATACCGTGGTGGCCAGGTGGTTCGTACGGTAACATTGATATATACTCTACTGTAACCTAACACAACATATATATTAGTCCACCCGGGAGTCTTGTGTGTCTATAGTTCTATACCGTGGTGGCCAGGTCGTTCATACGGTAACATTGATATATACTCTACCGTAACCTAACACAACATATATATTAGTCCACCTGGGAGTCTTGTGTGTCTATAATTCTATACCGTGGTGGCCAGGTCGTTCATACAGTAACATTGATATATACTCTACTGTAACCTAACACAACATATATATTAGTCCACCCGGGAGTCTTGTGTGTCTATAGTTCTATACCGTGGTGGCCAGGTCGTTCATACAGTAACATTGATATATACTCTACTGTAACCTAACACAACATATATATTAGTCCACCCGGGAGTCTTGTGTGTCTATAGTTCTATACCGTGGTGGCCAGGTCGTTCATACAGTAACATTGATATATACTCTACTGTAACCTAACACAACATATATATTAGTCCACCCGGGAGTCTTGTGTGTCTATAGTTCTATACCGTGGTGGCCAGGTCGTTCATACGGTAACATTGATATATACTCTACCGTAACATAACACAACATATATACACACACAACACTCATACACACAAAACACTCTCACACACACACACACCCATGCACACACACAGACACACTCACAACATTCACACACACACTCTATCTCATTCCCCCCTCCTCCCCCTCTCTATAATTCCTTCCCCTATCTTCCCCCTTCTCTCTTTTTCTTTCCCCCTTTTCTCTCGTAAACGAATATAGATAAAAATCCTAATCATCGTGTTCAAAGCTGTCAATAAGAATTACAATGGGGTGTTACTAATACTGCTCTTTTTACCTTGACTGATTCTCAATTATTAACTCATATTCTGTTCATTACCTCATACAATTTGTTATAGAACAAAAAAATAAGTTCCGTTGCAAAACCACTCAAAGTTACTAAATCTTGATGTCCTGGTTAGTGTTAACAATTGTATAAATAATACGTTTATTTAAGTACATTGGGGTTTATAATTGATGATTAATGTTAACAAAGGAGTGTTACTTATATATACTTAATTGAGACGGGATTGTTACAATCCACACGTCAGGACAAGTTGGATGGCATTGCAATCTAGCTTGGTGCAAATTATAACCACAGAACGAAAAGTTTATTATATTATAGAGACAAGACAATGTCGGCTCAGTTAGAGAAAAAGCTTTAGCTGAGCCGAAGCTTGTGTCTTTGTAATAAAAACAAATTTCGTTATTAGGGTATATATTTGTTTTCCATTCCAGTATGCACGTCTCTGTGATTGACCAACACATAATCTACCTTAATATGTACTATGACACGCTAAGATTATTGCATTATACTTTTCTCGGTGGATTCTTAATTACTAGCTTCATTACTGTGGCTTCCCACAACGATCAGTGAACAGTTTGGCGCTACCCATTGTAACAATAAATTATACATTTTAGTACGCCATCGTACTGAACAGTTAACGATAATCCAAGCAATCTGGTAAAAATATTTTAAAGTTTATATAAATTGTTTAGGCGTTTATACTTTTGCTTCTATTTTATTATTTTCTTCATCCAAACATAATAACAAAGTTTACCTTAGCTTTGTATATGTTACCTTGAATTATATATAATATATTAATATCTCACCATTATTATGTTTATGGTGAGCATTGGAAACACACACATTATATAATACAGTATATATAAATGTTTTTTAAAGGTAAACACAAATTTATTCTTTATATATATTTAATCAATATGAACTCCACTCACCAGCTGCATCAACTACCTGGTGATGGGCTGGTCTATCAGAGTGAGAGCTGAGCGTTCTCTGCCATACCCATAGCTTACTCTGACTGTTCCTTTAACTTATAGATTTTCTAGATCTCAAGTGACGGCGTCTCTTCCGTGGATTGATCTCCCAATCTACCAAGATTGGAAGCCAAAGCGTCACATGTTTCCCTTGCCCCTCAACTTTCTCTTCATAATTGTTGAGGGGCACAGGGCCCTGGGTGGGGCTTTGGTTTCCCGGGCGTTTCCGCACCCTCCTCAGCTCCCCGCCATGGAGTGGCTTCGGTCACCCAGGCTTTATTGTGGTCGGCAGGGAGGGTTCAGTGGGGGCGCTCGGTTATGGCCTTGGAATTGCTCGGGGCCTTGGGGCTGTTCGGCCAGGCAGCTTGGGGAACAACAACAACAACAACAACAACAACAACAACTACCTCCTCTTGTATTCTCGTTGGAAGATAGTTAACCAATTTCCAACTTCTATTAGGGCGGCGACGGATAGCTTCCCACGCGGTCCTCTCCAGTGCTTCAATGCTACTAACCTGGCCCACATTCCAGTCCATAGACATGATGGCCCACAAATTCTCTATGGGGCTCATGTCAGCCCCCCCCCCCCCCACCCCTTTTGGACAAACCTTACCTCGGATGGGGTAAGGCTCAGGAATGGCCATGACACGCACTGAGGGCAGCAACACTTCCTCAAAAATGCTAATAAATGCACAACTGGACAACCGGTCCACCACCTTTACTAGTTTGGCTGTACGAAGGTGTGCGTGTGTGTGTGTGTGTGTGTATGTGTTGTGCCCTGTGCGTTGAATGTGATCATGTGTGTGGTGTGCGTTTTATGTTATCGGAGGGGGGGGGGGGGCATTGTATCCTGTTGGTTTGTGTGTGTACGTTGGTGCTTGCATGTTATGGGCAGAGGAGAGAGGTTGAAGCGTCGTCTCCCCAAACATGAAAAATTGTGGAGGTCATAATTACTTGCATTAACCAACTTATTCCTAAATCAAACACAAATAACTTAAATCCTTGGTGAATTGGGCTTAACATAAACCAGTGTATCAAACTGATTAGCTCACACATATCATTGTTATACTTAATATACATATTAACAGACATAGGTGTGTTCTTCGGGAATCGAAGCTTAACCCAGGAAAGGCGCCGAGACTCTAAAGAGGCTTTACTGCACGAAGGCGCCGGGAATCTTAACACTCTCCGACTCATATGACGCTAGAGCGTCATATGGAGGTTTGGCCAAAATACTCATATGACGCTAGAGCATCATATGAACTTATCTTAATATCTCTCTAATAAGTTATATGACGCTCTAGCGTCATATTGAGCTCAGTAAGTTAGGTAAGTTAGATCAAAATCTGTCGAATGGTGGCAACCCCATGTTCCTCCGACTTCTAACGGTCCTTCAGTGAGATTTTGACAGTTGTGGGGATAATACCGTGTCAGCCGCCTCCTCGTCAGTAAGTTAATATAATCTGTCTGGGGGGGTTAAGAGGTTAGGCATAATAAATGCCTTTCAAAACACCCCACTGTCACTTAAAACAAATCAATATGTGATTAAGTGAGATACTTTCCCTCCATACCTCCTATCACTCGTCCACATGTGTCCAAACCCTTTCCTTCCACCCTTTTCCCCCCCTTTCCCCACCCCCCTCGATTATCACCTATTTTTCCTCTTATTCCACCTTTTATCGGGTAATTTTTGGCGCGAATCTCCCGCCCCGTGGTCTCAGGGTCACAGGGGAGGCAGTTAGAGATCCTAACAACAGAGAGACTTCACTTGCAAGACATCAGTATCAATCGGGAAGTGAGAGAGAGAGATGGTATAAGTCGCGCCGGCTCTCCCCTCCTGATACGATCAGTCGGCAATAATACGTCCTTTTCACCCCTTAAATACTATTCCCACTTGTTTTATTGCTGTTTCATGTTAATATCTTCATAATTATTAAACGTAAAATAGGCGCATATGAATAGGTAATAACAATATTTATGCTAAAACAACGATTTTCGTCTGGAATGAACCAATATACCTTCGCCTGCCAAGACGTTTCAAATACCATAGCTACGCGTTTCGTTTCCCGGATTAAGTAGGAATAGGATAACCAGCAAGGCAGCGAGCAACAGATGTTGTTCGCTGACTACTAATAATAATAATAACAATAATAATAATTGATTGATTGTTTGATTGTTTATTTATACCCACACATGGGCTAAGACATTACAATAATTATTCTGCACAGCAAAATAATGTAATTTAAGAATTAAAATGAGAGGAAATATCACAAGGAAGTTGTAAGGCGAACATAATGAGGTACAAGATTCTTCCAATCAGAAGATGAAGAACTTCGCACAATTTGCCACCTCCTCTTCAAGTTAGGGAAAAAAATAAAATAAATAAATAAATAAATAAATAAATAAATATTAATAATAATAATAATAATAATAATAATAATAATAATAATTAATTATTGATTGATTGATTGTTTATTTGTACCCACCAGTGGGCAAAGACATTAATTGGTCGATACAATAATTATAAAAGTAAATTTAGCATTAATAGGAGAGTAAAATATAATTTAAGAAAGATAAATGTACTGTACATATTATACATGTATAACTATTAAGTATGGTAACAATTTTACTGAATAAAATTGAATACAATTGAATAATAATAATAATAATAATAATAATAATAATAATAATAATGCTTAAAACAGATTAATAACAAAGGCAAATACCGGCAATATAATCTCGAGAAGTCGAGGGAATGGATATAAAGGTGCTTCTTGAAATATGTGGAGATATATTGCCCTTTGTAAGGTTTCTTTGATGTGAAATAAATAAATCAAATCAATATAGTATTTGGTTCTGGGATAGACGGTGATTGAACTCGTCGATACCACTGCAATGACTGTGTGTGTATGTTTGTATGTATGCATGTGTGTGTGTGTGTGTGTGTGTGTGTGTGTGATCATTATATCGTAAGAGTTATTTGCCCATGCAATAATTCAGACATATATTGTAGAAAGTGAATAGCGCACAGACAAATATATAGAAAAAGAAATGAGCAGAAACATCTATTTCGATTTTAATTTCGATAATTTAATTTAATTTAATTATGATAATTGAAAGATGTGTGTGAATTTGTGTTTTGTTTTTGTGTTCATTGTTTTCTGTTGTGCTTTGTGCTGTTCCTATGCTTGCTCTGTCTTGAGTCCCCCCCCCCCACAACAACAAAAAACAGGAAAAGTGGGGATTGGGCCTGAGTATATAGATAGATAGAATTGTTTCCGAGAAAAAGCTTGTGCAAACATATCCCAGCCTAAATAGTAGTTTACATTCGATGACACCAAACATATCCCAGCCTAAATAGTAGTTTACATTCGATGACACCAAACATATCCCAGCCTAAATAGTAGTTTACATTCGATGACACCAAACATATCCCAGCCTAAATAGTAGTTTACATTCGATGACACCAAACATATCCCAGCCTAAATAGTAGTTTACATTCGATGACACCAAACATATCCCAGCCTAAATAGTAGTTTACATTCGATGACACCAAACATATCCCAGCCTAAATAGTAGTTTACATTCGATGACACCAAACATATCCCAGCCTAAATAGTAGTTTACATTCGATGACACCAAACATATCCCAGCCTAAATAGTAGTTTACATTCGATGACACCAAACATATCCCAGCCTAAATAGTAGTTTACATTCGATGACACCAAACATATCCCAGCCTAAATAGTAGTTTACATTCGATGACACCAAACATATCCCAGCCTAAATAGTAGTTTACATTCGATGACACCAAACATATCCCAGCCTAAATAGTAGTTTACATTCGATGACACCAAACATATCCCAGCCTAAATAGTAGTTTACATTCGATGACACCAAACATATCCCAGCCTAAATAGTAGTTTACATTCGATGACACCAAACTTATATCAAACTGTTTATAAGGCGGTGTCACACGAGCGATATCTCTGTCAATTCTTAAGGCAATTGTTGTATGGCAGCTTCAGAACTAAAGTATATATAGAGTTAAACAGCTTAACATAATCTACTTTCGATCTAGTTTCCGATTCCAATGCGAAAGAGTCTTAAAATAGTACGATACAAATATTTGTTCATTGAAGATTGTCAGAAAATGAAGCCCACCTCGTTTTTTTGTTTCTCTTTCTCTCCGTCTCTCTTTGGTTTGTATCCATTCGGCCCCATTCAGCCGACTGTTTTAAGACGTTTACCCCAATCCAGGTGTCAGTATTTTCCTGGCAAGCGGTAGGATGGGGACAAGCGACACCTGGATGGGGATAAACGTCTTAAAATAGTTGGCTGAATGGTGCCGAATGGATACAAGTCAGAGAAAGAGAGAAAAGGAGAGAAAGATAAAAAAAAAAAAAATACCCTCCTTAAACAATTCTTCTCTTCGTAGTGCTGTTAATGAACGAAATATCTGCAAATGCAAATCCGTGTAATTTTTGTAAACAACACTCATTGCCACAGTATGCGTTCAGTATCAGGCGCTGAGAAGGGAAATCATTATAATTTTAAGAGTGCCACCTTATATCTACTCAATCTGCGAAAAAAATGGCTATTGTATCAAACGTTTACTCTTCACTTCAGCGCAGAATTTATGGATAAATTTATATAATGCATTTGTTTATTTAACTATATATTTAATTGTTTTAGTTTCCCCCCTGGACCTCCATCAAGCTTAAAAATATACCCCCAAGACCACCCTTCGAGATGAATTTATGCATTTTTCGGTAGAAGAATGCTCTGGCCGAAGGCCAATTCCTCCTAACTTGCAGGCTTGCTATCATATAGCGACCGCGCTGGTGTAGTGACTAGCGTCTCGGACTTCCACCCAGAAGGCCCGGGATCGCGCCCACGCTCGGCGCATTAAAGATTTTTCACAAGCACTGAGTCGTTACCATCCCTCATGAGCAAGGGGATGGGGTAGTAGTACAGGACCCCAATGGAAATACGCCTAATCGGCCTTATTGGGCTATCCTTAGCTGGCTTAGCATGCGCTGGCTTTAAGAACTATTATTATTATTATTATTAATGCTCTGGCCAATGGCCAGTTCCTCCTAACTTGCAGGCTTGCTATCGATCGCCAGGAAAAAATCGACACCTAAATGGCACGAATGGTCTTGAATTCGCCAAACTAATGGAGCAAATGTCTTAAAATATAAAAACTAATGGGGCTAAACATGAAGGTGAATGAGGTCCAGAAAACCCCCACCATGAACAATATGCACAAAAACTGAATTGGTGCGGATTTCTCAGGGTTAGGTATGCAGTTTTGGCAATCCCATGGCCCATGACTGTCGATGGGTGATATTTATCTGCGCTACAAATAGCAGGTCAATATATAAAAAACAACATGGCGACAAATCCAAATTGTCTTTTCCACTCGCCATTTCTAATCTCCAACGACAAAAACAACCCCTGCAAAGTTGATCCATTAAAGAAAACAAATCACTCATATGGTATTGCATAAATTAAGGTTAAGGGGGGAAGGACTTCTCGACCCCCTTCTCTCTCATGTTTAGCCACATTAGAATTGACATTTTAAGTCGTTCGCCTCATTAGTATTGCAATTTTAAGACCTTTCGCCCCATGTTATGTCAATTTTAAGAACTTTCGTGCCATTTAGGTGTCGATTTTTCCTGGCGAGCAAAAGCCAGACAGCAATTTAGAAGGAACCAACCTACGACCGGGGCATTCTTCTACCGAAAATTCACAATTTTAACTATAAGGGCGGTCTTCGGGGTATTTTTTAAAGCTTATAGAGGTCTAGGGAGGAAACTAAAAAGTCTCCCCTTAAATGTGAATGGTCAAGACTATATAATATATTCCTTGTGACGAGTCTAGAAATTATGACCCCTATCCTCTTGTGACTCAGATAGGGCTGAAGCATACCAGTTATGATTATTCACACATAATTACTGTTTGGCTCGTCCCAAATTGTACAAATAGTATTGCGATTGCTTAAGTAATTTGTTGCCTCCGTCTGGAACCAACGAAAGGTTCATTACCGCTCGTCTCATTCTTGTTGTTCTGCTTCTGCTTGTTGGACTGGATCAGCCGAGAAGAGTTGTCAGGGGGGAGAGAGACGAGAACGGAGGAGGTATTGGAGTGGCTGGGTGATCGACAACATTCGATGTAGGCCATTGTTGCTTTGCAACGCTTGTTGTATTTATGGGAGGTCTAGGGTTGCAATATCCAGACTCGGTATATAATGAATCAATTACAAATATGTTTTTGTTGTTGTTTCGGACCTTTCGCAAGCTCACCGTCGCAATATATATATATATATAATGTTCTAGTTCCGTAGCAAGCCCACTTATGAGCACGGTTAACGCTTAGAAGATACGATTACGCATTTTTGGTCAGTGTTCTGGTTATAATTAGACGATTGTATTCACACTAGGAAGGATATATGAAAGTCAGAGGGTTAATTGAGGTAATCTTTATAATATAATTGTAATTCCATATAATTCCAACAGATCCTTCCTAAATTATATAAAATCGTCTAACGATAGCCATAATAAACTGTCAAAACGCGTCATAATCTTCAAAGGCTTAATAGAACACTGAAACATCGCACTCAACTAATTGTTTTACTTAATAATTATTCATTTCAGTGCATGTGTCTGTCCACAATATAAGTCTATGATTGACTTGACTATTAAATAATGGGATCCCATGGTAATGACAATGAACTCGTTAATACCAAATAAACACCTTTAGGATTATGACGCGTTTTGACAGTTTATTCTGGCTATCATTAGACTATCTTATACATTTCGGCTCATCAGCTCACTTTCTCTTACTAGTTCCCTAGAATTTCTTTCTACTCGCCACGATGTTGCATCTCTTTCACTCTTCTATCGCTATTACAACAATCAGTGCTCTTCAGAGCTCTTTCAGTACATACCCCTTCCGTTGCGGTGAGTGCGAGGCACCCGCCTTTCAACACAGTCCCACTCCCATTCTGTCTAGCTCTCCAACCCAATGATTAAATAAACATTTCAGTCTTTCTTCTATTCAACAAGTAAACTTCTGAACTTTCTCCCTCAATCAATCTTTCCTTCATCCTATGACTTAGACTGCTTTAAACTTTGTGTGTCCAGGCATTTTGACCCCAACGTCCCTTGAATTTGGCTTTCTGTCACTCTTTTGGCTTTGGGCGAGACACTCGTTACAGGCAGCCTCCCATTTGTCTCCTAAATACACATTGACAAATTATTTTTTGCCAATATTAAAACCGATCATAGCGAGCCTGTATTTTAAGAGAGGCTGGGGCATTTTTCTACTGAAAAAATGTACAACCTTATCTCAAGTGGAGGTGTTTTCTTAAGTTTGATAGAGGTCTAGGGAGCAAACTAAAAATATAACTTAGCTAATGAAAAGCAGTACTTCAGTCATTAGCTTACCATAATATGTTGTCAGTGTTCCATACTAGTTCCTCCTAACATTGTACACAAATTCCTCTCCAAAACAAAAATGTGTATTCCAAGGAAATAAAAGAGTATTATGAGTCCTAAACATACCACCCTGTCACCCACTGGTGTCGAGCAAGTTAAATGTCTTCTATAGGTCGTGTACCTGGACATAAAATAATATTAGGTTGCATAAAATAGAATAGCGCGATCAGAACTGGGTAGCATAAAGTATAGTGGCACATGTCGTTCCCGGTGCCTCCTGCTGCACCCACCACAACAAACTGCACAAGTTTCCCTCAACGAGACGTGTAAATATGAACTTCGGGGATGTTGAATAGGCGGGGGGGCTCTATCCCCTTACCCCTCTCCTCCTATCATGCGTCTACTTCTTTTAGTGCCATTCTTGTCTTGCTTCCTTCCTTCATCCTTCCTTCACATAATTCTTTATCTCTGTATTTCTTAGGAATCGTCAGCTTGCAGCGGAGAGGCCGATCTTGCAATAGCATTCTATGAAACTGGTGCAGTTGGGTCCAGTACACGATTCATGCTTTCATTAATGTTATTAGGGATAGACGCAGAAGATGAAACAGAAGGTACGGAACCGTGGGTACCTGGGAATTCATATGTCGCAACCCATAGACCAAACTTGGAATAAAAAGAACCTATTGAGTTATTGATTCCTATATACAGTATATATATATATATATATATATATATATTTCATTGTCTCTAGCTTTACCCATACTTACACTCTCCCTCTTGCTCCTGCACCTAAACGTTATGTATATGTTACTACTTAAGAGCCACTGCTTCCCCTTGGTTTCATTAGTCTCAGGCACCTAACATATGGCACACACATCTGCATTACGCCAGAAAACCATATACTTCTATCTAATTCACTTACTGTAAATTAGGACTAAATTTACCCTTATAAATATGGAACATTCAAAGTTGAGCAGCTCTCACTCATGTGTTTCTGTTATCAGTTGAATGTCCCTGATATATCCCTTAACTTCGGCTCTGACGCCCCTCCTCTCTTGAACCAATCGGAATTCAATTGGGCCCATTTTTTCTTTGTTTTGATTCCCTTTGCTTTTAGCCTCTCCCTCTCTTCCTTTTCTCTCGCCTGGTTTCTGCTTTGTGTCACTTCCTGTTACTGAATTCTATACCTTGTTCATTATAGGTAGGACATAAATAGTAATTCCTAACTTCTATAACTCAAAAATAAGTAATACATCTACCATTTGGGAAGAGTCAGTCAGGAGATAGGTGTGGATATTTTAAAGCCCGTTTGCTCTAGCCCTTTTTGAGGTACAGAGGTTAGGGGTCACGATTTCTGGCCTTCCTATAATGAATGGAGTATAATATATTACATCAAACACACACAAGCACATATACTGTACGTACAAACATAGGTCGAACGATACCACACATACAGTCGTGGACAGAAATACGTGTATAATATTGGGAGGAACAATTATGAGACATTTTTCTACCAAACAAATTACACATTTATCTAGGAGGATCTTGAGGATGCATTTCTTAAGCTTGATGGAGGTCTAGGGAGGAAACTAAACAAACAAATAATAATAATTTTATGAATGAAAACAAAAAATCGATCAACAAATAAATATAGGAGGAACCGGCCTACGGCTGTGACATTTTGCTACCGAATAATGTACACATTTATCTCGAAGGGGGATCTTGAGGATAATTTATTTAGCTTGATGGTGGTCTAGGGAGGAAACTAAAACAACAATAATTGAATACATAAATATAATGAATAAACCTTTTCACTTTAACAGGTATTACCACTGGCGGATACATAATCGTCAGATATACCTGAACAACGTTTGGAGGCAAACATAATATTATAATACACTGGCCAACAATAAGGATAAACAGTTTGAGCCTTAAAGAAAGATTACATTACAAGCCTTAGGACATTAAATATGGGTTGTTTAAGATGTACCAGTGTATTTACGTGTACGCTAATTTAGTCAGCAAAGGCATACTGTACATGTGTAATATGTGAGGGGTTGTGCTCCATCTATCTATCTATCTATCTATTACCTGACGCCGTGATCCCCGAAGGGGTGGCTCCATACTTTTTGTAAAAGTCTGAACAAATAAACTTAATTCATCTCAATTCACACACATACACACATACACACACATACACACACACACACACAATCAAACACATACACACACAATAACACACCGTCAGATCTTGCATATCGTCAATTTGTCACAGTGGCGCAGAGAAACCTATATATCCCAGAATATTGACAAAAGAATATCATTGTGCGATCTGTTTCCGGGTTATATAAAGGAGGAGAATAACAATCACAGGTCTCAAGCCAATACGGCCATGCTCTCAGACAACCAGAACGGCCATACTCTCTTGACTTAATCTTGTTTAATTTGACCTAACTATTCATAAACTAACTTAGCCAGACCTAACCTTATTTAATGGGGGGTGGGGGGTGGGGGGGGGGGGGGGGGCTTGGACCCTTTCTCGTTCATGCTTCTCTCGATTAGTTTTGACAGTTTAAGACATTTGCTCCATTAGTTTGGCAATTTTACGACCTATCGTGTCATTTAGTTGTCGTTTTTTTCCTGGCGAACGGTAACGAGCCTGCAATTTTGGAGGAACCAGACATCGGCCAGGGCATTTCTCGACCGAAAAATGCACAAATTTATCTCGAAGGGGGGCTCTTAATTAGTTGTATTTCTTTAAGCTTGATGAAGGTGTAGGGAACAAACTAAAAAAGAAAATACAGGGATAAATAAATCATTATAATGATAATAAATAAAAACACTCCCCTTAACTATCCTAAACAATCTTAACCCAAACAAACTTAGACTAATCTAACTTAACGTAACCTTGGCTTTTTAGGATTGTGATCGTTTGGGTTGTGGCCGTTTCGAAGTGTAACCACTTTGACTTACTTTCCAATCAAAGATACACACAACTATATAAAAAAAAAAAAATTCTGGGCGAGCGACTTAAGAAATCAGCCCTTCGGCCGGGATATTTTTCTATTGAAAAATGTAGACATTTGGCTTGAAGGGGGTCTGGGTGAGCATTTTTATGTTTGAAGGAAATCTGGGAAAGTGTTATTATTAGCCTAAGGGACAAACAAGTATACATTGCTCGAAAATGGCAATAGCAAAGAACTTCTTGAACAAACATTAAATAAAATATCCTAATAACCCCCCAGACGTCAGACAAGATAGTGTTACCAGCCTTTATCGACGAGGGAAGGGTCAAGGCAAGGTACAGGCAATGGAATGAAGGTGGGCTGATATTTTGGCCGTACCATGGTTGCTTCAATCTTTCTATTTGTTGTTATACAATTTCTTCTTCTTTTTCTTTTCCCCTACTTGGAGGTACAGTTAACCCCTTCTGTACCGGCGAAGTCTTTTTTATTTTATTTTAGCTATATTTAGAGGATTTTGTGCAGTTCGAAAATTATCTGCGGTAGTACAGCTTTGATGCGTGTCTGTCTGCAGAAATCGAAGCCTTTCTGGGAGATCTGAGACCTGGGAATCTAGCTGGAGACCCCAAATGGGCCTGGGTCTCTGGGTATTTCTCTTGGTCGACCTAGATATGTGATTTTGTGATTTTGTTGTTGCGTTGTGGTGACCCTGTTCGGACTCTGTCTCAAGTCGGCGACCCCCCCCCCCCAAAAAAAAAATATATATATATATATATATATATATATACAGTATATATATATATAATAATAATAATAATAATAATAATATATATATATATATATATATATATATATATATATATATATACCGGTATATTTACAGTAAATATATATATATATATACATACATATATATATAAACTATATATATATATATATATATATATATATATATATATATATGATATTTTTCTACCGAAACATTTACAAATTTATCTTAAAGGGGGATTTTGAGGATAGTGTATTCAGCTTGATGGAGGTCTAGGGAGGAAAGTAAAATAATATTAAATCAAACCTCGAACAGAATAAACGATGCTTCAGAATGTAATATATGAATGAGAAGATTCTATTCAGTTTGGGATAGCTTCGGACAATTTAAGGGCACGATTTGTGTTCTAGAGCGTACTTGAACCCATTCAGTCTTTGGGAATATGGTACTGCACTCTAAGAAATTAAGGGTGTAAAAGAGCTATGTAAAATTATTGAGAAAACCGATAGTGATTTACCTCCTATCCTTATATAAGATAGGTTCATTACTATAAATTTATCCTATACAATGGTTTAGTATTGTGAACACTTTATATACCCTTTACATACCTTCTTTATACTCACCGAGTCATCTTTTACCATTTTGCTACACTCACTTATAAAAATTCGTGGAACCCTTATGATTTATATGCAATTTTTAGCTAGCTGGATTGTTTTTTTGGATGGACGTTACTCTTCAATAAATAGCATAAATAGTTCTGTAGTTGATGTATAGAAAATTATATTCAAACATCGTTTCCAGAGGTATGCTTCCATAATTATATATTGGTGAGGTCCACTACTGTTTATGAGTGACTGAACCACTGGTGTCATTAGCCCTTCTTTACAATCAAATGCGCTCTTACTCATAATAAATATTCAGAAATACTAGTACACTCTGGAACATAAATCTTGGCCATAATGTTTTCCAAGCAATCCTGATCTCAATCGCGTCTTCTTATTCATATTTTACCGAATATTTACATTTTGGATGTTCGCTTTGCTGCTCGAGATTTGGCCCACGATATAGGTCTTCAAATGATGACAAACTTACAGGATATATAATTTGGTCTTTGGAACTAAATTTTACACGATAAAAAAATAAAATAGCATCCTGCTGTTTGATAATTTACCGCTCCTATACCGGTGCCGTCCTTTTAACTTGTATCTGGCTACTATTAGACGATTTGATTCAGTTTTGTAAGGGCCTTAGGCAATTAACAGGCTTCGAACTATCTCACTTAACCATTTTAACTACCACAGATCCCTCTAAAGCTGCACGAAATCGTCTAAGTAGAGCTAGAAAAAATATTAAAAAGACGTCGCCGGTACAGAAGGGGTTAAGACACCAAGTTGACGTACAAAGAAACATATGTCCATTTTCTGTTACTGCAGGATCTCTAGTTCACAGGCCGCCCTGGGACGTAAATCGTGGCCGGGAGTTTTCCAAGGTATCTCTAACTGAATCTAATCTCCTCATCAAATATTTGCCTGATATTTAGTTTTCGGAAATTCGTTTGCGCCATTCATCTTGGGCCAGGATTTGTGTCTTAGGCTGTACACGCTAGGGGAAGTTCAGGGTGTCAAACCTGAGCCATTTAGTTTGAAGACTTGGATGAATATGAGAAATAATGAAGTAGCATTGTTTTGGTCATTTTATCAATTACAAAGGCATAATATCAACTATAAACCACAATTATATCGTTTCATATACAATAAGGAAGACTAAAAATAAAGGGATCGGCATTCGTTTGACCGCCTGAGGACATTACTTCGGATTATTTCTGACCCCTTTGAACCCTCGAACAACATAAATGAAACCTCCGAAAATCAAGTATCAGATAATTATTGTATAAGAAGATTAGATTTAGTAATAAAATTGTTTCGAACATATATGGTCAGCATTTGTGTCTTAGAGTATCGCTGCATTAAGGGGGAGGTAGTTGCTTTTTCTGAGCCCCTTCTCACTCATATTTAGTCCCTTTTGTTTTGAGATTACAAGACGTTCGCCCCATTAGTTTGTTAATTTTAAGACCTTTTGTTCCATTTCCTTATCAATAACAAGACCTTTCGTGCCATTTACGTGTCGATCTATTCCTGGCAAGCGATAGCGAGCCTGAAATTTTAGAGGAACCGGCCTTCGGCCAGGACATTTTTGTACCGAATAATGTACAAATTTATCTTGAAGGGGGATCTTCAGGATAATATATTAAGCCTGATGGAGGTCTAGGGAGGAAACTAAAACGATAATAAATATATAAATATGTAAACTAAAAAATAAACCCTACCCCCCAAAGTATTTGAAGCTATGCCGAATGGAATAGAACCTTCTCAGTACTGAAATGTGTTTATGGATGAGCTTGGTTATATATTACATATTATGTTTTGTATAATTATATAATAAATAATCAAAATGTATATGGATTTAATACAAACTATTATATTACCATTCAAAGTAAGCATGGAAGGTCCACGTAGTTTTATGAGTGACTGTGCATCCTCGTTCAATTCTTTGACCAACTTAATAAACCTCTGACGCATTTCAACCCATCTCAAATGAACCCCTATACAGCTTAAAGTTCGATACTATTTTAAGGGGAGATGGGTCGTTTTTCTGTTCCCCATTCTTCCCCATGAGTTTTTAGATTATAAGACGTTCGGCCCATTAGTTTGGCGATGTTAACACCTTTCGTCCCATTTCTTTGTCATAATATTGACAAAGAAATAGGACGAAAGGTGTTAACATCGCCAAGGCTTTTCGTGTCATTTAGGTGTCGATTTTTCGCTGGTAGGCGATAGCGAGCCTGTAATTGAAGAGGACCCGTTCTAAGGCCGGGACATTTTTCAATCGAGAAATTTACAAATCTATCTTGAAGGAGGGTCTTGAGCGGATGTTTTGTTTAAGCTTGATGGAGGTCTAGGGAGGAAACTAACAAAATAATAACAACATATATAAATTACCAAATAAATACGCCTATCCCCCTTAATAATTTGAATCAGCTTTCCTTCCGAACCTGGAAAAATTACATAATACTATAAATACAAAAAGTAAATAAATAAAAACTCCATCCCGCCCTCCCCGACCCCACAAATATATCGGCAAGGAATCGAACCCCCAGCCCGTGTAACCGATACTGCACCCACTCCCGTCACCACCCAAACCTTGTTTATTTACGAGCTGAATTACTTGAGGCGAGACCCGAGTGTGCCAACCTAGCTCCTTCCCTGCCCCCTTCCGCCGCCACTCCTCCAGGCGCTACTCTCGCATTCAATAAGTATCCAGTTTGGTTGGAAAAGCTGCCAGAGATCCACTTTATTTACGACAACGCGGGCGCTCTCTCTATATTTCTGTCTTACTTGGTTCGACTCTATTTGTTCTCTCTCTCTCTCTCTCTCTCTCTCTCTCTCTCTCTCTCTCTCTCTCTCTCTCTCTCTCTCTCTCTCTCTCTCTCTATCTCTCTCTCTCTATCTATCTATCTATCTATCTATCTATCTCTTTATCTCTCTCTCTGTAACCCCTCTACTCCTCCTGGGCCCGGGGTGGTTTTCCTGTTCAATTCCCGTGGAGTGGTGTTCTGTATGGAGATTTGATTTTCCCTTCCCATGTGTTTCCATTACAGCACCTCATTTGGAGCGGGTCGCGGGGGGCGTAATGTATGCATAAAATAGATCCTCACTGTCGCCCCCCCCCCCCCCCACCCTTCGGTCTTCTCTACCTTCTTCTTACCTTTATCCCCCCCCCCCCCCCCTATTTGCCTCCCAATCCTTGCTACCATTAGACGATATCCCCCCCCCCAAGTCTCTCTCTCTCTTGGTATCACTACCTACCCCCACCCCCACCCCCACCACGCCACCTTTTTATCTGAACCTATCCTCCGACTTCTACACTTCCTTTCTAAACTGAGTAAAATCGTCTAAAGAGAGCCAGGATATAATTAAAATTTACTGAAGGAGTTAAGGCTATTTTCTGGACCCTCTTCTCCATCATGTTTAACCCTATTAGTTTGGGCATTTTATGACCTTTCACCCAATTGTTTTTGTCTATTGGAAAACCTTTTGGGTTATTTGGGTGTTGATTTGTCCCTGGAGAGGGATGGCGAGCCTACAATTTAGGTGGAACCGGCCTTCGACCGGGGCATTTCTCTACCGAAAACAAAAGCACAAATTTTTTCTCGAAGGGGGATCTTGGGGGTAGTTTGAAAGTTTGATGGAGGTCTAGGGAGGAAACTAAAAAGACAAATAATAATAATAATAATAATAATAATAATAATAATAATAACAATTAAAGTTGCAAGCAACGTTGTGCGGGGTTCGAGCGGGGTTGCACGCAGGGTATTGTGTTGGATACAAGGGCTGTGCCACATATATCAAAATATCATGTATCTCATCGGGCATGGAGAAAGTACAGAAGGAATATAGTGTAGCCATTTTGGCTATGGCCACTTAGACCATTAAGGAGTGTGACCATTTTGGTTAAAGCTATTAATCCTGTACGAGTTGTTGTTGTTGTTGTTGTTCCCTAAGCTGCCTGGCCGAATAGCCCCGAGTCCCTGAGGAAGGCCATGGCCACGATCGGGCTTTCCCACAGAGCTCTCATTGAGTGTAGATTGTGTTGTTGGCGTAAGTGGTTGTGTGAAATGCAGTCTTCAATTATGTGTTTAATGGTATGGGGTGCTGTGTTACATCCCGGGCAGGCATCGACAACGGAGTCATCCAGTCTCTTCTGATAGCTCAGGAGAGCTGGATGGTGTCCGCATCTCAGCCTGGCCAGGTGGACTCTGTCCTCGCGAGGAAGGGAGGATTCGGAAGGATGGATTTCGGGAGGTCGTGCTTGCAGCTGCGTGTTGTCTGTGAGTGAGTGGATGGATCGGCGAGAGATATGAGTATGGATGTACTTCTGGAAGGTGGTTCGGGGTGGGAGAGAGGACAGTAATTGTGTGTGACACCGTGTGCTGGGTGTTGTTTTGATATTTCTTGGTGTCTGTGGGTGTGTTGCCGTGTAGTTTAGTGGGTGGTCTTGGTTCGTGGAGGCTACTGCCAGGAATTGAGTGCCTCTCATGATCACTGATCTTATGTATTGTTTATATACTGTGGTGGTAGTTTCTTTGTTGTGTCCAAATTTTGTGTGAGCAAGTGACCTGAGGGCGTTAAGTCTGGGTGTCATTTCTTTTTAATGTTTGTGGTGTGCTGTTTGAATGTCATATGAGTATCATATGTTACTCCTAGGATTTTGTGTGTGTGTATGTGTTAGGGGTGTGTTGTTTATGGTGAGTTGAGGGATGTATTTGTGTTCTCCTGTCCAGCTTGTGAGCAGGGTTGCGGTGGATTTGGCTGGGGCTAGATTAAGTCTGTTTGTAGTGCACCAGCCATGTAGTGTGTTGAGATAGGGTTGAAGGAGATCTGTTGCTCTTTTTGGGTCATAGTGTGTGCATGTGAGTGTTATGTCATCTGCATAGGAGGCTAAGTTTATTTGGGGCGTATTGGGTGTAGTTATATCGTGCATGTACAGATTGAAGAGTGCGGGCGATAGGACGGATCCTTGTGGGACTCCGTTTGGAAAGTTTCTGATTTTAGATGACTGACCGGCAAAAGATACGTGTGCACATCTGCCTGCTAGGAAGTTGGCCAGCCACCTTTTTGTGTTGTTGTGCATGTTTGTGTTGTAGATTTTGTTTGTTAGGTTGTGGCGGGGGATGGCATCGAAGGCTTTACTAATGTCGAGTGTGGCTAATAGTGATCTGTGTGGTGGTCTAGCTGAGTTGATGCTGTCAAAAGCTCTTTGTGTAAGGTCTGTGAGAAGAGTGTTTGTGGAGTGCAGTGGCCTAAAGCCATGTTGTGTTGGAGCTAGGGGTAGGTCGGGTGTAATTAGTTGTAACACTAGGCGTTCCATGACTTTGGAGGGGGAGCAAAGGAGTGTGATGGGGCGGTGCGAGGAGGGTAGCGTGGGGTCTTTGTTGGGTTTGGGGAATGTGGTGATGAGACCATGCTTCCAAATGTCTGGTATTGTGTTGTGTGAATAACTGTAGTTTGATATGTTAGTGAGTGCTTGTATGCCTTGTGGTCCCAGGTGTCTGAGGTGTATGTTGCTTATGTTGTCTAGGCCACAAGCGGGTGAGTGCTTGAGATTGTTGATGATATGCTTTGTCTGGTGATTGGTGAAGGGTGTATAGTCAGGGTCTGTGGGGAATTGTCTCTTACGTCGGATGACACGTCGGTCGTCTTTGTGAGGTTTTAGGTGACTGACATGTGAGAAGTGATTGATGAGAGTGTTTGCTTGTTGTTTACATGAAGGAGTAGAGTCTGTTGTTGTGATTGCAGCATGTGATTGTGTTGTGTTGCTGTTGGAAAGTGTGATGCTGTTTAGTGTTTTGTAGAGTTTTTTGGGGTTTGTTTTGTGATCAAGTGTTTGTAGGAAGTTATTCCAATTTAGTTTTTGTTGTTCTTGTATTTTGTTGTTAGTTTGGGTGTTGAGTGCTTGGATTTGTTGTGTAATGTCTTGTGTGTGGGGTGCTGGGGATTGTTTCAGTACGTTGCATTGTCTGATGAGGTTTTGAATTTCTGGTGTGAAGTTGGGGTTGTGTCTTTTTCTGTTACCTCTTGGAATGTGTTTCTTGTCAGTGTTTTGGATAGTTTTATTGAGTATGTGTACAGCATTGTTGATGTTAGTGATGGGTGTACTGTTTAGAGTTGTGAAGTGTTGTTCTGTCTCATTTGTGAATGCTTCCCAGTTAGCTCTTTTATAATTGGTGTATGTGTGCTTGTGGTTAGCTGGGGTGAGTCTGGTTTTGGTGGTGATAATGATCGGGAGGTGGTCAGAGCCTAAGGTTCTGACCACCCTCCAGGATGTTGTGGGGGCGAGTTCTGGGGAGCAAAAGGTGATGTCTGGAGATGATGGGTTATAGAGGGCTTGGTGAGGAATATGGGTATGTTGATGGATGTCGTTAAGGATGATGAGGTTAACAGTTTGGTTTTGTAGTACCAGCCCTCTGTCTGTGTCGGGGTTGTCGACAAACCAGGCCGACGTCTTGGCGTTGAAGTCACCACCCAGGATGATGTGTGGGGTGTTTGTGATGTGTTGTAAGTGTGGTCTGTATTCATTTGGTACTGTATGGGATGTATGTGTTTATGATGGTTATGTTGGAGTTGTTGCCAGTGCGTATTTTAATTGATTGTATTTCTGTTGTGTTATCATTTGGGGGGAGGAGGGATTTGGTTTGTACACTGGTAACTATGTATGATATTTCTTTGTGTACCAGGGTGATGAGTCCACCGCCTCCGCCGACAGCCCGGTCTTGTCTAATGGTGGTGAAATCATGAAATGTGGGTGTTTTTTGTGTTGTGCGGAGTTTTGTTTCTTGTAAGATGGCAATGTGTATGTTGTGTTTTTGATGAAGTGTGAGAGTTCGTGTTTCTTTGTGTTGATGCCATCTATGTTCAATTGGAGAATGTTAATGTTATGTGCACGATGTATGTTGGGTGCTGCTGCACGAGGATGGGGTGGGGGTGAGGGAGGGGCTGGGGGTTGGGATGGGTGAGGTGGGGATTGGGGAGCAGATGGGGGTAGGAATGGATTAGGATGGGGTGTGGTATGTTGAGTTGAGGATGTGGATGGTATGGGAAGGTTAGGTGGGTTAGGGAGGAGAGGTGGACAGGTTTTAGGGGGGGAGTGGATGATATGGGAAGGTTAGGTGGGTTGGGGAGGAGAGGTGGACGGGTTTTAGGCGAAGGATTTGACTGGGAGAGGGAGGGGCATGAGGAACAGGTCCAGGTGTTCGTGTAGTGTTTCTTGGAGGCAAGTGTTGTGCAGGTGAAGTGGGTCAAGTTCCTGCATGAATTGCAGAGAACTGAACCATTAGTGTGGCGACTCGAAGTGATGGGTTTTGAGCAAGTTGGACATATGTATGTGTAGGTGGGTCCTGGGTTGCTCTCAATGTCTCCGGCTAGAAGAAGTCTTCGAGAAATGACAGCCGGAGAGTCATTTCTCGGTGTAGGAAAAACTGTGTGATGTGTGTGTGTGGTGTGAGGTGTGGAAATTCCCGGCGCGACCGAAGCCGCTCCAAGGACTCCTGTACGAGTAGGCATAATTGCCCGAAATTGCCTTCATTCCCTGCTCATTTTCATGCCTAAGCAAAAGCCAGAGCGTAATACAATTATGTATTTGTGAAAGTACGGTAATAGCTTTCAAATTACTCCTGAATCATCCCTGTACGACGTCTGGTTTTCTTGTAAGGATCTTGCAAACGAAGGGCAAAATTGCTAAAAATTACCAAATCCGATAGGCCTAGGCAAAATCGCTAATAATTACCAATTATTTTCTGATTTTGCTATGTGTGACGCTGCACATAAGTGAACTCTCTCTCACACAAACCTCAGTGTCGTGGTGGGGCCTGTAGGCTCCGGCTGACGTCCATCCGTGCTGCTTGCAAAAGCTGGCCTGGCTCACAGGCTACAAAATAGCCGGAAAATCGTCTCCGTCATATGAGGGGCCCCGCGGGAATTGGGTTAAGAAGTGTGGTTGTTTTGATTATTTGATAGGGTCACCATAAGGGCAATGGCAGTCAAAATAGACGGGAACATGATGGCAAGCTTCCGTCGCCGCTCTGCGCAGTGTAAACAATGGTGGCGGTACGCCCGAACTCTACATTCTACCCGGCTAGGCCTATATTATAGGCTACAATACATAATTAGGCTAGGCTATTTTTTCTATAGGCTATGCCTAGTCTAATATTACAATTTAAGGTAGCATTCAAGTTGACTACAGCAGGACTTACCCTTGACCAGGTATAGGCTATCCTAGTGTTTAATAGGCCTTTACCCCTTTGAAAGGACATTAGCCTAGTCTAACCTAACAACCTTACCTAACCTATTATAGTAGGCTATTATGGGTGGGGGCTGCTGCCCCCACACCCCAATTTTTGGTGTATTTGTCTATTTTGTCTGTGAAGTGGGAATTTTTTCAATTTGTCGATAACGAAAATCCTCCATGCGGACTATAGCTTATGGAGAAAAATATGGCGAATCTATTGTTGCCTATTATCTCTAATAAATTGTTTCTCATAATGCTGCAGTAGTGTCGTTTAACCCGTTGAGACCCAGCGTCGCTCGTGTTGCGTCGGCAGTCTTTGATCACCAACTCCCAGCGACGCATCACGTGCGTCCGACATATAAAAAACACTTACGTGGCTCGTAAGGTAGGAAATGGCGGGAGAATAGGAGGGGGCGGTACCGTAGTGTGTGGGGGAGCCGGGCTAGTAGGTGTGAGCGGGCCGAGACAGCCGCGCGGCTGGTGGTGGTGGGCTTAGTGGGGATAGTTTACACCCCTAGTTTACCGCCACTTTGAACCTTCATTACTCCGGTCGTATGGGAGCTAGAGGCTTGAGATTTATGTGAGATACTCCTTAGGATGTATGCCGTACAATGCCATACTCAGTTTTTACCCTAGTGCTCCCGGGCGGGTGGTCATGCGGGGGAGACGAACTATTGAAACCCCCCCCCCCCGCCCCCCAAATGACCGAAATGAGTTTTTTTTTATTTGTGTGTTCATTTCTCACCATTCTCTTCCATTTTGGCTCAACAAATTTTTTTGAAGCTCCCCCCCCCCCCAAAAAAAAAATGTCAGAGGTGATTTTTTTTTGTTTTTTTTTCATTTCTCATCCTTGTCTTCCATTTTAGCAAACAAAAAAAATAAGTGAAAATGGCTTGGGACTGGGGTGAACAAAATATTATAACTAGCCGGGGCTCAACGGGTTAAAATACCAACCATTTAATTGTGTGCCTTTAAAAATGACCTAAATTAGGCTATAGGCTACTGGAAGATTAGAAGAATCTTTAAGAAAGATTAGGTTAGGGTTATTGTCGTGCCAAAGCTAGATTATAGCCTAAATATAAAAGGAAGTGAATAAAATTAAATATGCCGAAGAAAATCGACGTCAAAATAGACACGAAGTTAACCGCGACGATCGCCCTATGTAAACATGACGACCGTACACCCGGTAACTACATCCATCCCATTAAAAGTTACTGTGGGACACCAAATATGTTGAGGGGGTCTCTGCGGCTCTGCCCCCCCCACGTCGGCCCGTCACGTATTATGATGTACGGTAAGTCATCATCATCTGTGCTAATTCATAGGATCCCAATTAAGGACAAAGTCAATCAACAGACGAAATAAGCTCCCAAATTACAATAACATAGCGGCCCGCCGTTTATGGGCGACTTTTTACACGTCATTGTAAATGTTACTTTCCTGCCCTGGTCTAGGCCTAATAGATTTTTCCAAAGAATCAAACTTAAATTAAAAGGAAGTAGCCTAGCCTACAGTTTATAGGAAGGCTATTCCAATATGCATTCCAGAACTTAGGCTAGTCTAGGCCTAGGCTATATGAAAATTTGTGGGTGGTCTGCCAAAAAAGAATCACTAGGCCTATTAGGCTATGGGTAGGCTAGTATGGGGTGCATTTTGCAAATTGTCTGAACTCTTAGGCCTAGGCTAGGCTAAATTAAAACTCACAAAATCTGAGTAAAACCAGCACTAGAATTTTGTCTTGTCTTGTCTTGGGGCAACCTCAGGCGAATACTCGCCCACTTCGGCCCTAGCGTAGTCGCGGAGATCCTATGTCACAATTAAATTAGTTTATAGTTAAGGTTAAAATTCACCACCGTGTCACTTTCATTATAGGTCATTCGTAGAACCGTAACACTGTAAAGGCAACAACCCAATAGCAGGTCATCAGGTGGTGAACCAGAGACCTACAAACCACGGTACTAGGGCCAGAGCAATGTCTTGAAGCGAGGTGCCCTTATCAACCAACCCCAGACAATCCAGTAGGAGCTGTCGGAAGGAATCCATCTTTGAAGACAGAAAGGGACGCCCATCCACATGCTCAGTGACGGGACGAGGCGAGGCTTAGGAGGCATATGTAGGACGACCAGATGTAGGATGTGGAGGGGAAGAGGTACCGTACGACGATACATGGGATGCGGAGACTGCGGAGGGAAGAGCTTGTCAAAGTCATACGGTTCCTCAGGACCTCAACAATAACCGGGGGACGGCCGGTGCGGGCAATGGTCGATCGCCGTAGTTAATATAAGTTCGCGGTCGCGGAGATCCTATGTCACAATTAAATTAGTTTATAGTTAAGGTTAAAATTCACCACTGTGTCACTTTCATTCTAGGTCATTCGTTGAACAACCCAATAGCAGGTCATCAGGTGGTGAACCAGAGACCTACAAACCACGGTACTAGGGCCAGAGCAATGTCTTGAAGCGAGGTGCCCTTATCAACCAACCCCAGACAATCCAGTAGGAGCTGTCGGAAGGAATCCATCTTTGAAGCCAGAAAGGGACGCCCATCCACATGCTCAGTGACGGGACGACGCGAGGCTTAGGAGGCATATGTAGAACGACCAGATGTAGGATGTGGAGGGGAAAGGGTACCATACGACGATACATGGGATGCGGAGACAGCGGAGGGAAGAGCTCGTCAAAGTCATACGGTTCCTCAGGACCACAACAATAACCGGGGGACGGCCGGTGCGGGCAATGGTCGATCGCCGTAGTTAATATAAGTTCGCGTCTATTTTGACGGCGATTTTTGTTGTAGTTAGGTGTTACGTCCTGGGATATATAAACACTGGGCTCTTTCTATTGGACTAGGTATGCGGCAACAAGCAACAACGGAAAACGCTAGATCCAACCCTTATCTATAAACCCAGGCAACAAACCACCCTAAACCGTCAAGAGTCCTGCCTGGACAACGGGGAATCCTATGACTCGGTTACTTGGTGCACGCACTATAGACTGCTGATAGTCAAGCAGGCTATATAAAAGATCACACAATTAAGTTGACTTAAAGCTTCAAGGAAAAGATAGATAACGGAATTAAATTGCAGAAACAATTTAATAACAAACTAGAAGAAAGTACATTTAACGTTACGTTAATTAATACAACTAATCACCCCTGCGTGAAAGAAGGTGAAAGCAAACAGTCCTCAAAACATCGTACAGGTAGACAGATGCATGTTTCTAAACTGCATGCGGCTACTGTAGGATCTGATGCATAGCAAAGAAAATACGTTACGGATTTAGAGAACTCTTAACTCATAAGCAGGAATAAATACTAGTGGTAGGCCATACAGTGTATAATGGCATAGGTATAATTAAATAAAGGCAGCAACTCGCAACATAACCACATACAGGTGTGCTTCTCACTCTTAGTCAGGCAAGCCTGCTCGGACAGAGTCTCTAAGCCACACCCTGACTCACAATGCTCACAAAAACGGTAAACTGTGGCACAATAACAAGCATACAGAGATGATAAACCCCTAGCTGTTAATCTGCCAGGTGGCAGAGGTCTAGCCGGAAGGATATAGGCTTCGGATACCCGGGCTGAGCCACCTGCTCTAGCCTAGGGACGTTCCCAAGTCTGTGTGCCAAATTACTCTAATTGAAAGGGTGCTCTCTTGAGAGACTCAGATCGCAAGTATCTGACTCTCTCCTGGCGATCCTAAAACAAAAGCAAGACGTGCTAGCGCAGTGCTGAGTGGACTAGGCAAAGGCCCTCACACAACACAACACTAGACACAGAGGCACACAGACAAGAAAATGCCCCCAGACTCCCACGGGTATCCTAGTAAAGTCGTGCGGGTCCACAGGACTCACACCAGCAGACTTTACTTAAAGGATCGCAAAAAGCCTCCCCTCCGGTCTAGCCCCTGCTAACCTGACACAAGAACACACTAGCAAGCATGAAACCACCAAATATGAGACAACAAAAAAGCTTCCTAGGTCTCATTAACAATTACATCTCTGCATAAAGCCCAAAATCCTATCTAGTTATCTGAGAGCTCGTCGTTAATACAATAATAGATATAAGGTCTATCAAGGGGATGGGATAATTAAATAGATTGGTGAAGTAGTGGAAGGAAGGTATACAAAGTAAGAGAGAAAGTTTCTAAGTGGGGCTGAGAGGGATAGATATCAAGGGGGTCCGAAGGGTACGACAGTGAGGTGAGCTCTGAGTCTTGAATCTGTCTGGACCCCACCCTAGGCATGCGAAATACATCCCATGCTATTGGCAACACTCAACACAGTTGCCGGGTCAAAATCCTCTACCCCTTGCATGAGTCGAAACTAAGCCTAACGTTGCGATCAAATTGGCAACATCAGGCTCGTCCCAAGCTAGACTCTCCGCGCGAAGCAACGTCCCCCAGCCGGTCTCTCTCTCCCGCTCATCTCCTCCCACTCTCACTAGACTTACATCTTATATATTATAATGAAACAATCAACTATCGAGAATAAAATATACTAAGATGCGTTGGTTAAGAATAAGGGCAGCTTCAAGCTGTGAAACAACATAAGAATATCCCAGACATTAGTTACATTGTCGTAGGATATATACTAAGGAAAAGCCGGCCGGCCGGCTGCCGCCAGCCGGTTTCTAAACGGCTGGGCAGCCGACGCGCGCGCATGCCCGCACGTGGCTACTATGCAGGAGCGTCACACCTCCCCCAAGATATAAGACCCTTGACTAAGTTCTTCATATCTAACAGAAAGCTTCTCATAGTACCACACAATGTTGCGACACAAGGCACCATATATAAAAAAAATAAAGACTGTTGCGCTCCACCGAGCAAGTTCAACTAACTTAGCGACAATAAGCGAAAACATTCAACTTAGATACTGCTACAACATCTTATACAAAATTCTACACGTTATAAAAATAAAGAGTTTTTATAAGGTTTTTGCTTTTTTTTAATTTGTTTTTTTCCGGCTGAACTACAGTGACAGCCTATTTTCCTCCACACTCAACCCTCAATCCTGTGGCAGTCTAACCAACATCATCCACCCTTGATAGACAATCCGCTATCACGTTATCAGAACCGGCAATATGGCGTATGTCCAGATTATACTCCTGAAGCATGAGTGACCACCTGGTCAGCCTCATATTCCGATTATGAAACTGATTCAAGAATTTCAGAGGGTGATGATCGGTATAAACCACTACGACTGGTCCGAAAGCAGGAACATATACATCGAAGTACCTGAGCGCCAGCACTATCGCCAGGAGTACTTTTTCAATTACAGAGTAATTCCTTTGTGCACTATTGAAATTTTTACTGTAAAAACTCACTGGATGTTCGATACCTTCATCATCTGTCTGTAACAAGACAGCCCCAGCCCCTACGCCACTGGCATCAGTCGCCAGCTGAAAAGGTCTGCTGAAGTCCGGGGCCCTGAGTATGGGGTGGGTACATAACAGGTGTTTCACCAAGGAAAACGCCTCTGCACACTCAGGAGACCACCGGAACTTCTTGTCCGGTCAGTTAAAGGTGCAAGTACAGTCGAATAGCCTTTGATGAAGCGACGATAATAGCCTATCATACCTAGAAACCGCATGATTTGTTTCTTAGTCGTAGGCTGGGGAAACTGATCGATGGCTTTGATCTTTGTCTGTGGAGGGCACACCTGACCCATCCCCACCTCGAACCCCAGGTACAAAACTGTGGCTTTGACAAAATCGCACTTACCCAGGTTTACCACCAAACCTGCTTCATTCAGTTTATTAAAAAGCTGTCCGATGTGAGCACAGTGACTGTTAAAATCATCGTCGTATATTATGACATCATCTAGGTACACCGTACAGTTGGGAATGTCGGCTACAATGTCGTTCATTAATTTCTGAAACGTTCCAGGGGCATTTTTCAGCCCGTATATAACATGGCAACGATATGTGGCACCGTCCACCACAAACCCACACACCTCTCGCGCTCGCTCAGACAAGGGCACTTGCCAATAACCCTTAACAAGGTCTATCTTAGTGAGGAACTTGGCTTTTCCTATCTTATCCACACTGTCGTCCATGCGAGGGAGAGGGTAGGCATTTGTGGGGGTTAAACCATTCAACCTGCGGAAATCTATACAAAACCGCACCTTGCCATCTGGTTTGGGCTGCAGTGTGACGGGGGAAGTCCACCTTACTGCACCTTCAGAAATCAGCCCACGTTTCAGCATATAATCCAGCTCTTCCCTAAGTGCTGGTAATTTAATAGGGGGAACACGGTATGGCACTGATTTAAAGGGCGGGTGGTCCCCAACATCGACATCGTGCACCGCTTGAGTAGTGAGGCCAGGATGCTCCGCGAAAACAGCTGGGTTTGAATCAAACAAGTGCTGCACAGCTACACGCTGTTGCTCAGGCAGGTGCAATATCAACTCGTGAGCCACTTGTCTAGAATTCCCCGCCCACTGATCCGCGGAAACATGACAATCCCAATTATCCTCCCCCGCAGCTTGACTGTCCCTTCCTCCTTCTCCACCACGATCGCTGCAGATCAACACCGGGACAGTGAGAGGCTCGGAGGGGCGCCTCACATACTCTTTCATCAGATTTACATGGCAAAGTTGGTTCTTTTTCTTACGATCAGGAGTAGCTACTAAATAGTCGAGATCAGAAACCTTCCTTACAACCCGATACGGACCAGAATACTTGGCAGACAAGGGGTGTCCCACCAGAGGCAGTAGTATCAGTACCTCCTGATCTACTTCAAACTCCCTCAGCTTCACCTTCTGGTCGTATCTGTCCTTCATCTGAGCTTGTGAACTCTTAAGGTTCCGACCTGCTACCTCCAAGCTCTTTAGCATTCTCTCACGGCTTTCAACTACATACTTTAGAAGCGAGCATGGCTTTGTGACTCCCTCCCAGATCTCCTTGACTATGTGGAGGGGCCCCCTGACCCTGTGTCCAAAAACCAACTCGTTCGGGCTAAATCCCAAGCTCTCCCCAGGTACTTCTCTCGCAGCAAATAAAACGTATGGGAGACCTAGATCCCAGTCCTTCCCATTTTCCATGCAATAACACCGCAACATACTCTTGAGAGTCGAGTGCCACCTTTCCAAAACTCCCTGACTCTCGGGATGGTAGGCAGATGACACCACAGACACTATCCCATGTTGCTGCATGGTCTGCTTAAACAGAGCAGAAGTGAAATTGGATCCCTGATCAGACTGGATCTCCTGAGGGTAGCCATAACGAGAGAAATAGACAAGTAGGTTTTTGACAACAGTCTTAGCCATCCCGTTGCGCATGGGGTAAGCATCTGGATACCGTGTTGCTACATCCATTACAGTTAGTAAAAATTTATTGCCGGCACTAGTGGGGGGCAATGGGCCAACCATATCGATAACTACTTTGCTGAAGGGCGGCCCAATGACAGGGAGGGGTTGTAACGGGGCTCTCGGGATGACCTGATTGGGTTTCCCAACAACTTGACAAGTGTGACACTGTGACACCCATGACACGACACTCGCCTTTAACCCAGGCCACCAGAAAAGCTTGCTCAGAGCTGCCTCCGTCTTACGTGCCCCCAGGTGCCCTGCCAAAGGCACATCATGAGCTAATCTCAATAAGCTCTCACGGCACACCCTCGGTACTACTAACTGGTCCACTAATCCTGACCCGCCATCCCACTTTTTCTTGGGATCCTGATGTCTCCGATACAAGATCCCCTCGGACAAAAAAAATCACCAGGCTGCGCATCCCCATCGCTCTCCAGTTCGATAGCACCATTACCACACGCCCTGACTTCAGGATCTTCCAGCTGCAAGAAACATATATCAGCAGGTGCGAGATTATCCAAGTTCATCTTAAATAATTTATTTCCACCTCCAATGTCCCGCTGAGCCATCCTTTCCTCACGCTGCGCATAACGATGCTGTCGCAGAGTCTCTTCCTGCCCTGCACCTGCACTAGCGGTGACAGGCCCCGGGGCCTCTCCAGACTCTAACATAGGTGCCAATAATGAGTCACCAAGAAACACTGCCGGCTCAAAACTCTCCAATTGACCAACACTTCCCGTTTTCTTGTGACCTTTCCTCCGTGGTTTGATAGACTGAGGTGGTGGCTGCAAGGCTCCGGATGTCTGAGAACGCGTCACAACACACGCCATGGTTTGTACGCTACACTTCTCAACCCACTCCTGTTCCTCCCTACTAACGTCGGCCGCCTTCTCGGCAACGACCAAGGGTGAAATCTTAGAAGCAGGCACCGCAAAGTTGTTGCCGAGGAGGAGGTCGACGCCCCCAACAGGCAAGTTCTCTACAATTCAGACATCCAGCTCCTTTGCCACACCACCCACCTCCAGCTCCATCCGCACCAGCGGGTAGGACTTCGTAGCATTGATCCCCTGAACTACCACCACCCGAGCAGCGTTAATCATGTGACGTTAACCACTCCGTTAGAACCGCATGGCTTGTCCTACAGTGACTCGCTAGGATCGCCAGGGCAGTGGGCTAAGTTTATGTATTAGAGTGTGCTTTATTTCATATGAAAGCTTGTGTCATGGGCAGTCCAGAAAGGCTCTTTGTTTTCACCCATGTCAAGGCTTTATATATTTAATTGTAAAGTATATGTTTTATCATTAACTAGTAATGATGGGATCTGGGAGAGAGAGAGAGAGAGAGTAGAACAGAGTGAGAGGGAGCGCGCAGTGTTTTTTGTCGCTCGATGACGTCACGGCTGGCTGCCTCGTGGGGGTTGGTTGAGAGAGGTCCTTACCATGCTGAGCTCCCTTGCTAGTGGCTAGAGGACTTGTAACCGCTTTTTTCCCACGCGCCTCGAACTAGTGCGAGTATTATATACAGTTCCTCGCCACTCTCTCCCTCAGATCTGGTTTCTAGAACGCATCCATCTTTTTTCCCTTGCTATCTGTACCCGCTCCGCACCTGAGAATCTTTTCCTCTGCCTACCTCTCTCTTTTTCATATCTTTCACCACCTTTTTATTAATATTATACCCCTCTGGTTAACTCTGCAAAAATCAGCTTCATGCTGGCCAGTTGTATTGTGCATTAGCACCTTACGAGCGGCCTATGCGGTTTATTTATATGTACCGCCCAGCGGGGTGTTTTTAGCCAAAATAGGGCTGTTTACGTGATCATTTTCATGCCTAAATAAGACCCAGAACGTAAAACAAGTACTTATCCCTGAAAGGGCATAAACAGAGCTTTCGAATGACACCATAATGATCCTTTTATGATGGCTAGTTTTCTTGCAATAACCGTGCAACGCGAGTGCAAAAAGCATGTAATTAGCCACTTTCCCGATACAATTCCTTATATAGCGAGTGAGAGAGGGAGGAGGGAGCTGGGATTCGTGTCAGTATGTTCGCCGCGGTGGTCTGGAGCAGTCATACGCTCGCTACTCTCCTGCCACCACTTGTCTCTCTCTCTCAGCAACATTACGTGCTGAAATTGTCACTCGAGTTATGTCGAGCGCCGCCACATAGTCCAGCTTTATTTAACTCGACTTATGTGGTGAGCCGCTAATTAAGGGTTAAGGTCTGATATAACCCATGTATGTTAGTTGTTAAGATAAGTGGATCACGAAGCATTGGTTGGCTTTCATATTGCCGCTTCCTTTAATTATTAGTGTTCTGCTGGATTAGATAATGCTAGACTAGGAGTCTGATATTATAAGGTATTGTTTCCTATGAGTGCTGGCTTTAGTTAAAAGCTGCACGACATACCTGAGAACTGGAGTTGATTGGGTAAATTCTAGTCTGTGTGCCATTGAGAATAGAGCATGCACGAATGAGGGCTTTTTGCCTATACCATTCTGCACTGTTCTAAGCTCGTTGTAGGTCTTTGAGGTACGCCAGGAGAACGCTTAATACTTCGGTATTAAGGTTTCTCAAGAGAGCTACCCTTCATTATAACGTAATATTTGACGCACAGACTTGAGATTTGCACTAGGCTATGCAGCATGCCATGCGCACCAGTATCTCGTATCATTGATTCTAGCTAGACTTTATCAATCATAGTAGACATTAAGTATATTAACCAATTACTTTTTTTATGTATACCCGTTTATGATTACACAAGCATTTCGCAGCCTAGTTTGATGTATTGAGACACAAACGACTTAGGCTCTTTTTGTTGATAGGGATACTGCATTGTCGTGGCGATTATTATTATTGTTGTAGTGTTTAGGATATTCTTGGCTCCGACGGCATTATATATTCTGCCTTTTTGTGTGCATAGCCTGCACGAGCATTGTTCCGCTGCCTGCCTTTTTGGGTTCCATTTCCGATACGAGCATCTTTATAGCATCTAACATTTAAAGAAGATTCCTTGTTAGTGTTGAAGGACTTTAGTGCACTTTCTTTCATGCAGGAGTGCCTGACATTTATTGATTAAAGTAACGTAAGCTGTAACTTCTCTTACCACCTTACTTTGCATACCATAACCAAGCACCTTCGGTTATAGGTAGTAATAGGCTGTTTTCACATAACATTAAGCCTAGAGTAGACGCACATTTATTGAGAGTTTGATAGCCTATTATTGCATATAGAACTCTGTAGAGTATTTGTGTTCTTTGTTCACTGGGAATATACATCAGAGGTTGGATCTAGCGCTTTCCGTTGTAGCATTTATGCCATTACTAGTCCAATGAATAAGAGCCCTGATATATTTAAACCCCAGTCGTAACAAATGGCGACCTTACCTAGGATTTGGTGAACCTACATTTATTAGCAGGGAACATTTGTTGTTTTGGGGAATATTTTGCGGGGATCAGCAAGAATAATTTTGTTTCGCAACATAGTATAGCCCTTGAGTATTTCCGAGAATTTTTGTGTGTATATCGAGGTATAAGAGTTTGGGATGCTTCTTTTCTGAATATTGTGGTGAGAAATTTTTGTGAGCATCATGTCTTATACCGGATCAGAGGAGAATGGAGACACAGTACGTAATGTCGAGACTGAGGAACAGCAGCATGATGAAAGGGTTAATCGGGTGAACTGTGAGGAGGATGCTAGGATATTTTTGCAATGGCCTGTTACTGCCGAGCGGTTGGAGGGTATGGATCGGTACGGTCTTCAATGCCTGGCCACAGCTATCGGTCATGCGGTTACTAGCAGCATGACCAAGGATAACTTGATAACGTGTGTACTGGGCAGGGTGACTGGTGAGCGACATGGGTTGAGTGCTCAGAGCCCTTCGGCCATGCTTCCCCTACACTCGACTCCCAGCCATCCCAGTAGTTTGCCGACCCCGGGTACGCTTCCGCAGTTGGGTGGTGACTGGCAGGGTGGGTTGCCCCTGGGGGGACCACCGGTAATTTCAAACATTGTAGCACCTTCACCTCCTCAAGGGTTAACTCCAGAATTATTGCTTCAGCTCGAATTAGCTAAGATCCAGCAGCAAATAGAATTAGCCAAGATAGAAGAGAGAAAAACTATCAGTCATGAGCACATAGAGCTAGCAAAAATCCAAGCTGAGTCGACTAAGTACTGTGCCGACAGGGACGTAGAGAAGTCGCGAGTAGAGACAACGGGACAGCGACTTGGGGCTGGTAACCGTGCTCATGATCAATCTCTCTCGCACTTATTGAAACTGGTTCCGGTGTTTGATGAGAGTGGGGTAACAGAATTTTTCGCACGCTTTGAGAAGAAGTGCCAGGAACACCAGTGGCCAGAGAATAAAGGGGCAGCACTTGTATCCTCTAGATTGATAGGCAAGGGTCTTAAAGCCTACGATGCGTTACCTTTGGAGTCATGTATTGTGTATGAGGATCTCAAGGAGGCTGTCCTGAGGGCTTACGAACTGCAACCAGAAACGTACCGTTTGAAGTTCCGGGGTGTAACTAAGGGAAGAGATAGCACCTTTTTGGAACACGCCCGGGACTTGTCCGATGCTATGGGGAACTGGCTCCGATCTGAGAAGGTCACAACATTTGATGAAATTAAGCAGTTAATGATGTTGGAGCAGTTCTTTAAGAGCACGGGCGGTGATCTAACTTTGAACTTGAAGGAGAAAAACCCAAGAACTCTAGTCGAAGCAGCAGAAATGGCTGATCGACGGCTGTCGTTGATTCGGGGTTGCGGGTCCTCACAGAAGTACGATGTAAGTGCTAAGGACCGTTATCCTCCCCTTCCCCGTAACAATGACACATTTAAACAGAAGAGCCATGAAACTAAAACTGAATCCAAACCTTACACCACACCGTATGTGAAAAGTCAGGGGCCTTTTACATCACAGTATAAGCCGAAACCAAAATTTATGTGTTTTAGTTGCCACCAGGAGGGTCATAAGGCAAATGAGTGCCCTAGTCGACCTCCTCCGGCAGCCGTGTCTTTTGCTCACGGCATTGGAGTGTTCAAGAGGACATCGGAGTTTGTTAGAGGCATTTCTTCCGAGGTAAATACACTGCAAGTGCAGAAGGATCCGGAAGGCTTATTCCCTGTCTGTGATGCCTTTAGTGACCACAGGGGACTCGGTTGTGTGGAGTGGGGGGGTAGAAGACATGAGGTGAGAATTTTGCGTGACACTGGGGCATCGCAAACACTGTTGAGAAATTTCACTGGTAAACCTGTCAATACAGCGCGGGTGGTTGTGGTTCAGGGAGTTAATGCGACAAGGTCATACCCGCTTGTAAGAATGAAGGTGGAAGTTGATGGTGTGACTCGGGACCTGGATGTAGGAATTGTGGAGAAGTTACCTGTTGGGGGCGTCGACCTCCTTCTCGGCAACGACTTTGCGGGACCTACTTCTGAGGCTCCACCCTTGGTCGTTGCCGAGAAGCCGGCCGACGTGAGTAGGGAGGAGCAGGAGTGGGTTGAGAAGTGTCCGGTGCAGCCTACGGCGTGTGTTGTCACCGGAGATCCTGCATCCAGGGAGTCACATTCTGGTCAACAATCTTTAGATCAGCGGAGGAAGGGTACCGAGAAGGGGTTGGAAGTTGATGCGGTTGAGAGTTTAGTATCAACGGCCCTTCTCGGGGACTCAGTATTAGGACCAAATATCGAGTCTGAAGAAGACCCAGTAACTGTTGTGGAAAAGGCAGAGGATGGGCTTAAAAAGACGAAAGAGTTGAAGGAGGACAGTGATGCACAGTCGGGAGATGTAGCAACAAGGTACCCTGATGCGTACCCTATGAGAAATTGGTCGGCGAAGACGGTGGTCCGAAGCTTGCTAGTGTATTTTTCCCGGTATGGTTACCCGCAGGGGATTCAGTCAGTCCAGGGACCCAACTTCACTTCTAGCCTCTTGGTTCAAGCAATGCCGCAGCATGAGATTGTTGGGGTTGTGTCATCTGCGTATCATCCGGAGAGCCAGGGTGTCATAGAGCGATGGCACTCAGCCTTGAAATCTGTGCTTCGTTGTTGTTGCTTTGAGAGTGGGAGGGATTGGGATCTTGGCCTGCCATGTGTTTTGTTTGCTGTGTGGGAGGTATCTGGGGAGAGTTTGGGATTCAGCCCTAATGAGCTCGTCTTTGGACACCGTGTCAGAGGGCCTCTCCATATGGTTGAAGAAGTATGGGAGGGCGCAGAAAAACCTTGTTCTATGCTCAAGTGTGTCCTCAACATTCGAGAACGGATGTTGCGCAGTCTGGAGTTGGCTGGCCGTAATTTGACTAGCTCTCAGGCCCTCAGGAAGGACAGGTACGACCTCAAGGTTGAACTCAGGGAGTTTCGCGTGGGTCAGGAGGTGTTGATTCTACTGCTCCTTGTAGGTCACCCCTTATCCGCGAAGTACGCTGGTCCTTATAGGGTGGTGGAGGAGCTATCAGACCTGGATTACTTGGTAGCCACTCCAGACAGACGGAAGCGCAATCAGTTATGTCATGTTAATCCCATGAAGGAGTATGGGAGGCACCCCCCTGAGCCTCTCACTGTGCCTGTGATGACGTTTAGCAGTCAAGGTGGAGAAGGAGAATGGGACAGTCAAGCTCAGGTGGAGGATAACTGGAAGGATAAGAAGTTCAAATGGGCGCCTGAGTGTGAGAAGGTGTTTAGAGAAGTAAAACACCTGTTGTGCACTCACCCGATCCTCAGGGCCCCTGACTTTAGCCTACCTTTCCAACTAGCAACGGAGGCTAGTGGTGTGGGGGCTGGTGCCGTCCTTGTGGAAAAGGACGATGATGGGCTGGAGCATCCTGTTAGTTTCTGCTCGGAGAAGTACAATTCGGCCCAGGGGAGCTGCTCTGTTGTCGAGGAGGAGCTGCTGGCGGTTTTGATTGCGCTGGGGCATTTCGAGGTCTATGTTCCAGCCTATGGTCCGGTCGTTGTAGTTTACCCAGATCATCACCCTCTCAAGTTCTTGGACCAGTTTCACAATCGGAATATGAGGCTGACCAGGTGGTCACTAAGGTTACTGGTATATAACCTGGACATACGCCATATTGCCGGTTGTGACAACGTGGTTGCAGATGGTCGTTCAAGGGTATATGATCCTGGGTAGATTGACACACGGGTAGCCTCCTGCTTTAGTTTGGATAGTATTTTGCGCTTGGTGCTTGTTGGCTCGCGGTTGTAGCCCAGCGTATTGGGTCGTAAAGCAGGAGTTGAGCGTTTGGTATAGAAGAAAAACCCTAGGCTTGCCCCTATAGTGCAGCCGAAATAAACAAATTATAAACAAAAATCAAATAAAAACTCTTTCTTTGATAGTTGATTTTTTTTAGTATGTTATAGCAGTAATTCTGAGTTGCACTCCTCTCAGAATGCTGGGCTAGAGAAGCTCGCTCTTGAGGAGCATAACTACATATAATTTAACCTATGGTGTTGGGGAGGGTTATAATTTTGAAAAATGTTTTGTTGAAGAACTGTGCCAGATATTTTACTGCCGCTGGGTGATGGGAAGTGGAGATATAGCATGGGTTCTAACCATCAGATTTTTGTGAGCCTTGGGGCCTCTGAGAAAAGTCTTGGGGGGGGTGTGACGTTAACCACTCCGTTAGAACCGCATGGCTTGTCCTAGAGTGACTCGCTAGGATCGCCAGGGCAGTGGATGGGGCTACAGTTTATGTATTAGAGTGTGCTTTATTTCATATGAAAGCTTGTGTCATGGGCAGTCCAGAAAGGCTCTTTGTTTTCACCCATGTCAAGGCTTTATATATTTAATTGTAAAGTATATGTTTTATCATTAACTAGTAATGATGGGATCTGGGAGAGAGAGAGAGAGTAGAACAGAGTGAGAGGGAGCGCGCAGTGTTTTGTCCCGCTCGATGACGTCACGGCTGGCTGCCTCGTGTGGGTTGGTTGAGAGAGGTCCTTACCATGCTGAGCTCCCTTGCTAGTGGCTAGAGGACTTGTAACCGCTTTTTTCCCACGCGCCTCGAGCTAGTGCGAGTATATATACAGTTCCTCGCCACTCTCTCCCTCAGATCAGGTTTCTAGAACGCATTAATCTTTTTTCCCTTGCTATCTGTACCCGCTCCGCACCTGAGAATCTTTTCCTCTGCCTACCTCTCTCTTTTTCATATCTTTCACCACCTTTTTATTAATATTATACCCCCTCTGGTTAACTCTGCAAAAATCAGCTTCATGCTGGCCAGTTGTATTGTGCGTTAAGGTCTGATATAACCCATGTATGTTAGTTGTTAAGATAAGTGGATCACGAAGCATTGGTTGGCTTTCATATTGCCGCTTCCTTTAATTATTAGTGTTCTGCTGGATTAGATAATGCTAGACTAGGAGTCTGATATTATAAGGTATTGTTTCCTATGAGTGCTGGCTTTAGTTAAAAGCTGCACGACATACCTGAGAACGAGTTGATTGGGTAAATTCTAGTCTGTGTGCCATTGAGAATAGAGCATGCACGAATGAGGGCTTTTTGCCTATACCATTCTGCACTGTTCTAAGCTCGTTGTTTGTCTTTGAGGTACGCCAGGAGAACGCTTAATACTTCGGTATTAAGGTTTCTCAAGAGAGCTACCCTTCATTATAACGTAATATTTGACGCACAGACTTGAGATTTGCACTAGGCTATGCAGCATGCCATGCGCACCAGTATCTCGTATCATTGACTCTAGCTAGACTTTATCAATCATAGTAGACATTAAGTATATTAACCAATTACTTTTTTTATGTATACCCGTTTATGATTACACAAGCATTTCGCAGCCTAGTTTGATGTATTGAGACACAAACGACTTAGGCTCTTTTTGTTGATAGGAATACTGCATTGTCGTGGCGATTATTATTATTGTTGTAGTGTTTAGGATATTCTTGGCTCCGACGGCATTATATATTCTGCCTTTTTGTGTGCATAGCCTGCACGAGCATTGTTCCGCTGCCTGCCTTTTTGGGTTCCATTTCCGATACGAGCATCTTTATAGCATCTAACATTTAAAGAAGATTCCTTGTTAGTGTTGAAGGACTTTAGTGCACTTTCTTTCATGCAGGAGTGCCTGACATTTATTGATTAAAGTAACGTAAGCTGTAACTTCTCTTACCACCTTACTTTGCATACCATAACCAAGCACCTTCGGTTATAGGTAGTAATAGGCTGTTTTCACATAACATTAAGCCTAGAGTAGATGCACATTTATTGAGAGTTTGATAGCCTATTATTGCATATAGAACTCTGTAGAGTATTTGTGTTCTTTGTTCACTGGGAATATACATCAGAGGTTGGATCTAGCGCTTTCCGTTGTAGCATTTATGCCATTACTAGTCCAATGAATAAGAGCCCTGATATATTTAAACCCCAGTCGTAACAATCGGCCTACCAGTAAAGTTCTTTAACAAGGTCTGAGAAGCCCCAGTATCACGCAATAGGTTAACTCCTCGCCTATCGCCAGCCCACCTCACAAAACCATGCCCTCTATGACCCCCAAAGACGTCGCGGACAGGGTTCGAGCCTTCCGGACTCTTGAACACAGGCTGTGTCCCAACCTCTGACGAACTACCCTTGGCAAACTCAGAAGATATAGGCGACACCCCTATGCTGCGGACCAATGACACAACCTTGTTTGGTGGCTTGTTCGGACAAGCATTTGCAAAGTGACCCTCCTTGTGACATGCAAAGCACTCTTTACTCTTTGGTTTCCCTTGGGAGTGTGAGGTACCATTAGACTTCTTATAGGGACGGTATTTGGTTTATGTTCAGTTTTATTGTCAGTGCTAGATGGTTTTGTGTATTTATGTGTATCAAAATTCTTGGGAGGGGGAGGGGTACGATCCTTTGCACCCGACTCACTCCTAGCTGCTGCTCCGCACCCTCGAATTAATGACAGTCGGAGGTCAGCCATTTCTGCTGCCTCCTGGAGAGTTCTAGGATTTTTTTCCTTTATATTTAATGTTAAGTTCCCGCCTATGCACTTAAAGAACTGCTCCAAGAGAACCAGCTCACTCAACTCCTCAAAAGTAGCTGCCCTCTCAAAACGCAGCCAATGTCGTAGTGCATCAGACAAGTCCCGGGCGTGTTCTAGGAAGGTACTATCCTTGCCCTTAGTAACACCCCGAAACTTCAAGCGGTAAGTTTCTGGTTGTAACTCATAGGCCCGTAGCACAGCCTTCTTTAGCTCATCATAAACTACACAGGACTCTAAAGGTAGTGCATCATACGCTTTTAGCCCCTTTCCTAGGAGTCTTGATGAAACTAATGCTGCCCACTTTTCCTGAGGCCACTGGTGTTCCTGACACTTCTTCTCAAATCGCATACAAAACTCAGTCACACATGATTCATCGAACACAGGAACTAGTTTAAGCAGGTGCGACAATGATTGGTCCCGATGTCTGTTACCTCCCCCAATATTTCGCCCTGTTACCCCCACTCGAGATCTCTCCAGCTCCCTGTCAGCCCGATACCTAGTAGACTCTGCCTGCAGTTCAGCCTCTCGTATAGCTGTTCTCTCTGCGGCCTCAGCCTGAGCTCTAGCAACCTCAGCCTGCACACTAGCCTGTCTCTCGGCAGCCTCAACCTGAGCTCTAGCCTGTCTTTCGGTAGCCTCAACCTGAGCTCTAGCAACCTCAACCTTGGCCATCTCAAGCCGAAACAACAAATCTGGAGTCAACCCTTGAGGAGGGGAAGGTGCATTTAATGGAGAGGGTCCCTGTGATTGAATTCCACGCTGCCATTGACCATCAACTGGGGGGTATGTACTAAATTCAGGCACCCTGACGTTTGATATGGGGGTAGAGTGGAGGGGGGCTGGGGACCGGGGCCCCAAGTCGCATCTCCACCCAGGTCTCTCCCTTCTAAACCCAATATCAAAGTCCTCAGCTGATCTTTCCTCATGCCACTTAAACCCTGGTGACCCTGAAGACCTGCCACACACTTTAAGCCATACTTATTCAGCTTCAACACCCTGGCAGCGGTAAGGGGCACCTCTAAAAATCTTCTAGCACCCTCCTCGCTATCGACTAGCCACTCCACAGGTCTTTCTCCCTCCGAGCCCGTATCGTGACCTGACCCATCACTGTGTTCTGATGTATTAGACATGCTTGTGTACTGCAGTAATTATCACGGTTATAGAATGTGCCTTATCTCCTATGCAAGTATGTATATACTAATGTTATTTAAAGTCTTTAATGTGTTATATTGGTTGCTCCAAAAAAAAAAACTCTATGTCCACTGTATTCCTCTAATCATAAGGAATCTCAAAACAAATGACCACTATATTCCTATGTTCAGTAAATCCTATGCAAGGTCGCCATTTGTTACGTCCTGGGATATATAAACACTGGGCTCTTTCTATTGGACTAGGTATGCGGCAACAAGCAACAACGGAAAACGCTAGATCCAACCCTTATCTATAAACCTAGGCAACAAACCACCCTAAACCGTCAAGAGTCCTGCCTGGACAACGGGGTATCCTATGACTCGGTTACAGGGTGCACGCACTATAGACTGCTGATAGTCAAGCAGGCTATATAAAAGATCACACAATTAAGTTGACTTAAAGCTTCAAGGAAAAGATAGATAACGGAATAAAATTGCAGAAACAATTTAATAACAAACTAGAAGAAAGTACATTTAACGTTACGTTAATTAATACAACTAATCACCCCTGTGTGAAAGAAGGTGAAAGCAAACAGTCCTCAAAACATCGTACAGGTAGACAAGATGCAGGTTTCTAAACTGCATGCGGCTACTGTAGGATCTGATGCTTAGCAAAGAAAATACGTTACGGATTTAGAGAACTCTTAACTCATAAGCAGGAATAAATACTAGTGATAGGCCATACAGTGTATAATGGTATAGGTATAATTAAATAAAGGCAGCAACTCGCAACATAACCACATACAGGTGTGCTTCTCACCCTTAGTCAGGCAAGCCTGCTCGGACAGAGCCTCTAGGCCACACCCTGACTCACAATGCTCACAAAAACGGTAAACTGTGGCACAATAACAAGCATACAGAGATGATAAACCCCTAGCTGTTAATCTGCCAGGTGGCAGAGGTCTAGCCGGAAGGATATACGCTTCGGATACCCGGGCTGAGCCACCTGCTCTAGCCTAGGGACGTTCCCAAGTCTGTGCGCCAAATTACTCTAATTGAAAGGGTGCTCTCTTGAGAGACTCAGATCGCAAGTATCTGACTCTCTCCTGGCGACCCTAAAACAAAAGCAAGATGTGCTAGCGCAGTGCTGAGTGGACTAGGCAAGGGCCCTCACACAACACAACACTAGACACACAGGCACACAGACAAGAAAATGCCCCCAGACTCCCACGGGTATCCTAGTAAAGTCGTGCGGGTCCACAGGACTCACACCAGCAGACTTTACTTAAAGGATCGCAAAAAGCCTCCCCTCCGGTCTAGCCCCTGCTAACCTGACACAAGAACACACTAGCAAGCATGAAACCACCAAATATGAGACAACAAAAAAGCTTCCTAGGTCTCATTAACAATTACATCTCTGCATAAAGCCCAAAATCCTATCTAGTTATCTGAGAGCTCGTCGTTAATACAATAATAGATATAAGGTCTATCAAGGGGATGGGATAATTAAATAGATTGGTGAAGTAGTGGAAGGAAGGTATACAAAGTAAGAGAGAAAGTTTCTAAGTGGGGCTGAGAGGGATAGATATCAAGGGGGTCCGAAGGGTACGACAGTGAGGTGAGCTCTGAGTCTGGAATCTGTCTGGACCCCACCCTTGGCATGCGAAATACATCCCATGCTATTGGCAACACTCAACACAGTTGCCAGGTCAAAATCCTCTACCCCTTGCGTGAGTTGAAACTAAGACTAACGTTGCGATCAAATTGGCAACATCAGGCTCGTCCCAAGCTAGACTCTCCGCGCGAAGCAACGTCCCCCAGCCGGTCTCTCTCTCCCGCTCGTCTCCTCCCACTCTCACTAGACTTACATCTTATATATTATAATGAAACAATCAACTATCGAGAATAAAATATACTAAGATGCGTTGGTTAAGAATAAGGGCAGCTTCAAGCTGTGAAACAACATAAGAATATCCCAGACATTAGTTACATTGTCGTAGGATATATACTAAGGAAAAGCCGGCCGGCCGGCTGCCGCCAGCCGGTTTCTAAACGGCTGGGCAGCCGACGCGCGCGCACGCCCGCACGTGGCTACTATGCAGGAGCGTCACATAGGCTAGGCCTAGGCTATTTGCCCCCTGCTGGCAATATATATGATGATGACAATATGTCATGGGGGCGATTGACCCCCTCAACATATTATTGTATCCAACGATCTCTAACCTCTGTATCTCAAAAAGGGCTAGAGCAAATTGGCTGTAAATTTCCACATCTAGGCTATTCCTTGACATTTACTCCCTCCAAATAATATTTATTACCATAAATTCAGCCTAGTTTAGCCTATAAAACAAAAACTAGCATTTGTTTAGCCTAGGCCTACATATAAAAAGAAAAAACCCACTCGTACTGCAATTATAAGCATAAATATGAGTATCTAAGTTACAAAGCAAATGTTTTTGTATAGCCTAAAATAAACCATAAAATTGTCATCTTTCAACTGTTGAGGTCATAAATATAAAAAAATCTAATACATTAGGAAAAAATGCGTTAAGAGTTGTGTTAGCGGGTCTATCGTCCCCTTTATTTACGTAGTCGCACGCTCGCAGTTACATTCACGTCTAATTTGACTGTGGTTATTTGCCCCTGCTGGTGATATAGATGATGATGACAATAAGTCATAGGGGGATAAAGCCCCTTCAACCCATTATTGTATCTCACGGCCAGGCGTTGGGTAAATTGTTTTGTTACCGGCCGGCGGATTGAGGGTGGCTTTACCAAGTTTACCCCAGCAGTTAAATTAGAAGCGAATGTAGGCCTAACTGCGAGCGTGCGACTAGGCTATATAAACAAAGCTTTTGGTATGCCCACAACTACAACTCTTACCAAAACTGCAATTAGCCTATTTTTGTTTTGTTGGTGAGGCTAGGCTAAATTATTTAGCTGCAATTAGCCTAGCCTATTTTTGGTCAATATTTACGAGTCACACCACAGCTGGAATCTCATTTCTAAGGGTAGTTTTGGGTTCCTATCATTCTATGCTTCATTGCTATATACTTTTTATCCACCGGAATTTTTTTTTTTTTTTAGGCTAGGCCTAGGCCTATATTTTTTTTTTTTTTTTTTTTTTTTTTTTTTTTTAAAGCATTAACCTAACCTAAAAACCTAACCTAACCTAAATGTATTTGGGGGCTATTAGGTTAGGTTAGGTTAGGTTTTTTGGTTAGGTTAATGCTAGGCCTATAAAAAAAAAAAAAACCCAAGAAAAAAAAAATAGACCTATTTTCCGGTGGATAAAAAGTATATAGCAATGAAGCATAGAATGATAGGAACCCAAAACTACCGTTAAAAATGAGATCCCAGCTGTGGTGTGACTCGTAAATATTGACCCTATTTTTGTTTGTTCTTTCAGTCTATGCTAAATTGTGGTAGGCTAGGTTAAATTCTTTAACATGTGTACTATTGTGTAGGCCTGTGCTTTCCAATAGAAGTAAAAATATGTAGCATAGCCTAATGCAATTTTACTAAAACCCAAGCCTACCTGAATATAGACCTATGCAGAGCTCAAAAGCAAAAAAAAACAAAAAAATATGTTGAGCAGTGAAATAAAATTAAGCTAGGCCTAGGCCTGGTTTCTCATAGGCCTAATAACCTAATGAAGTATACTATAGCCTAACCTAATTTAAGTTATTTCACAAAATACTAATAGGCCTACCCAGCCCTCCTCATGCATTATTTTCCATTGTAAAATAAGTTTGTGATACACTACGAAAGATTATTCAACATGGAATTTGAATGAAATAGAGAAGCTTAGCAACGAAAAGCCAATACTCCCCCCTCCCTGTGATTGTGCCAGCTTTTGTAAGCAGTGCAATAACTTAATGAAGGACAGAAAAGCTGCAGGATGCTCTGGCATTCTAGCCGAGATGATTAAGGCCTCAGGTGAGAAAGGAGTAGGTGTGTTCAATGAGCTAATTAACTTCATCATCAGAGAGGAAGTAATCTCTGATGAATGGCACAAAAGTATATTATATACTGTATACGAGCAAAGGGTACTCATTGGATTGGGAAACTTATAGGGGCCTGAAAATACTTGATCAAGTCATGAAGGTCTGTGAGAAAGTCTTTGAAGGTATGATATTGACGATATGCAGTTTGGTTTCATGCTAGGACACAATCCAAGTCATGAAGGTACTTGTGTGATAATGAAGATGTATGAGGACTCACAAACGGCAGTGAGGGTGAAAGATGTACCGGTACTGAGTGATGAGTTTTCAGTTCGCATCGGAGTCCACCAGGGCTCTGTGTTAATGAAGCCCTTTCCTCTTTTTTTTGTTATGGTTCTGGAGGCACTATCTGGTGATTTCAGAGTTGGGCTCCCCTGGGAACTGCTATAAGGGTCCTGAAAATGCTTGACTAAGTCATGAAGGTCTGTGAGAGAGTCTTAGAAGGTATGATAAGGGAAAGATACTGTATGTACTGTATGTACTTAAAAGATAGGGATCTGATGTTGTGTTTGCAGACCGGGAGAAGGCCTTTGATAAGGTGGCCAGAGAAGCTGTGCAGTAGGCTAGGAGAAAACTTGGCGTTGAGGAGTGGCTGGTGCATGTGATAATGAAGATGTACGAGGACTCACGAACGGTAGTGAGGGTGAAAGGTGTACAGCTGAGTGAGGGACATATACAGTACTTCTTGTTGAGGATATAGGGTAGTGAAGCTGTGAAGCTTATGTCACCCTATCCGGGCGGAAAGGACCCCAGGGTGGAGAGGTTTCACAGGGAGGACGGGGACATCGTAGATTTCAGGGGAGGGCACCCATGCCCCGCAGTCGACGGAGACGCCCCGCCAACCTCAGGAACTTCTTCGTTAGCAGGAGGACCTTGGATTGACATATACAGTACGGTACTAGATATTTGGTAAGGGTTAGCTTTATATCCCATGTACTGGTTACTAGGGACATATACTAGGTGTTAGGTGGAGGTTAGTTTTGTATCCAAAGTACTGGGTACTAGGGACATATACTAGGTGTTACGTGAGGGTACTGAGTGATGAGTTTTCAGTTCGCGTCGGAGTCCAACAGGGAAGTGTGTTAATTAAGCCCTCTCCTCTTTTTTATGGTTCTGGAGGCACTATCTAGTGATTTCAGAGTTAGGCTCCCCTTGCAACTGCTATAAGAGGCCTGAAAATGCTTGGCCAAGTCATGAAGGTCTGTGAGTGTGAGAGAGTCTTTGAAGGTATGATAACTTCATAGTCAGGCAGCTGCAGGAAAGATATCTAAGAGGTGTTTTTCCGGTCCCGTCTCAAGACCACCGTCGCAAGATCTACCCGAAAAACTGTTTTTCTGGTCCCGTCGCAAGCCCACCTTTAGCAAGCGAGACACCAATATTCTCTTGCGACGGCAAGAGAGCTCCGGAGCTGGGTTGACGGCAAGCTGAAACATCTCACTCAACTTACTGTTTCTCCATTCTAATTTATTTTGGTATATTTGTTTATCCAAACATTATGTTATAATTTACTTGCCTATTATTAGGAGTAATAAGAGCCCACAGTAACGTATATCCAATTGTTGATAATAAATTAATGTGGGACAGTACGGTTGGTTAAATTTTGTCCACGAAACAACAACAAACCCCAGCTTTGACTAGGCCTAGGCTATGCTATTTACCGATTTTTTTTTCATATCAGAATTGCATTTATATAATCCTTATGATAATTAAATTGGCGGTGAATGTTATTCCGATGAAATGGAAGTTGTATAGCCTAGCCTATATATTTGTAAGATGTGTGCTGGCTTGGAGCAAGCCTGTGTTGTTTCTCCTGTCCTGTGATGATCTTGCGACGGCTCGGTTGAGACGGTGGTCTTGCGACGGGCCCGGAAAATCACGTCTCTACTGAAATTAAGAAGTTGTGCAGTAGGCTAGGAGAAAATTTGGCGTAGAGGAGTGGCTGGTGCGTGTGATAATGAAGATGTATGAAGACTCACGAACGGTAGTGAGGGTGAAAGGTGTACTGAGTGAGGGACATATGCTAGGTGAAGGTTAGTTGTGTATCCCACGTACTGGGTACTAGGGACATATACTAGGTGTTATATAAGGGTTAGTAATGTATCCCAAATACTAGGTACTAGGGACATATACTAGGTGTTATGTGAGGGTTAGCTTGGTATCCCACGTACTGGGTACTAGGGACATATACTAGGTGTTACGTGAGGGTTAGTTTTGTATCCAACGTACTGGGTCTAGGGGGCGGCAGCCTCCACCCATAATACTAGGATAGGTTAGGTAAGGTTATTAGGTTAGGCTAATGGGGATGGATGTAGTTTCCGAGTGTACGGTCGTCATGTTTACATTTGTCGATCGCCGTTGTTAACCTGCCCTTCCCTACCTATCATGTGTTGATTGGTTGTCCATCTTGATCTAATTCTTCAGGCCAGCCCTATTAGAGTATTTTGGGGGAACTCAATGGTGTGGTTAAACTATTTTTAATATATATTTGTTTAAATATGTAAGATATGCAATAAATTATGTAAAATATATTGTTTTTACTTTATACCTACACATATAATTGTCATTATTAAGGAAATTCCATTGACTATTTACATCGCTAGGCCTAGCTTCCTTATTTCTATTAATTTCCTCCAGTTCACAATGAAACCTATTGCTAATTTCCTTGTTCTTCAGCAGCCACGGCGGTGTCGGCGTTGGACGCTTGGGATAATGTTCCCGTCTATTTTGAATGCCATTCGATACAATAATATGTTGAAAGCCCCCCCTCACCCCCCCATGACATGTTATCATCATATATATTGCCAGTAGGGGCAAACAACCAAAAAAATTGCCGCAAAGCCCTTCCCTCAACATATTATTGTATCCAATGGCAGTCAAAATAGACGGGAACATGATCGCAAGCGTCCACCGCCGCCGCCGCCGTCATGTTTACATGGTCGATCGCCGCAGTTTGGTTAGGCCTATTTGCCCCCCTCAACATATTATTGTATCCAACGGCATTCAAAATGGACGGGAACATGATGGCAAGCTTTCGTCGCCGCTCCACCGCCATGTTTACATGTGTCGATCGCCGTGGTTAAGTTCGCGTCTATTTTGACGGCGATTTTTTTCGGTTATTTGCCCCCTGCTGGCAATATATAAGATGATGACAATATGTCATGAGGGGGGGGCCTCAACAATGACCTCTAACCTCTGTATATCAAATAGGGCTAGAGCAAATTGGCTGCAAATTTCCACATCTAGGCTATTCCTTGACTGACTCTTCCCAAATGGTCGACAACATATTAGCTTGATCACTCTAGGCCTAGTTGTTTTTAAGTTACAGAGGTTATAGCCTAGGTCATGATTTCTTGCCTACTTACAGCGAATAGACTAGGCCTATTGTAGATTGGTAAAATATTTGCTTAATAGGCCTAGGCTATGCAATTGTCTCGATTTGACTAATTTTACCTAATTAGGCCTAAAGCAGCCTCAGTCTATTCCCAAACCCCAAACAGTATCCCATGTTAAGCCCTAGGCTAGGCCTAGGCCTAATCCCACTCTCAATCAAAATTCGAACTGATAAATTCGTACCTACCGGTAGCGCTGCCTAGGCTAGGCCTATATTTTATATAGGCTATATGTAGAGCTATTTACTTCAATCTAGCAGCCATTTCTTTTATATATAGGGATAATTTGAAAATTTCAGACATTCTAGTCATACTACATTGTAAAATTTGCAAAACAAACAAACCAAAACTCTTTAGAAATTGCAGCTTTATCCTAACATTGTTTGGCTATGTAGCAACATGCTAGCGACTTTTGAGAAAGGATCTAGCGGTATTTCGTGGTAACACTTTAGGAGGGTTAAAATACGAGTCACACGGGCAATTGCCAAAACTGTAAAGGTCCATATCATTGTTATTAAACTAAGCATTTGGCAAAGGGAGGAATTGTTAAAACCTTAGCCAATACTCTGTCATTCACCAAAAATAAATTTGAATTTATCATTATTATTTGGTAGGGTAGGTATGTATAGGTAGGTTGGCTAAATAATTGCTGGAATTCGTAGGGACTCGAACGGTTTTGAGAGAGTTAAATAAAAAAACAAAAGATAGGACTGAATAATAAAGAGATTATGTTATTAAGCAAAACTGGGGGATGCGTGGAAGCCTATAGACTGTAGACGGTAAACTTTGTGTGGGTAGCGAATTCGGTTTTAAAGTAATTTAAGAATAGACAGTTTTCAATGCTGCGGCCAAACTATTCCACCCATTCATATTTTTTTGGTATCAAAACGTTCGGAATCGCGAGCCTCACCCAACTACGCCAAGCATGGCTCTGATCATCGGCGTAGTTTTCAAGATGTGGAATTTTAAGTGGAATTCAAGTTTTTTTCAAGATTGCCGGAAAAAAAACCACGTGCAAACGCAAAACCTTCTCTATAAAATTTGCGGAGCATTAGTAGGGGAGTGCGTATGCCAAAGCCCAGTCGTTTCCTGTGAGTGGGAGATACGGTATTTAAGCGTCAAGTTTTTCGGGAAATCGGCTGCCACGGACCTGTTTGGCCACCATGCCGGATGTTTAGCATATCAAAAGTTTCCAATACAAAAACGCACCTCTTGTGAAAGTTTGATCCCGATCCAAAAAGCGGTTCTGGAGTTATTGCGTCGAAACCGGCGCGTAAGAAGAATTTGGATGAAATTCCAGGTTTAATTATTACAATAGGGGTTCCCCGTAGGGGACGAACCCCTAATAATAGTAATAGTGATATAATAACAGATAGTATCCCCTAAGAGTAAAGGGTATAATTTTCGTTCCATTAATTTCTTTATCTATTATTTGTTATAGTTTCCTCCCTAGACCTCCATCAAACTTAAAAACAATAATCCTTCTAGATACAATTGTACATTTTTCGGTAGAAAAAAGTTTCGGCCAAAGGCCGGATGCTGCTTAATTACAGGTTTGCTAATGCTCGCCAGGTAAAAATCGCCACCTAAAGGGCACGAAAAGTCTTAATATTGACAAAGAAATGGGGCGAAAAGTCTTAAAATTGCCTATCTAATGGTCCGAACGTCTTAAAATGTGAAAACTAATGTGGCTAAACAGGAGGAAGAAGGGGGGATCAGAAAAACCAACTACCTCCACTTAAATCAGTAGACGAAAGGAAAAGTGGGTTGAATCCTCTCCCTTCAACTGCTCTTACTCGCCCCTCCCCCTCAAGCGAAACCGTCTATCTGTGCTATTGAAGAGCTCATTTATTCTTAATTGACCACTTGCGAGTTTCAGTCTATAAGGAAGTTAGAGCTGTAGACATCCCCATTTAGCAGAATTACCCTCTAAAATATGGTTGTATTGCATACATAAGATGTAAAACCAAATTCAATACACTTTGCATCCATTAAATATTCGCATTATTGTATCGGGTGGATGGGACTCGTTAGCCTTGGTAGGCAACTCATCTAGGGGAGACCTTATACAAATCCGGGTGGATGGGACTCGTTAGCCTTGGTTGGCAACTCATCTAGGGGAGACAACCTTATACAAATCCGGGTGGATGGGACTCGTTAGCCTTGGTTGGCAACTCATCTAGGGGAGTAAACCTGATACAAATCCGTACTGCTTACCTAAGGGTAAGGCAGGTTAGTGGATGGATTAGCCGAACACCACTGTAGAAAAATAGTGCTAACAAGATACACAGAGGGCCGTGGAGTCGGACGGATCCTAAATTAAGTGGTCAATCCTGTAAGTCCTTCACTAAACTGGCTCGGGTTGTCCCTCTCACAGGGAATAGGTCCGCTTGGGGGCATTCTGTGTATGGCCACCCTCGTAAGGGGAGTAAGGCGTCCGGCAATAGATAGATAGATAGATTATTGTTGTATTTCAGTTAAATTTCGATGTATACGGCTCCAACTTCCTTATAGCCCGATACTCGAAATTAGGCAATAAATTTTATACGTACCTACGTTTGTAGCATACCAGAGACCGAATACTCATGATCGGAAGAAGTGTCGATTGAGCATTACCCTTTCTAAGCTGAATAATATCGTTGGGTGGCTGCATCGGATGAAAATGGATATAGATGTAAGACTTGAAGTTTGCATTTAAGGAGAGGTTTTTAGTTGGCTCCTTAGACCTCCATTGAGCTTTAAAAAGGAGAAACACACACACAAGACCCCCCTTCGAGATGGATTTGTACATTTTTCGGTAGAGAAATGTCTCGGCAGAAGGCTGGCTTCTCTTTAATTGCAGGCTTGCTATCGCTTACCAGGAAAAAACCCGACACCTAAATGCCACGAAAAGTCTTAATATTGGCAAAGGAAAGGGGAGAAAGGCCTTTAAATCACCAAACTCATGGGGAAACGTCTTAAAATGTCAAAACTAATGGGCTAAGCATGAGGGAGAAGAGGGTTCAGAATAAAACCGATAAAGATAAAGACATTTCATAAACCTCCACATGTTTGCAATAATTATTGAGCATTCATAGTTTACAAAAAACAAATTGTTAACCCCTTTAGCACCATGATGCCTTTTTGCCTTTGATTTTGGCTAAACTTAGATGATTGTCTGCAGTTTAAGAAGGACCTATGATAGTAAGAAAATATATTGGGATCGTATTTACCCATTTGAGGCGTAGAGGTACATTATTTTAAAGAAAATCGTCTAATGGTAACCAAAATATGATGAAAATTACGTAATGGTGGTGAAGGGGTTAAAAGCTCCTGGGAAAGGTGTTCAAATTATTACGCAAATATATTATTACACATTTATTGTTTATACTACTTAATTGCCATCTACAGGTATGTGACGTATATTGCCATCTACAGGTATGTGACGTATATTGCCATCTACAGGTATGTGACGTATATTGCCATCTACAGGTATGTGACGTATATTGCCATCTACAGGTATGTGACGTATATTGCCATCTACAGGTATGTGACGTATATTGCCATCTACAGGTATGTGACGTATATTGCCATCTACAGGTATGTGACGTATATTGCCATCTACAGGTATGTGACGTATATTGCCATCTACAGGTATGTGACGTATATTGCCATCTACAGGTATGTGACGTATATTGCCATCTACAGGTATGTGACGTATATTGCCATCTACAGGTATGTGACGTATATTGAAGACACAAATCATAAAGTGTTGTATCCTCCTCGCACGGCACGTCTCACAAATGCATTCTCCGGTAATTTTCAATGAGGAAGTTCTTCTTTTCGTACTGATTTGAGGCTCTTTCACAATGTAATCGGAAATTAGATCGAAGGTAAATTATTTTATCTAAATTTAATTCTTATGGAACCTATATTTTGAAGTTGCCATACTACAATTGCCGGTAAAAGTTGACGGGAAAATCGCTCGTGTGTCACCGCCTTTTACCCACTATCAACTCAGAATAAATCTATATCTATCTATCTCTCTAACTTTTGTGAGACGCCTTGTTCCCCGAGAGGATGGACACAATATACTCGCCTCTTTATTCTGAGTCAATTCGTTAGATTATCTTGTAGTGTAGCATTACTCTGATAACTTTATACGTATTCATTAATATGATATGTACAGTTGGCCACATACATTTAATGCACTCTGTGATTTGGCATATGAAAGGAAAATTACTATGATTGAATTAGAAGTGTATTTGCTGATGCAATACCTAAATAATAAAACTAATCAACAGTTTTGTAGTAGATTATTGTAGTAAGTTAAGCATATTATGTCTCTTTTCATACATATAATCACTGAAGGGGTACAAATTTATGTGGCCAACTGTACAATGACGTTGTTTGTGCTTTATCCCAGCTATCGTTATACTATATTAATTCAGCTTAAACAGAACATGTGAGAGTCAGGAGGTTGATGGAAACAGCTTGTGCCCCTTTGATTCCCAGGGGAGTTTTTCTAAGCTAAATACAATAGTCTATTGTAAATACAAATAAAATAAAAACTACACAATCCTTTTGAAGGGGTTAATATATTCAGAGTAACGCGATTAGCTAGGTTTCAAACGATAGGTTTTCAATTAGCGCCCACCCATTCATCTCAGACCCGCCCCCCCTCCCCCCCACCCTGAAAACACACACATACACATACACACACACACACATACTCACACACACACACACACACATCCAGACATACACACACACACCACACACACACATACACACACACACACACACATACACACACACACACATACACACACACACATCAACACACACACACACATCAACACACACATCAACACACACACACAACCACACACACACACACACTTCTATTTGTTTTTACCTGTTTAACCTTTACAATAATCGGAAGCAAATCGAAACGTCCGAACTCCTAAACGGCCGCAACCAGAACAAGTCACAAACAGACCCAAACACCCATAATTACGTTAAGTGTTGTTAGGTTAGAATATGTTGTGCTTGGTTAGGTGTTGGTCGGTTAGGGTAGGTTAGCTTTGGTTAGGTTAGGTTAGATTTGATTAGGTTTGGGTAAGTTGGGTTTGGTTAGGTTAGGTTAGGTTTTTGTATTACGTCAGGTTAAATTTGGTTAGGTCAGGCTAGATTTGGTTAGATTGGATTTGGTTAGGTTAGATTTGGCTAGGTTAGGTTAGATTTGCTTATGTTTTGAGTCGGTTAGGTTAGATGTGGTTTGGTTAGGTTTGAGTTAGTCATGTTTGGGTCCATTAGGTTAGGTTAGATTTAGTTAGGTTAGATTTCGTTAGGTTAGATTTGGTTAGGTTGGGTTAGGTTAGGCTTGATTGGGTTAGGTTAGATTTGGTTATGTTAGGTTTAGTTAGGTTGGAATAGGTTATGTTAGGTTGGATTAGGTTATGTTAGGTTGGATTAGGTTAGGCTATATTTGGTTAGGTTGGATTGGGTTAGGCTAGATTTGGTTATGTTACATTTGGTTAGGTTAGATTTGGTTATGTTAGATTTGGTTATGTTACATTTAGTTAGGTTAGGTTAGGTTAGGTTTGATTAGATTGAGAGAACGTATTTATTTTGGTTTCTGGCCATTTAGTTGTGATCATTATGATTTTAGAGTTTAAACACTAGTACGACTCACTTTATCTTATTTAATGTTCACTGTCTCAGGTATAATAATATAGTTATGTATACCAGCTACTTGAACATGCAATTACAATGGATTACAACAGAAATAGAAAGCAGCAACAGATCTACTAATCCTTACTACGTTGTTTGGTGTAAGGAGATAAATGGGTACTTGTAGGAAAGCTATGAAAAGTCTGTTAATCCGGCGCAAACGCAGGCAGTCGGGGATTTGAGGCGAGATTTTTGTCCTGTGACTCTTGAAAGGTTGGACTACGCGTTGATCATGAATAGCTGTGCAATATGCAGAGGAAATATTATGATACATTGACGAAATAGTTTGTGAACTTCAGTGATATACATTAGTCGAAGTTATTGGTTTTCTGTGCAGGATGGTAACTAATTCGTGTATGTCAAAAGGTGGTGTTCTAATATTTATGACCACGACTGTACATTCATACATTTTAGATGTGCAGACGCGAGGTACACACATCCACTTCCGAACACACACACACACACACACACAGGCAATCGACGCAGTATCATCAAATAAAACAAATTTCCCCCAAAAGTTGCTCTTCAAAGCAGTTATTCTCACTGAATAATTAATACCTGATAATTGATGTATAGATAGCAAACAGAATAAACAGTACAAAGCGAACTGGCGTATTAGCGGAATCCAATGATCTGGTTGAATTAGTTGACAACGGGGGACAAAGGGATTGCGAGGATTTGCGAGAAAAAGCGAGACAATCAGGCATATTGGGTTGAACAGCGAGTGATGTTGTCGGCTGGGGTGTCAATTGGCTGGTAGCATAATGTATACAACGGCCGCTTTGTTCAACACCTGTGTAATTAATTTGGCTATAGTTTGATGGCCATGACGTCAGAAATAGTGGAATATATTGATTTTGGGTTGCTAGAGGTATGTAGTACAGTACATTGTTGGAAAGTTATATTGGTCTATAGTATAAAATTGGAGAATGCAACATATCAAATCCATGATAAATGTTCCTATATGGCTTGATTCCTGCAACCTTAAAACTCAATATCTATACAGTATATAATAGTGTGTATATATATATATATATATACCGGTATATATATATATATATATATATATATATATATATATATATATATATATATATATATATATATATATATATATATATATATATATATATATATTGTTACGGCTGGATCGGCAATACATATTCGGGATTCTTGATCGTAGGACAGAAATGGCTTAAGTGACAACGACACGCTCGATTCCAGTCCCAAATACTATATGCTCCAGACAACAAAAGCACCAACGCCCTACAGAGTTATCGTCTACGGTAACGAGGTACCTTAACTCGGCGAAAGTGTACAACAGGGGTAGGCTATGAGGCTAAACTCCCTCAGACATTTAAGGTTACGTTATTACTAAAGAAATGCAATACTCAAGAAACTACGTTAATATTAAGCCTCTAATAATGTAGAATAGAAGCAGGCTAACGGTATGACAGTGAAATGATAAATGACAAATGTACACGCCTACTTGAAAGCGCGTGCACTACACTAACTGTCCCCTACTAACATGCACTAGCATGTAGCATACAAGATGTTCATGATCCAGTAGATACCTAATAATACACATGGGAGGAACATAAACAGTAGTCACTTATTATAATAATGAATCTATACTTGGAATAACTAAAAGGTTGCAGGCAACAGTACTGCGCCGGTAGCCTACTACCGCATAGGCTACTTCGCTTCTCTCACTCTGTCTCCCCTCCGAGTCCGTATGCGCCCTACGCAACAGAACTCCGGACACAGCAGCAAAACGACAGTGCAGTTAATTGATACATGAAAGTATTAATAGTGTTGTCTTGTGTGTGAGTAATGTGTATTGTAAAGTGTTATAGATATATACTTAAAGAGAGCTGCAATGCATAGTAAAATAAAGATATATCCCACTCATCATCCCCATGTGTTCTAGCTAGCAGGCCAAGTCACAGGAACAACGAGTCCCAGCACCGAAAGCGAGAACCCAGGAGAAGACTGTAGAGAACACAAGGACAGATAAATTACGTTACTCTACTATACCGGCACTACGAGCGAGCTGTAGTCTCGGGTGCTACACTCGCTCCTGGCTCGGTATGCAAATCAAGGCTAAGTCCTCGTCCCTCTACAGACAACTCCTGGGCATGGTCGGGCTCTTACACATGGCACCAGTCTAGTCACAAATGGGATGATGAGCAGGGCATATAACTCGTGAACATGTAGAACGTTCACCAACTATCCTCATCAAGAAGATCGCTGTTCACATTAACCCCTTAAATCTAATACATGTAAATATATGCTTGTCCTAAGAGTAATACGAGAGGTGAGTGCTGAAACTCCTTTAGGACCTCAAGGGAAGGTTATGCATTTAAATAGAGAGAAGAATGAAATGAGAGTAATGTCGTCAGAGAGAAAGAGTGCAACCGTGAGAAGTGGGGGAGAGAGCAAGGGATGTTAGAATCTCAAAGGTTCTAGGCAACCTGGTCAAGGAACACGCAGCCAACCTCCAGGCAGTGTGCTGTACGACAACATGGGCCCAGCCCAGGCAGGCAACAATGGACTACCAACCCTATCGCGCCTAGCTATAAGCGCAAGGCTGCCAACCAGTCCATACGTCTGGCAACCACCCGGCCGGCAGCGCGGCGCGTTGCTACCCTCTTGCTCTGAAGCCTAACTCACTCTCTCTCTCTGAACTCCCATCGTCTTATCTATCAACTTCTCTATTGATACTACATATTAAATGGAAGGTCTCGACATGGCTTAAAACAAAACCCACCACTGGTTAGCACATGACGAGACCTTTGCAGAGATACAAAGAACATAGTTATAAGTTGTCACACTCAATATACATAGCGGCTGACGGTAGCCAGATCACGGGCGGTACAGTGGAGCACCAAGGAGTACAATCAGGTTGCGTTGCCCAGCACTGGGTGCGTCACAGCCCCCCCAAGATTTTAGATATTCGACCTTAGAAGCATTATCAAAATCTGACAGGCAACCAACCGACCTGCTACCCTTAGCTGCCACTAATTGCAAAAGGTGCACAACAACTGAAGTGTGAATTATACATAAAACACAATATCGCATTCATTATGCTACAACAATAAAGAGTTACAAAACTAAAAAAAAAAAAGTTTTCTCGTTTATTTTATTGTTTTATAATCTTTTTGGACGGCGTTATGATAGCCTAATTTTACTCCTGCTCAACCCACACACCGTGCACGACTATCTTGGATCATCAACCCTTGATAGACAATCTGCTATCACGTTCTCACTCCCGGCAATATGCTGAATGTTGAGATTATACTCTTGGAGCATTAGGGACCACCTGGTCAACCGCATATTCCGATTGTGAAACTGATTTAGGAATTTCAAGGGATGATGGTCCGTATAAATCGTCACTACCGGGCCGTAGGCTGGAACATAAACTTCGAAATGTTTGAGCGACAAAACGATAGCCAGAAGCTCCTTCTCTATAGTCGAGTAATTCCTTTGTGCCGAATTAAACTTGCGAGAAAAGAAGCTCACTGGGTGTTCCAAGCCCTCGGAATCAGTCTGCAGTAACACTGCCCCGGCACCCACACCGCTGGCATCAGTCGCCAGCTGAAAACTCCTGGAGAAGTCTGGGGCCCTCAAAATCGGATGTGTACACAGCAGGTGCTTGACTAGGTCGAAAGCCCTCTGACACTCCGCAGCCCAACAGAACTTCACTGACTTTGACAGTAGATCAGTTAACGGTGCTAAGACAGTAGAGTATCCCCGGATGAAGCGCCTATAATAGCCTATCATACCTAGGAACCGCATGACCTGGCGCTTAGTGGTGGGCCTGGGAAACATATTGATAGCCTGTATCTTGCTCAGGGGGGGGCACACCCGGCCTAACCCGACCACAAAGCCAAGATACTGCACAGTAGCCTTTACAAACTCGCACTTCCTCAGGTTCACCACCAGCCCAGCATCGTGCAACTTCCTAAACAGGGTCTCTAAGTGCCTTAGGTGATTTTCAAAATCGTCATCATATACTATCACGTCATCAAGGTAGACCGTGCAGTTAGGGATTTCGTCACAAATATCGTTCATCAGGTTCTGAAACGTGGCAGGTGCGTTCTTAAGCCCATAAGGCATTACGTTACATTGGTAGGTCTTGCCATCTACCACAAAACCACAAACTTCCTTAGCTCGGTCCGACAGGGGTACTTGCCAGTAGCCTTTTACAAGATCAATTTTAGTAAGGTACTTTGCATTCCCTATCTTGTCCACGCTGTCGTCAACTCGAGGCAAAGGGTAAGGGTTGGTAGTGGTCAAGCCATTTAGCCTACGAAAATCTATGCAGAACCGCACCTGGCCGTCAGGTTTTGGCTGCAACGTGACGGGTGATATCCACTTCACATAACCTTCAGTGATCATCCCTCTCTCAACCATGTACTTTAACTCCTCCCGTAAAGCTGGCAACTTTACCGGGGGCACAAGGTAGGGCACTGACTTGAAGGGCACATTATCACCGACGTCCACGTCGTGCGTTACCTGAGTAGTGAGACCTGGGTGTTCGGCGAAAACAGAGGGGTATGACCTGAACAGGCCTAGGACAGCAGCACCCTGGTGCTCAGGCAGGTGACTTACAACTTGCCTAGCCTCTTGTTCAGTATTCCCCGCCCACTGTTCCGCGGAAATGACACAGTCCCAGCTATCCTCCTCAGCAGCATGACTGTCCCCACCTCCTTCTCCACCCTGGCCGCTGCAGGCCAGCACAGGGACAGTGAGAGGCTCTGAGGGGCGTCTCACATACTCTTTCATGAGGTTAACATGACATAACTGATGTTTTTTCCTACGGTCAGGTGTTGCAACGAGATAATCAAGGTCGGACAGTTTCTTAGCCACCACATACGGCCCAATGAACGTGGCAGAAAGGGGGTGTCCAGGCAAAGGTAAAAGCAACATTACCTCCTGACCCACCGAAAACTCCCGAAGCTTCACCTTGGCGTCATACTGGTGCTTCATGACCGCCTGTGCATTAACCAAGTTATTACCTGCCGCTGCCATGCAACCTATAAGTCTCTCCCGGCTCTCAAGGACATATTTAAGTACAGACCCCGGCTTCTCTTCGCCCTCCCAGATCTCTTTCACCATACTTAAAGGTCCTCTCACATTATGGCCAAAGACTAGCTGATTTGGACTGAACCCCAGGCTCTCTCCTGGGACTTCACGTGCAGCGAACAGAACATACGGCAGACCCAAATCCCAATCAGTGTCATGTTCTGCACAGTAACAGCGTAGCATACTCTTCAGGGTCGAGTGCCACCGCTCCAAGACTCCCTGACTCTCGGGATGGTAGGCTGACGACACTACAGAACATATACCGTGCAACTGAAGGGTTTGCTTGAACAATTTGGATGTAAAATTGCTCCCCTGGTCTGACTGCACCTCACGTGGAAATCCATAACGGGAACAGAACAATAATAAGTTTTTAACAACTGCCTTTGCCGAGCCGTTTCTCATGGGGTATGCGTCCGGGTATCTCGTAGCCACATCCATGATTGTCAACAGGAATTTATTGCCACTACTAGTAGGCGGGAAAGGGCCAACCAAATCTACTACAACTTTGCTGAACGGAGGCCCGGTGACAGGTATGGGAAACAAAGGTGCCTTCGGGATTGTCTGGTTAGGCTTCCCCGTTGTCTGGCAGGTCGCACACCCAGCCACCCATGCACAGACATCAGCCTTGACCCCAGGCCACCAGAAAAACCTGCCCAATGCCGCCAATGTTTTTGTTACCCCCAAATGACCCGCCACCGGCACATCATGCGCCAGACACAATAAGGACTCTCTATACTTATTTGGAACAACCACCTGGTCTACTACCCTCGCACCGCCCTCCCACTTCGATTTGGGGTCTAAAAATCTGCGGTACAATATCCTGTTGAGCCTAAAGAAATCTCCCGGCTTCGCATCCCCATCTTCCTCCAACTCTATGGCACCATTGCTATAACGAGCTAGGCTAGCGTCTTGCAGCTGCTGCTCACTAATGTCCCCGGGCGTCAATGCATCAAGATGGTTTTGTAATAAGACATTACCCCGGCTAGTAGGCTCTACTGCCTTAGTGGCTCTCGCTACAGCTCTTGCCTCACGCGAAGTCTTACCCAACTCTGCCTTGTTACACACCATCTCTGGGCCAGAGTCAACTCCCGTGTTTATTATAGGTCCAAGTACCGAATCACCGAGAAGTGCAGCAGAATCAATGTCCCTTTTCCTGCCCTTAGCAACCTTCTCCTGATCCTTCCTCCACTGTCCCCGAGGTTGAGTGCTAGGCTGTGCAGGAGCCGCAGAGCGAGATCGGGTTACCACACAGGCCATCTCATCCTGTTGGCACCTCCCAACCCATTCCCGATTCTCACCATCCACGTCGGCCGCCCTCTCGGCAACGACTAAGGGTGGAGTCCCGAAAGTGGGCACCGCAAAGTCGTTGCCGAGAAGAAGGTCGACGCCCTCAACTGGCAAACACTCAACGATCCCTACATCCAGCTCCCTGCACACCTCTCCCACTCTCAACTCCAACCTCACAAGTGGGTATGACCTCGTAGCATTTATACCCTGCACCACAACAACTCTGGCCGCATTTATCGGTTTCCCTGTGAAGTTCCTCAACAAAGTTTGCGAAGCCCCCGTATCCCTCAACAAGTCAACCCTCCGTAGTTCACTCCCCCAGCTCACAAACCCGTGTCCCCGATGGCTACAGAAAGTGTCCCGGACAGGTGTCGAGCCTTCCGTACGCTTCTTTAACCGCATGTGCCTCAGCTGCTGACAACCTACCCCGGGCAGTTGCTGCAGCCTTCAGAGACACACCGATACTGTGAACCAATGACACCGGCTTAGCGGGAGTGTTACTAGGGCACTCACGTGAATAATGGCCTAGCTTCTGACATTTGTAACATTTCACATCCCCAATGGGCTTCTTCCCTTGTGCGGGCGAAGAAGGGGCCTGACCTTTAGTAAACGGGAGAGGCTTGTGTTTGTAGGTGTTATTAGGTGCAATGCTTTTAGTGTGGTTATGTGTGTCATAGGATTTGTTATTATCGAAAACTCTGGTGGGTGGGGTATAGCGCCCCTTCTGCCCTGACTCAGCCCTCTGAGTGGCACCGCAACCACGAATCAATGATAATCTGAGGTCTGCCATCTTGGCAGCCTCCTCTACTGTCTTGGGACATTTTTCCTTAATGTTCAGCGTTAGATCGGTTCCAGTACATTTGTAAAACTGTTCCAGATAGAAAAGTTGCTTAATTTCCTCAGCCGACTCTGCGTGCTCGGACCGAAACCAGTTATTACATGCATCTGTTAAGTCCCGTGCGTGCTCCATAAAACTGACGTCGCTCTTCTTATTCACGCCACGGAACTTCAATCTATAAGTTTCGGGTTGCAGTTCGTAGGCCCGGAGCACAGCCTCCTTCACCAGTCCATACACGACACTCTCGTCCAGTGACAGTGCATCGTAGGCTTTCAACCCCTTACCCACTAGACGTGATGAAACTAATGCTGCCCATTTAACCTCCGGCCAGTCATACTCACGACACTTCTTTTCGAAACGAGCAAAAAACTCAGTCACTGCTGTCTCATCAAATGCGGGTACTAACTTAATTAAATGCGAAAGTGAGTCTGTAACCCGGTGCCCACCACCGAGATGACGCCCCGTGGTCTCTACTCTAGACTTCTCGACATCCATTTCAGCCTGGTACCTGGTTGCATCCTGATTGGCTTGGATTCTAGCAACCTCTATGCGTTCTATACTAGCCTGTTGTATCTGAGTCTCCTGCAGCTTAATCCGTTCTATACTAGCCTGTTGTATCTGAGTCTCCTGCAGCTTAATCCGTTCTATACTAGCCTGTTGACTCTCTCGCAACTTAAGCTTAGCTAGTTCTAGCTGAAATAACATCTCAGGAGACAGGCCTGGGGGGGGAGAGCACAAAATGGGGGATCCACACCGAGACGTGTTTACGGGTAAGCCAGCTTGCCATTGAGAACCCTCCTGCTGCATCGTGCTAAGACTCGCTGGCTGAGGGCCCAGCTCAGGGGTAGAGTGGAATGGAGGCTTGGAGGGAACCCCCCAAGACCCCACTCCACCCACCGCCCCATCGCCATCACCCAACAAACATGCCACCAAATTCTTCTTGGGCCAACTGTCAGGACAGTCCCGCCCCAAAACCGTGGCTAAACAGCGAAGACCGTAACAATCAATAGCCTGCAGGCGCTGTTCGGTCAAAGGTGTCTGCAAAAATGCCCGGGCATCCCTCTCTCCACTTATAACACTCCCCTCCCTAAATATCTGCTGTACTTGCTGGTCACTAGGCTGTACCGTGTTATCCTCCCCCGTAAATGATGAGTCATTAGACATAGTGCTGGTTATACAATTGCTGTTCATAAACAAAAAAAAGTGCTTATTACTAATTGCAGTCTCGACTCACAAAATGTTAAAGATGCTTGAATGACTCTACTCTAGACACCTAACGAAACAATCTGCAAGTCCACCAATACAATAATGACACAATAAAAATTCCTCCAATATGCAAGAAAATTCTAGCCAGCTCTACTAGGTAGCATAGAATAGTTCTCCAAAAAACATGTGATAGGATACTACTGAATCTTGTGCAAGGTCGCCATTTTGTTACGGCTGGATCGGCAATACATATTCGGGATTCTTGATCGTAGGACAGAAATGGCTTAAGTGACAATGACACGCTCGATTCCAGTCCCAAATACTATATGCTCCAGACAACAAAAGCACCAACGCCCTACAGAGTTATCGTCTACGGTAACGAGGTACCTTAACTCGGCGAAAGTGTACAACAGGGGTAGGCTATGAGGCTAAACTCCCTCAGACATTTAAGGTTACGTTATTACTAAAGAAATGCAATACTCAAGAAACTACGTTAATATTAAGCCTCTAATAATGTAGAATAGAAGCAGGCTAACGGTATGACAGTGAAATGATAAATGACAAATGTACACGCCTACTTGAAAGCGCGTGCACTACACTAACTGTCCCCTACTAACATGCACTAGCATGTAGCATACAAGATGTTCATGATCCAGTAGATACCTAATAATACACATGGGAGGAACATAAACAGTAGTCACTTATTATAATAATGAATCTATACTTGGAATAACTAAAAGGTTGCAGGCAACAGTACTGCGCCGGTAGCCTACTACCGCATAGGCTACTTCGCTTCTCTCACTCTGTCTCCCCTCCGAGTCCGTATGCGCCCTACGCAACAGAACTCCGGACACAGCAGCAAAACGACAGTGCAGTTAATTGATACATGAAAGTATTAATAGTGTTGTCTTGTGTGTGAGTAATGTGTATTGTAAAGTGTTATAGATATATACTTAAAGAGAGCTGCAATGCATAGTAAAATAAAGATATATCCCATTCATCATCCCCATGTGTTCTAGCTAGCAGGCCAAGTCACAGGAACAACGAGTCCCAGCACCGAAAGCGAGAACCCAGGAGAAGACTGTAGAGAACACAAGGACAGATAAATTACGTTACTCTACTATACAGGCACTACGAGCGAGCTGTAGTCTCGGGTGCTACACTCGCTCCTGGCTCGGTATGCAAATCAAGGCTAAGTCCTCGTCCCTCTACAGACAACTCCTGGGCATGGTCGGGCTCTTACACATGGCACCAGTCTAGTCACAAATGGGATGATGAGCAGGGCATATAACTCGTGAACATGTAGAACGTTCACCAACTATCCTCATCAAGAAGATCGCTGTTAACATTAACCCCTTAAATCTAATACATGTAAATATATGCTTGTCCTAAGAGTAATACGAGAGGTGAGTGCTGAAACTCCTTTAGGACCTCAAGGGAAGGTTATGCATTTAAATAGAGAGAAGAATGAAATGAGAGTAATGTCGTCAGAGAGAAAGAGTGCAACCGTGAGAAGTTGGGGGAGAGAGCAAGGGATGTTAGAATCTCAAAGGTTCTAGGCAACCTGGTCAAGGAACACGCAGCCAACCTCCAGGCAGTGTGCTGTACGACAACATGGGCCCAGCCCAGGCAGGCAACAATGGACTACCAACCCTATCGCGCCTAGCTATAAGCGCAAGGCTGCCAACCAGTCCATACGTCTGGCAACCACCCGGCCGGCAGCGCGGCGCGTTGCTACCCTCTTGCTCTGAAGCCTAACTCACTCTCTCTCTCTGAACTCCCATCGTCTTATCTATCAACTTCTCTATTGATACTACATATTAAATGGAAGGTCTCGACATGGCTTAAAACAAAACCCACCACTGGTTAGCACATGACGAGACCTTTGCAGAGATACAAAGAACATAGTTATAAGTTGTCACACTCAATATACATAGTGGCTGACGGTAGCCAGATCACGGGCGGTACAGTGGAGCACCAAGGAGTACAATCAGGTTGCGTTGCCCAGCACTGGGTGCGTCACAATATATATATATATATATATACATATATACATATATATATAATATATATATATATATGTATATATATATATATACTGTATATATATATATATATATATATATATATATATATATATATATATATATATATATATATATATATATATATATATATATGTATATATATATATATATATATATATATATATATGTATATATATATATATACTGTATATATATATGAGCACTATATATATCTATATATATTATTTTTTTTTTTTTTTTTTTTTTCTTTTTTAAGGTAAACAGAACACTTACATGTATTTATTCAGCTTTGTTTGAAGATCTCGCTTGGGTAGTATATACTATATATAAAACAGCAGCTCTGTTCACCACCTGAAATTAATTCGGATGTAGCTTGATCGCTATGACGTCACGGATGGAGTAATGTAATGACTGTTGGTTCCTCGAGGATAATATCGAGTAAATATCGATAGTTGAGTCAAATTGGAAGCTACAGCATATCAATTCATGCCAAGTACTCGTATACAATCTACTTCCCACATAATTTAATTTGAACTTGTATAATGTATATACTGTATATTTTTTCTGTAATTTAGTATATTACCTACAACACGCGTCTACGTATTGGCCATACCAGACTAATACACGGCTACTTGATGTCTACACCCCATGCTCCTCAACCAGAATGTCATTCCTGTCACACTACCCTTAAGGCCGCGTCATACAGAGGCCGAACGTACTAGGACAAAGTCCCGAATAGGATGACTTGCACATTTTTACCGAATACAGACGAGACTCTCCCGAAATTTGAAGATTACGAACATGGCCCGAACGAGTTCAGAATAATATCCGATAGTCAAGAACGACCTACGACAAAATCTCGAACAACTACCGAACATGAATCGAACTTACACTCGTTATACAAAGAATGATTTTCGACCATACCCGAATCATCAGACACAGATCCGAATGACATTGGAATGCTTTAGGATAATTAACCGAACTTAACCGATGAGATGTCGACAAACAACCGATAGAGAAGAACATTATGAGAACAACATCAGACTGTTTTACGACTGTAGCACCTCTGTCCCCAGTCAGTCGACGCCCCTCCCCCCAACCAGCACCGCCTTTGTTCATGTACTTCCTCACTCCATCCTTCCACCTCTCATTCGTTTTCAAATACACCTAGACAAAATGTAGGCTATAATAACACAGTATTGTAATCGAGTTTACTGTATTATAATGTACCACCTAACGTAAGAATAATGTAGCCTAACCTAATTATTGTCCTTCCTAATCTCAATAAAATCAACTAATGAAGGCCAGAATAACGATATACCCATAAATAATCGTAGTGTTCGAACCCAGAGGCAGAACATTGGTACGGTACCGGTATCTATAACATGCTCGCTTTTTCTGGACCCCCTTCTCCCACATGTTTAGCATATTCGTTTTGAGGTTTAAGACGTTCGTTCCGTTAGTTTGGCTATTTTGAGACCTTTCGCCTCATTCTGTTATCAATATTAGCCTATAAGACCTTTCGTGCCTTTTAGGTGTCAATTATTTCCTGGCGAGCAATAGCGAACCTCTAATTTTAGAAGGAGGCTATTCTACTTGTTCGAAATCAATTCGGATTTAATTCCTAATTAAACAAGATACATCGAGCAGACATCCTACATTATTCGTATATTTGTCTGAATTTGATCGTAACTTGTTCTGAAAATTCGTAACTCGTGCGGATTTTATTCTGGAATACGAGGGAATCATCGTAATTTTATCGAATTTTTGTCGTGAATTGTTCGGGATTTGTTCGGGATTTGTTCCTAACAAATTCGGCAATTGAAAAAAGTAACGAACAAGTCCCGAAACAGAAGACCAAACTACGAATTAATCAGAACAACTCCCGAACGAGTTAGGAATAACTCAAGACCAACATCCGACCATTTTGTAACGGTTTTTTTACCCGAATGTTCGTAGAAATTTAGTGTAGCCACTAAATTTTTCCCGACTCTCCGGAATGTCGGCAACATACATGAACAACATCAGACCAACATCAGACCAACCCACGAATAGTACGGAACGTATGCCGAATTATGCAGAATATACCCGACCCGCCTGAAATTTGAATTTTTTTTGCAAGTCATCCTATTCGGGACTTTGTCCTAGTACGTTCGGCCTCTGTATGACGCGGCCTTTACTGTTCGTCATATCTTTATTGAATGCCCGCTCTATTCCAGCTCCCGTACACTTTACTTCGGCCGTAAATCTATTCCAGCTCCCATACACTTTACTTCGGCCGTAAATCTATTCCCGTTCCCGTTCCCGTACACTTTACTTCGGCCGTAAATCTTACTCTGATTTGTTGACAGATTCTCCTACTTTCTCTATTTACCCCATCATTCGCTTTCTTTCCTCCTCCTCTCTCTCAATGAAATCTGATTAGTGCTCCACCTCACACTGATATTTATCTATTCCCGCTGAACCCTTAGCTCAGGCTAGGGCCAGCCCTATGAGAGTCTCGTCATGTGGCTCAGTGGTCTGGTTAAACTACGATAATAAAAAAAAAAAAAAAAAAAAAACAATGTCATCAGTTCGCTTGGATTTCAGTTCGGCAGCATATGTATACTACTGCTGCTTTGTTTAACACCTGTGAAATTAACCCCTTTAAGATTATGACGCATTTTAGTAGTTTATTTTGGCTATCATTAGACGATTTTATTCAGCTTAGAAGGATCTCTGGGAGTCAGGCATATCTGAGTTGGTTTTGAGCCCTTATATTTCTAGAGGCCCTTCCTAAACAGCAAACATTGTCTAATGATGCCAAAATCTACTGCTAAACGCGTTATAATCCTCAAGGGGTTAATTCGGATATAGTTCAATCACCGTGACGTCGCAATTGTAGAGGTTATTGATTCTGGGATGCTGGAGGCTGTAGTACTTGGTTTACCTTTCAGTAGTTCCGTTAAGGGGGGGGACCTGATTGTTTTCTCTTTCTTGGTTGTATCTATTCGGCCCCATTCAGCCTACTGTTTTAAGACATGTATCCCCATCCAGGTGTCGATTTTTTCCTGGCGAGCGATAGCGAGCCAGCATTCTTTAGAGAAATCCTGCTTCGCCGGAGACATTTTTCTATCGAAAAATGTACAAACTTAGCCAGCTATCTAACTCATTATCTAAACTTAGTGGCTCACTATCGCTCGCCAGGAATAAATCGAAGCCTGGAAGGGGATAGACGTCTTAAAACAGTAGGCTGAATGGAGCCGAATGGATATAACCCAGAGAAACAAAAGCAGGTCATCCCCCTTAAATAGAGGATTCAACAAATTATATCCATTCCTAATATTTCTATTTGCTCTACGTCCTGCAACCTTTAGTCTCTTTTCGTGTATCAATATAATATTGTCCATAAGTACAGCTTCTACAACTTTGTTTGTCTGAACACTCCATAATAGTACCATACGCATATAACAACAGGGACTCAGTTCGGCGTTAGTATTCTGAAGCAATTTGGTATTGATTTTGTTATTGATCTTGGGTTGCTCGAGGGTGTCTTACATTGTTTGAAATTTAGACCTGAGTGTAAACTTATAAAATAGAACATACACATCCATGCCAGGTGAGTCTATGTGTTAAATTTATGTAGCTATTATTCTCATCTTGGTATTGTGGATGGTTACAACATCTACAGCTTCTTTTTAATGTTTGTAAGCCTTATATTGGCAGCATATGTAAACAATAGGTGTTTTTTCGGCATTTGTGAAATTTATTCGAATATAGTTTGATCGCAATGATCGCAATGACGGAATCAAGCCAAATCTGTTCTTCGACTTGCCAAGCATTCTTTCATCAATAATAAATGCACTGAACTATCCAACTCTAGCTCTTCCCAAGCTTTCTGGCATCTAGCCAAAAACCTCTCCAACAATTTTTCTTCCTCGTCTTTCCCTCCCCTTTTCCACTCTGATGGCACAACCATCACTTCTTCCTCTGACAAAGCTGAACTCTTTGCTCAAACTTTTGCCAGAAACTCTACCTTGGATGATTCCGGTGCTATTCCTCCCTCTCCACCCCCCTCTCTCCTACTTATGCCTAATATCCTAATCTCTTCTAAAGATGTACATTCTACCCTCTCTGGGATTAATACTAAGAAGGTGTACGGTCCAGATTGTGTTCCTCCTGTTGTTCTTAAAAACTGTGCTTCCATGCTGACTCCCTGCCTAGGCAAACTCTTTCGTCTCTGTCTCTCCTCTAACGTCTTTCCTTCTTGCTGGAAGTTTGCTCTCATTCAACCTGTCCCAAAGAAGGGTGACCGTTCTCAACCCTCCAACTATCGTCCAATTGCTCTCATCTCTTGTATCTCTAAAGTTTTTGAAACTATTCTTGCTTCCAAATTTCTTAAGCATTTCTCTTCTCATAATCTGCTCTCAGATCGCCAGTATGGTTTCCTTAAGGGTCGCTCTACTGGTGATCTTCTTTCATATCTTACTAACTCTTGGTCATCCAACTTTCGAGACTTCGGTGAGACTTTTTCTGTTGCACTAGACATATTGAAGGCCTTCGATAGAGTCTGGCACAAATCTTAAATTTCCAAACTGCCCTCCTTCGGTTTCTGTCCCTCCATCTGTGCCTTTATCTCTAATTTCCTTTCCGGCCGTTTCATAGCTGCGGTTGTGGCCGTCGCTCATTTCCTCATCCTATCAACTCCGGTGTTCCTCAGGGTTCTGTCCTATCTCCTATTCTCTTTCTAATTTTCATAAATGATCTTCTCAACTGTACATCCAGTCCCATCCATTCATATATAGATGACTCTACCTTACACCACTCAATTAGTTTTCTAGAACGCCCCAGCCAGCAGTCCTTCAAAAGTAAACGTAATGAAGCCATAAAATGCTTATCTTCTGATCTAGCTACTATTTCCAATTGGGGTAGAGAAAACCTTGTTGCATTTAATGCTTCCAAAACTCAATTTATCCATCTTACTACCCGTCAGGAACACCAGAGGATTATCCCTTATTCTTCAACAATACAAAAATCAACCCTTCATCTTCTTTCAATGTTCTCGGTGTCTCTTTTTCTTCTGCTCTCACTTGGAAAGACCATATTACCAGTCTTGCTAAGGCAGCCTCCCAGAGGCTGGGTGTGCTCAACCGCCTCAAGGGGTTCTTTACCCCTGCGCAGCTTCTTGCTCTGTACAGGGGCACAGTGCGTCCTTGTATTGTGTATTGTTCACATGTGTGGGGAGGATCCTCTCACACCACACTCCTAGATAAAGTAGAAAGGAAAGCCTTTCGTAGCATTAACGCCCGTCCACTCACCAACTCTCTGCAATCTCTCTCTCTTCGCCGCAATGTTGCATCTCTCTCGCTATTCTATCGCTACTATAATAATCAGTGTTCCTCGGAGCTTTCCCAGTGTATACCACCTCCTCTACGTAGGGTACGTAGTACCCGCCTTGCAACACAGTCCCACCCCTACTCTGTGCAACTCTCCAACCCAAGAGTGAAACGCTATTCGCAGACTTTCTTCTATTCAATTGCTGAGCTCTGGAACTCTCTCCCAGGATCAGTGTTTCCCTCTTCCTATGACTTAAAGTGCTTCAAACTCCGTGTGTCCAGGCATTTTAGCTCGAACGTCCCTTGATTTCGGCCCTGTCACTCTTTAAAATCTGGGGGAGGCACTCACTGCAGGCAGTTATGCCTTTTGTCTCCCTCATTCACATAGAAAAACAAATATATTAGTAAAGAGTTGATTTGGGGTATTTCAAGATAAAGCACTTTTTTTTTTTTTTTTTTTTTCTATGTGATTGAGGGAGGCAAAAGGCATAACTGCCTATAGCGAGTGCCTCCCCCATAGTTGAAAGAGTGACAGGGCCAAAATCAAGGGACGTTCGAGCCAAAATGCCTGGACACACGGAGTTTGAAGCAATTTAAGTCATAGGAAGAGGGAAAGACTGATTCTGGGAGAGAGTTCCAGAGCTCAGCTGTTGAGTAGAAGAAAGTTTGAGAGTAACGTTTCACTCTTGGGTTGGAGAGTTGCACAGACTAGGGGTGGGATTGAGTTGCAAGACGGGTACCTCGTGCCCTACGTAAAGGAGGTGGTATGCACTGGGATATCTCTGAGGAACACTGATTATTATAGTAGCGATAGAATAGCGAGAGAGTTGCAACATTGCGGCGGAGAGAGAGAGATTGCAGAGAGTTGGTGAGTGGACGGGAGTTAATGATACGAAAGGCCTTCCTTTCAACTTTGTCTAGGAGAGCGGTGTGAGAGGAACCTCCCCACACATGTGAACAATACTCAATACTCTCTTTGAGGGGGGATGGTTAATATTTCTGGCCCCCCTTCTTCCTCATTAATGTTCAGTTTTTAAGAAATTTTTCCCATTAGATTGGCGATTTTAAGACCTTTCACTCCATTTCTCTGTCAATATTAAGACCTTTCGTTCAATTTAGGTGTCAATTTTTTTCCTGGCTAGCGATAGCAAACCTGTAACATACATAGCGGCAATCGGCCTCCGGCCAGGAGTTGTACAAATTTATCATGAAGGATTGGATTGTTTTTTTTTTCTTTTTTTACGTTGCGAGGAAACTAAAAAAACACAAATAAATGCAAATAAAAGGTAGCGCCAACGAACTTGACAAAAATCTCGATCCCTGACCTCTCTGTAACTAAAAAGGACCCTGAGCAAACTGGCTGTAAATATCCACACCTATTTCCTGGTGGACTCTTCCCTAATGATAGAAATATCAGCCCGATTGCTTTCATTCATTTTGAATTATGAGAAGTTAAGGGGTCCAGATTATTGTCAAGTTCGTTGGCGCTACCTTATAGTATAGTAAACTACACCAGGATATTGAATTAAGCTACCCCAGCTGTTTTTTTATTTATTTCTCTCTTTATTTATTTATTATTGTTTTATTTTCCTCTCTAGACCTCCATCAAGCTTTGAAAAATACCCCTATAACCCCCCTTCGAGATGAATTTATACATTTTTCGGTAGATAAATTACAGGCTAGCTATCGCTCTCCAGGAAAAAAATTGCCACTTGAATGGCACGAAAGGTCATGATATTGTTATAGATATGGGAAAAAGGTCTTAAAATATACAAATTAATGAGGCGAACATCTTAAAAACTCAAAACTAATAGGAATAAACTTGAGAGAGAAGGGGTCCAGAAAAAGCAACTCCCCCCCCCCCCCCTTAACACATGCAGTACCGGTGACAACCTTTTCATTATATTCTGCCAACTATTAAGACTTTTATTCAGCTGAGGAAGGATATCTACACATTATAAGGCTACATATATACTATATCAATAAATCCGTACAGGTACCATATATATACAGTATATTTATATACATCTATATATAATATATATATATATATATATATATATATATATATATATATATATATACAGTATATATATATACTGTATATATATATAAAAGACTTCACCGGTACTCCACGGGTTAACCCATTCAGTACCGGCGACGTCCTTCTCATTATAGTCTGGCAACAATTAGACGATTTTATTCATCTTGGGATGGACGTCTACCCATTAAAAGGCTACAGCGAATTTCAAATCATCCTTTTAGCTACGGTATATCCTTCCCAAGCCTCATAAAATCGTCTAAATGGAGCTGAAATCCAATAAAACGTGATGTGAGCGGTACAATAAGGGTTAATGTTGACTGAGGGAGAACACTGACTATATAATATACTTGTACACATACTGTATTGCCTAGGGGAATGCTACAACGTAGTACATCTCAGAATAGTTCATTATTACTGTATGTA
>CM064567.1:24515143-24662643 GCA_032716605.1 Paralithodes platypus | reverse complement strand
TCTAGCCTAACTTGACGTTCAGGTTAGGCTAGGTGAGGTCAGGTTAGATTAGGTAAAGTCAGTTTAGATTAGATCAGGTGAGGTTAGGTTAAGTGAAAACTTAGGCTAGGTCAGGTCGAGCCAGGTTATGTTAGGTCATGTTAAGTCAGGTGAAGCTAGGTAATGTTAGGTAAAGTCAGGTGAGATCAGGTTAGATTAGGTCAGGCGAGGTCAGGTTAGGTCAAGTAAGGTTAGATAAGGTCAGGTCAGGTCAGATCAGGTAAGGTTAGGTTAGGTGAGATCAGGGTTGGTTAGGTTAGGTTAGGTGAGATCAGGTTTGGTTAGGTCAGGTGAGGTTAGGTTAGGTGAGATCGGGTTAGGTTAGGTTAGGTCAGGCCAGGTGATATCATGTTAGATTAGGTCAGGTCAGGTCAGATTAAGCGAGGTGAAGTGAGGTCAGGTTAGTTCAGGTAAGATTAGGGCAGGTTAGGTTAAATCAGTTTAAGTGAGATCAGGTTCCTTCAGTTCAGGCGAGATCAGGGTAAGTTAGTTGAGGTGAGATAAGGTTAGGTTAGGTCAGGTGAGATTAGGTGAGCTCAGGTGAGATTATGCTAGGTTAGTTCTGGCGAGATCAGGTTAGGTGAGCTCATGTGAAATCCGGCCAGGTTAGTTCAGGTGAGATCAAGCTAGGTTAGGTTTGGTTAGTTCAGGTGAGATCAGGCCAGGTCAGGTTATGTGAGATCAGGTTATGTTAATTCAGGTGAGATCAGGTCAGGTTAGTTCAGGTGATATCATGTTAGGTTAGTTCAGGTGAGATCAGGTTAGCTTAATTATGATTACTGAAGATGATGTATATAGTGTTTGCTGTGGCATAGATTGTGACCACTAGTTTGTTAGGCCATCCTGAAATTAATCGAAGCTTGATAATGATCCTTTAGCTGCTACTTATATATATGAAGTTCACTTTGGTGTTGAAGGGTTCACATTGTGTTGGAGTGTTGTCCAGGAGTGCACGCTCGCGGTCCCTGGTTGGTATGCGCCTGTTTAATTTTGTTTCGTACCCTAACTAGGTAGTACCCTTATAGCACGCGGATATCTTTTTCATTCTTATTATGGGTAAAATTAAATAACTTTATTCTCTCTATTTTTAATATTAGGTGTAACAAATTAAGGTAGGGTGTTTTAATAATATATATACATATACATTACTTTATAATTATTATTATTAGTAGTATTAGTAATAATATATTAAACACTTAGTATCTGTGTTTGTTCTGGTTTTGTCTGTTGCTAGTCCACATGAATAAGTTGAGGGAGAGTCACGTGTCGTTTGGGTATTGCATGATGCTTCAGAATTGGTTCTGGGGGATTTAATATATGTGAGTGGGTGTGTACTTTCTGGAGGATCGTGCGTGTGTAGCTGGGGAACCTTGCGAATTATCGATGTAATAATTAATCACTTGTCAAATTTGTGGACTTTATAATTATTTAGTGACTTGTGAATCTGAAATATGTCGCCTTTCCATGTATAATTCTTTCTCTCTACGCCCCCATGTTGTTACAACGGTCGTTTTTAGTTATGAAACATTTCACTTTATCAAACATTAGATTTAAGGTGTTTCTATTATGTTTTGTTTTTGCACTTTCGTCTTTCACTAAAATGTGCACTGTTGGTCATAGATATCGTTATGAAACTAGCTATAGATGTGTGAATCATAATTTATGTGTTGCCATTAAGTTCTTTGCATTAGAGCATAACTTTTTCATACATTTTGTATTACATTTAAGATGTGACTACTTTACTTTTTCTTTGCCTGATGATTGATATTTGCTCAATTTGTAACTATGCATCTAACGATAATAGTTTCAATAATGCTAACTTTTCGACTGCTTCTGATTATATATGTTCTGAATGTATGTGTAATACCTTCCATTTTAATAACATAAACGACGCTATGTTTAGCGAATGCCTCACTGATCTTGGTCCCGCTAACATGGATTTAGACAGAACGATAATCAGTGATCCACCTACTTTGAACCTATTTAATTTGAATGATAACGGTACGAACGATCCCTTAGCTAACGTAGATCCAGATTCGAATTATTATGATAATAGGGCTCATGTTAATTTATCTAGTGAATACTAAAATGGAAATAAATTTAACAGTTTGATTGTTAACGGAGTGATTAAGGAACCAACTGTATCCTTAATGCATTTAAATATCCATAGTGTGCCTAAGCATTTAAACGAATTAAAAGCTTATCTAGCAACCTTGGACCTTAAATTTTCGATCATTGGATTATCCGAAACCTAGATTACAGAAGCTAATAAGGATCTATATGATATTGAAGGTTATGATATGGTGGAAGTAAACAGGAAGAATAAATCTGGTGGCGGGGTTTCTATATATGTTAAAAATAATTACAGATATAATAGGAAGTGTGATTTCGATATATGCAACGATTCCCTTGAAACCGTTTTCATTGAATTGCAAGGTACCAGCCACAGTAGAAATATAATAGTAGGTGTTGTTTATCGTCCACCAGGTGGTACTACAGACGAATTGTTAAATCAAATGTCAAATATATTATCTAGTCTTAGCCGCATGAATAAAACGGTATATCTGATGGGAGATTATAATATAAACCTCCTGAATGCTAATTGTCATAATGTCACTTCGAATTTTGCCGAGTTAATGTTTTCATTTTCATTTTCACCACTCATAAACAGACCTACAAGAATTACTTTGAACACTGCTACTCTTATAGATAAAATGTTCTGTAATAATATTAATAATTAATAATAGAGGTGTCTCGATAGCTGTCCCCCTGGTATCTGAAAGGGGTGTGGTCCCTCTGTAATAGGGGTGTCTCTGGTGATAACTGTCCCCCTGGTATCTGAAAGGGGTGTGGTCCCCCTGTAATAGGGGTGTCTCTGGTGACAGCTGTCCCCCTGGTATCTGAAAGGGGCGTGGTCCCCCTGTAATAGAGGTGTCTCTGGTGATAGCTGTCCCCCTAGTATCTGAAAGGGGCGTGGTCCCCCTGTAATAGAGGTGTCTCTGGTGATAGCTGTCCCCCTGGTATCTCAAAGGGGCGTGGTCCCCCTGTAATAGGGGTGTCTGGTGATAGCTGTCCCCCTGGTATCTCAAAGGGGCGTGGTCCCCCTGTAATAGAGGTGTCTCTGGTGATAGCTGTCCCCCTGGTATCTGAAAGGGGCGTGGTCCCCCTGTAATAGAGGTGTCTCTGGTGATAGCTGTCCCCTTGGTATCTGAAAGGGGCGTGGTCCCCCTGTAATAGGGGTGTCTCTGGTGATAGCTGTCCCCCTGGTATCTCAAAGGGGCGTGGTCCCCCTGTAATAGGGGTGTCTCTAGTGATAGCTGTCCCCCTGGTATCTGAAAGGGGTGTGGTCCCCCTGTAATAGAGGTGTCTCTGGTGATAGCTGTCCCCCTGGTATCTGAAAGGGGTGATATCCCCCTGTAATAGGGGTGTCTCTGGTGATAGCTGTCCCCCTGGTATCTGAAAGGGGTGTGTCCCCCTGTAATAGGGGTGTCTTTGGTGATAGCTGTCCCCCTGGTATCTGAAAGGGGTGTTTCCGGGTGGATTAGACTCGATAGCCTTGGCGGGCAACCTATCTAGGGGAAAAAACCCTACACAAATTACCGATGGGCGACACACTAATCGGTGCCACTTACAGGTGGCGATTTCTAGAACAGATAAAAAACAGATTGTTCACTAGTTAACGGAGTATTATGTACAGATATCTCTGATCATTATCCAATATTTTCTGTTTATGTTAGCGAATGTACTACTCATGATAATGATAGCAGAACTTGGCGTATATACGGCGATAAAAACATATCACAGTTCTATACTGCCATGCAAGATATTGATTGGTTAGAAGTTCTAACAACTAATAATTGTCAACATGCCTTTACTACATTTCACAAATTGTATACCGAATGTTTTGAAGCTAGCTTTCCTATAATAACCATTAAGAATAAATATCGTGACAGAAAACCATGGTTGACAAAGAGTATAAAACAATATATTAAGGAAAAGAATAAACTTTACATTATCTCTATTAAACGTCCATTTGTTCATAATGTAAATAAGTATGTTTCATATAAGAAAATATTACAGAGAGTGACGTGCGTAGCTGAAAGGAAACACTATGAGGAGTTATTTAGAATTAATAATAATAACTTGAGAAAATCATGGGACATATTAAAGGATTTAATTAATCGGTCGAAGAAACCCTCTCTAAATGATAAATTTGTTATTAATGATGAAGAAGTAAGTGATCCAAAAATTATTGCTGACAATTTTAATGATTACTTTGTTAATGTTGGACCTAACTTAAGTAGGCTAATCCCTTCTACTAACAGATCCTTTGAGTCATACATGAAAGTTCAAAACCTTAATTCATTATTTTTAGCACCAACACATAATGCGGAAATAGCTAGCATCATTTCTGATTTACAAAATAAAGGCCCTGGATGGGATAATGTAATTGCTATGATTGTTAAAAAATCACGTAATGTAATTATTGAATCACTTACACACATAATAAATTTGTCCTTTTACTAAAGGGATATTTCCAAATGAATTAAAAACAGCTAAAGATTTTCCATTATTCAAAGCCGGAAATCCCAAGCTCATGAATAACTATAGACCCATATCAGTGTTACCTATTTTTTCCAAGATATTTGAAAAAATTATGTATAAGAGGTTATTGATTTTTTTAGAGAAACATAATGTATTATATAAATTTCAATTCGGATTTCGCGCTGGATATGGAACAAATTTGGCTTTAGTAACTCTTATTGATAAAATAGTAAATGCTTTAGATAAAGGAAATATTATGCTTGGGGTGTATTTAGATTTTAGTAAAGCATTCGACACTGACGATCATGACATACTACCTAAGAAGCTTGATATGTAATTAATTAGAGGCATAGCAAGTTACTGGTTTAAAAGGTGTTTATCTAACCGGTCACAGTACGTTTGTTTTAATGATGTTAATTCTATTGAACATAATATTGTTTGTGGTGTGCCTCAAGGTTCGATCTTAGGCCCTTTACTGTTTTTTATATATATCAATGATATTATCAATGTATCTCCTGCTCTATTACCCATCCTGTTTGCAGATGACACAAATATCTTTCTTGAAGGTAACAACGTAAATAATTTAGTTCAACGTATGAATGACGAATTAGCTAAAGTAATACAATGGATTAATGCAAATAAACTTTCCTTAAACATTGATAAACCAAATTACATGATATTTCATTCTAAAGGTAAATATGTAGCTACTGATGTAAATATTTGCATTTGTAATAAAATAATTCAGAGGGTATATTCTTTTACATTTTTGGGTATAACAATGGATTGTACATTATCTTGGTCTGAACATATAAAAGTAGTTTCAAACAAAATATCTAAAGGTATTGGAATTTTATGTAAAGCAAGGAAGGTATTTTAAGTGCGTCTGCACTAGAGACATTATATTATAGCTTTATCTATCCGTATCTGACCTACGGGATAGAGGTATGGGGCTCAACTAGGGCCTGTTATATCAGTTCTGTATTTAAACTTTAAAAAAAAAAAAGCAATTAGAATTTTGTCTTCCTCACATTATTTAGCTCATACAGAACCACTATTCCAGGCTTTTAGGTTGTTTACCATATATGGAATATATAAATGTAGCATTGGTAAAATTATGTATAAATTCGTAAATAATCAGCTACCTCCAATAATTAATATGTTCATAAGAGCTTGTGAAGTTCACTCTTATCCAACTAGAATGAATAATACATTTGTTGTACCCGCGCTCAGAACTTCTTTAGCACAATAACATTTATATATAAAGGTGTTCTAATATGGAATTGTATAATGGACAACTTGAATCATGACTGTTCGTTTGGTGTGTATAAGCTTAGATTAAAAGGTTTGTTAATTGATAATGCGTTAAACATCAATTAATGTTCTGGCTTAGTAACAACAACTTTGTTATTTCTGGCAAATAATCGTAATATCAATGTACCTTTGGTTGGGTTTCAAACTTATCTATGATTATTTTATGCACCAATCACTCGCACTGTGTGTCATACCACCAATGTTACTAAGTATAAAATATTTAAGGACATATATACCGTTAGGATTCAAGTCCTCTTTGTTGCGTATCAGTGTTATTTGTACTTATTCAATACATGTATTCTATGTATGTACAGTTATATGCAACAATAAAAGTATTATTATTATTATATTAATTCAGGTGAGATCAGGTTATGTTAATTCAGGTGAGATCAGGTCAGGTTAGTTCAGATGAGATCGGGGTAGGTTAGTTCTGGTGATATCGGGCTATGTCAGGGTAGGTGAGATCAGATCAGGCCAGGTTACCGTGATCGTCCTGGTAAAAGAAGAGACTGAACCCGTCTAAGCGTCGGGAATATACCACCCAGCCACCAACCCACCCCATAGCCCCTACTCACTGCTGGCTGTATCTGATTCACAACCAACCAAACTGTTTTTTAATGATGATCGGCCAAATTAGAATGAAGATTAATTATGGTATATATTAAGCTGGCAAGGGGAGTAATGGAAGAGAGAGAGAGGGTGTGTGTGTGTGTATGTGTGAGAGTGAGAGTGAGTGCGTGTGTGTGTGTGTGTGTGTGTCTGTAGGGAGGGGGCGGGGGGACTACCAAATCGAGGTTAAGTGGCTACTACGTCGGAATGTGGGATGGAAAAGATATAACGGAAAATATTTATGATACTCGTCCGGTTACTATATTATAGCGCCCAATTCTTCTCCTTCGAGGATTCACAAGCTCTTGACCACATTAATTAACCAGAGAACATTAATTATTCCTCTCCCTTGGTCAAGGGGAAACGGTAACCGCCACCTACAGATATCTCAGAAAAACTTGTCAACCATAGTGTGGATTGAGCCCGTCTGCTGGATTGCTAGGCAGAGATGTTATCAACTGAGCTAGCCAGACGGTTATAAGATAATAAGAATAAGGCCGGAATAAAAGCAATATAATGTATAGCTAAATAATATATCATGTGAGGTACAGTCAACGGGGAAAGTATCTAAGAAAAGGCTGTGCTTATACATAAAGAACATATTATATACTATTTATTTTTAAGCAAATTATGTGAGTAAAGCTCTCGGCATTGCGAACTTTCCAATTCTATAGCTTAACCCTATCAGCGTAATGACGCATTTTTACACTTTATTATATCATTAGAGGATTTCCGCAATTTTGGAAGTCCCTCTAGCAATCAAAGGAGAAACGTCAATCTCAAAATTAATATCCCCCGACTTCCAGTATCGCTCTTAAAATGAATAAAGTCGTCTATTGATTACCAGTATAAAATGCACATAAATTGTCAAGGTATACTGAAAAGGTTAACCCACAAATTAAATCATGAAAATGGAAATGGGAAACTGAATAGAAATGCGAGTGGGGTGCACTGGAAAGCTTAATATACAAATGAAACAAGAGGAGCATGAAAACGGGAAACTGAATAGAAATGTGATGGAGGTGCATTGGGAAGCTTAATATACCAATGAAACAAGAGGAAAATAAAAATGGGAAACTGGATAGAAATGTGATCAGGTGCATTGGGAAGCTTAATATACCAATGAAATTAGAGGAGAATGAAAACGGGAAACTGGATAGAAAATGCGAGGAGGTTCTATCTCATTAATGCCCAGCACCGACCGAGTGCGAATGGAAAGGTGAAATAAAGTCCACAATTTTGGGGGGAGGGGGGTAAATGGTGGCAGCGATCCCGGGGCATTATGGAGCGGTGGTCACTGGGTAGCTGGGATAAGTAGAAGTTAATCGAAGAATAAACACCGATAGGGAGGGAGGGAGGAGAGGGGGAGAGAGAAAGGGTGGGAGGGGGTGAGGGAGGAGAGAGCTACGGAGGGGGGGGGTGATGAGTGGGGAAGTGGGAGGGGGTTGTAGTATCGAGTGTGGGGGTGAGTTTGTGGTGCGTGTGCGAATTGTTTGTATTCGGGGATTTTCTTAATCAAACTTTAATATATGCACTTCACAGTATATATATATATATATATGTGATATCGTGCAGTTGTCCGCCAGGGTATCTTATTTTCATTAAAAATAAGGTTACTGGTCGTCCATCATCAGGCTCTACACACGTGATCCTATAAATGAATGAATACACATACTTTTAAATTCAGCATAGGAAGGATCTAAAATTTATCTATTAAAATATTTAACACAAACTTACGAAAGAAGGTTATATAAAAGGTAACTGACAAAGTTAAAGTTATTAAGAAATTTTACAAAAATATGAAAACAATATTATAGCAACAATACCTTCACCTCGCCATGACAGCAGTCAGACTGAGACAAAGGTTGTGAAATCAGGCACTAACATATGACGGTCACATCAAAAAACAAACAACAAAGTATTGTTCCCATTAACCCCGAATGTACTGCTAAAATGAAGCACGCATTTGAGTCCAAACCCGAATTAACGTACCAAAAAATGAAACATTTAAACACAAGGCAAATATCATATAACATCAAATTTACGAATTCAATTCGGATGTCAATGAAGCTGACACTGCAAACCCAAATCGATGTATATAAACAAAGAGTGAAACAATTAATCACAAAATACATACAGAAAGAATATAAAAAATTTATGAATTTAGTTCGGGTTTCAACGAATTTATGAAGATTTTCTCCCCTAAAAAAGTATCCTGTTCGTTATTAAATCTACCTAAAATGCTAAAATCTTTATCTGAGAAGGGATGATCCTGCTCATGAGAATGATTTCTTATAGCAGAAAATAAATCAATTTTATTTAATAAATTACCTGTACGATAGGAGCTCTGTCGCCTGTGTTCGAATATTCGGATCTTAAAATGTCTGGAAGTACATCCAACATACCTTGCATTACAGCTAGGACAAACAAATTTGTAAACTATATTCGAACGCATGTGACCGGGAATGCTACCTTTGTATGTAAAAAAAGATCCTATGGTGAAATTATTCGTAAAAATTACTCTAACATTGACTGCAGGAAAACTGTTCTTTAGGTACGTTAACAATTTCTTACGAAAAATGAAGCTCGTCTCGCCATAAAAGGGTAGCTTAATATATTTAATGAGTTTGGGTATGTTCATGACTTTGACTTCGTCCTTTCGTTTTTTGTATAAGAATTCCTTAAGAACTTTATTGAAGATATTTAGTGTATAGTTATTCTTTAAGAAAAATTGTTTCAAGTGTTCAAATTCTAAATGCAAGACGTTGTAATTAGAGCAAATGTTATAGGCACGATTCAGTAGAGTTTTGATTGAGTTTATTTTGAAGACGTCAGGACAGAAGCTAAGCCAATTGAGACCCAAACCTGTGAACGTAGGTTTTCTGAACACGCTAGTTGATAATCCATTGCCAGATTTGCAAATTTTAACATCCAAGAATGAAAGAGAATGATTTTCTTCATCTTCTTCAGTGAAATTAATATTACAGTGTTGATCATTGAAATAATTTAGACATTTGCCAGCGTCTTCTTTTCTTTTAAAAATTAGAAACAGATCATCTACATACGCCTATAAAAAATAGGCTTAAACTCAGTGGGACAGTTATCTAGTCATAAAACTTCATTATGGCATAAGAACGTTTCTGCAAATACTGGTCCTAGTCTTGATCCCATACTTATTCCGTCCATCTGATTATACATAATTTTGTTAAACAAAAACAGAGAGTCTGAAGTGGCAAATTTCAAAAGATCACCTAAAATGTTCCTGGTTAGTCCATAGAAGTCCTCAGGATTAACGTTATCTAAAATTATTCCTATAGTTTCATGAAGTGGGACATTAGTAAATAGGGAATCAACGTCAAAGCTCGCCATAACAAATTCTTGGGGAAAAGTTAGTTTTGACAATTCATCTACGAATAGCTTTGAATTTCTTACAGTATATTAATTATTGGTAAATGGAATTAACAATGGTAGTAGAAATTTTCCTAGTTTGTAAGCAGTAGTATTTATAGTTGATATTATAGGCCGAAAGGGAATATTAGGTTTATGTATCTTAGGCAATCCATACATGATTCCAGGTAAGGTTCCCGACGCATATAAATCATTAAAATGTTGTAAGCCAATGTTATCTTTAATTGATCTCAAGATTCTATTTAATCTATCTTCTAGCTTGATAATATGAGTGAAAAGATCCCCGGTTAGCCTAAATTTAGAATGATCTGAGAGTATTTCTTTCATTTTAGTTAAATAATCCACCTTATTCAAAACAACTACTCCCCTGCCTTTGTCTGGTCTAGTAATTATGATAGACTGATCGTCGCTAAGATTTTTCAGCAGATCAATATCTTCAGGTTTGAATACCGGATTTACAACATCCAATTTAAATATTTTAGCTGAATCAAAGCAAAATTTTCCTAAGTCACGTATTCTACCAAGAGCTTCACCTATGAGTCTACCCCCTCGAAACAAGCCATTATTAGCACACTTCAATATGATATTTGCCTTGTGTTTAAATGTTTCATTTTTTGGTACGTTAATTCGGGTTTGGACTCAAATGCGTGCTTCATTTTAGCAGTACATTCGGGGTTAATGGGAACAATACTTTGTTGTTTGTTTTTTGATGTGACCGTCATATGTTGGTGCCTGATTTCACAACCTTTGTCTCAGTCTGACTGCTGTCATGGCGAGGTGAAGGTATTGTTGCTATAATATTGTTTTCATATTTTTGTAAAATTTCTTAATAACTTTAACTTTGTCAGTTACCTTTTATATAACCTTCTTTCGTAAGTTTGTGTTAAATATTTAAATAGATAAATTTTAGATCCTTCCTATGCTGAATTTAGAAATCTGTGTATTCATTCATTCATTTATAGTTACCTTTTATATAACCTTCTTTCGTAAGTTTGTGTTAAATATTTTAATAGATAAATTTTAGATCCTTCCTATGCTGAATTTAAAAGTATGTGTATTCATTCATTTATAGGATCACGTGTGTAGAGCCTGATGATGGACGACCGTCCGAAATATTGCAAGTTTGAAAATAAATTGATCAAAATGGGGATGCTTCTTTTCCTAGTAACCTTATTTTTAATGAATATATATATATATATATATATATATATATATATATATATATATATATATATATATTGGCAAGGGCAATGATTCGAACCTATGCCGGCAGGAGCCCTATCCACTTTACCTCAAGAAGGTGTGACGTCTAACCAGCGTGGGCAGAATCGCCTCTCGTTAGCCACTAGCGCTCGCCAGGGACATCGAAATGAGCTACAGTTATCCGAGAATGTTGTTCTTTCTTTCCTTGTGCTCGCATTGTCACAGGCAGTCCAGTGGTGGTCTTTGTTATCGTCTGTGACAACGGGAAGTATTTTATATCATTAGTAGAATATAAGATGCATTGTGTAAAGTTAAGGAGAAAGAGCGATAGAGGCAGCATGGTAGTAATATGTGCGTGTGTATGTATGTGCTGCCTCCCTCGCTCTGAGGAATTTTCCCCCTCGCGCGCGGGCTTTCCCGCGCCCTTGATTGGCTGGCGGATCCTGGCGCGTCCTAGGGGCCTGCTGCCTTGTGACGTCTCGGCCCGTGATTGGCCAACCATTGCGCCCTTGCGGGCTCCTGTGTAACTAACCTCCTCCATGAGGGTTCCCAGGAGCTGTTCTACTCAGGACAGGCTTGGCGCACATGCTTCTAACATCCCTTTGCATACTCTCTCCCGATCACCCCCTTTACCACTGTCTCTCTCTCTGACCTTCTTCTTTTCCATTGCTTCTCACCTTTATTCAATTACTTGTCCCCTTGGGTTCTGCATACGGTTTCCATAGCCGGCCCATTGTATTGTATGCGCCGTCCTCAGAGATATTTACATGTACTTAGAATAGGTTTTGAGGGTTCTTAGTTAGTAGAGGTTGGGAACTTAGTGTGTCTCCATTATTGATTTAGTGTTTCTGCTCTTTTATTTAATGCTAGACTGGGATAAGGTAACTGTAGTCGTTGTCTCCGATGTGTGTACGGTTTGCTTATACCTACACGACTTCGACCGGTCCTGTGGTAGCCTGTGTTGTATTTTAGCTTGCATCCTTTGCGAGTGCAGCATTGTGTTGACTGAGGGTTTTGGCCTGTTCCAGTTCCACACTTTGCTGCCTCTTTGCTTGCCTTTAGAGGGTCGCCAGGATAGAACCAGATACTTGTGATCTGGATCTATCAAGAGAGCACCCTAGTCAATTAACGTAACTTAAAGGATGCAGTCTTAAGGACATCGCTAGGCTACGAGCCTGTCTTGGTCAACCACAGTTCCTTACCTAGAGTATCCCAGCTAGACATTATTAATCGAGTAGACACTTATTAGTATTTAACCCTTAAAAAGCGGCTCACCACATAAGTCGTTTTTAATAAAGCTGGACTATGTGGCGGCGCTCGACATAGGTCGAGTGGCAATTTCAGCACGTAATGTTGCTGAGAGAGAGAGACAAGTGATGGCAGGAGACTAGCGAGCGTATGACTGCTCCAGACCACCGCGGCGAACCTACTGACACGAATCTCAGCTCCCTCCTCCCTCTCTCACTCGCTACATACTGAATTGTATGGGGAAAGTGGCTAATTACCTGCTTTTTGCACTCGCGTTGCACAGTTATTGCAAGAAAACTAGCCATCATACAAGGATCGTTATGGTGTCATTCGAAAGCTCTGTTTATGCCCTTTCAGGGATAGATACTTGTTTTACGTTCTGGGTCTTATTTAGGCATGAAAATGATCACGTAAACAGCCCTATTTTGGCTAAAAACACCCCGCTGGGCGGTACATATAAATAAACCGCATAGGCCGCTAAAGAAGGGTTAATATAAGCTCTTTGATATGTACGCATTATTATTCACAGCATTTATTAGTCTAGGTTGTTGTTGAGTTGCACAACCATAGCAGACTGTTTCGTTGATGAGGAAGTACTTCTTTTAGTGTCCAGCATTGCTACCGTTGCGCATTTATAGTATTCTCGTGTCAGTTAACATTATATGTCCTATCTTTTAGTGTATTCAGTTTACACGTGTGGTGTCCTGCCTCCTGCCTTTATATAGTTTAAGATACGAGCATCTTATGAGCATCAGACTTTCTTCAGAAGTTTCCAGGTCTGTGCTCTAGGACTATACTTCACTTTCTTTCAGATAGGAGTGAAGAGTTTATTGTTATTTAGAGTAACTGTATTGAAGCATCTTTTTTTTTTTTTTTTTTTTTTTTTTTTTTTTTTTTTTTTTTTTTATTAAATCTTGCAGTGATTTAATTGATCTTTCCATAGATTTCTTTTTATGCATTTTAACGTAACTTGCATCTTGTTTGTTATCAGGCTATACCAGTGTGGGTTAGCCTGAAGTAGAGTACATTTATGCCCAGTTAAGGATACCTCGTTATTGCAGATTATCTCTGGAGGGTATAGGTGTTTTTGTTCGCCGGCATATAAGTTCGAGGGTTTGGATCTAGCATACCGTTGTTGCATAGTGCCCTATTACTAGTCCAATCATTAAGTGCCCTTGTTTTATTCGTAGCCCCGGTCGTAACAAATGGCGACCTTGCCAGGATCTAATCTTAGTCGCCATAACAAATGGCGACCTTGCCTAGTATCTTATCTTAGTCGTCATACCAAATGAACTAAGAAATAATTGCAGGATTTTTGGACATTTGTTTTGGAGGAATATTTTGGACACGTTGGAATTTTTTTTTTGGCAACGTAGTATAGCACTTGAGTTGTCTTCAAGCATTTTTTGAGTGAATAGTGCTACATGAGAGTTTAGGTACTTCTTTATTTTAATAAACGTTGAGAATTTTCAGTGGACACTATGTCGAACGACGGATCAATGCACAGTGCGGACACAGTACGGGAAGCAGACTCTGAGGTGCAGCAGCGGGGTTTGTTAGAAGGCATTAGAGTAGTAACTAGTGAGGAGGATGCAAGGGAGTTTCTGGAGATGCCTATTACTATTGACCGGGTGTCGGGGATTGATCGGTATGGTCTCCAGTGTTTGGCCACGATCATGGGGCATGTTGGCACTAGCAGCATGACGAGAAGTGACCTGGTGGCCTGTGTGCTCGGTGGGGTGCGTGGGGCTTCGGGTGGAGCGGGAGCTGGGGCACCTTCGGCCCAGCCCCCATTCCACTCGACTCCTACCATGGCGTCCCCTCGGGCTCCGGAGCCGGGTACGTTCCCGCAAGCCGATAGTCACTGGCAGCGTGGTTTGCCCCTGGGTGGGTCTCCAATTGTTGCATCTCCTCCTCCTCAAGGTTTAACTCCAGATATGATCTTCCAGCTTGAGATGGCTAAGATGGCTAAGCAGCAGGAATCTGAGCTTGAGATGGCTAAGCTTCAGGCTGAGGAGAGAAAGACCATACGCAAGGCTGAGCTCGAGCAATGGCAGCGAGAGACTGAGCTCAGGATTCAGGCTGAGGAGAGAAAGGCCATGTACTGTGCAGACATAGAGCTTGTGAAGTCTCGGGTGGACTCGACAGGGCAGCGTCTCGGTTCTGGGAATCGAGGTCTTGATCAGTCTTTATCGCACCTTCTTAAGTTAGTCCCTGCATTTGACGAGTCGGGTGTCACCGAGTTTTTCCTGCGTTTTGAGAAGAAGTGCCGGGAGCACCAATGGCCCGAGGTTAAGTGGGCAGCCCTTGTTTCCACTAGGTTGGTTGGCAAAGGACTCAAGGCATATGATGCGTTGCCCTTGGAGTCTTGCATCAATTATGAGGTATTGAAGGAAGCTGTTCTGCGGGCATACGAGTTACAACCAGAGACATATAGGTTGAAGTTTCGGGGTGTTACGAAGGGTCGTGAGTGCTCTTTTCTAGAACATGCCCGGGAACTGTCTGATGCTTTGAGAAATTGGCTGAGGTCAGAGAAGGTGACGACGTTCGAAGAGATTGAGCAGTTAGTCCTTCTAGAGCAATTTTTTAAATGCACAGGCGGCGACCTGACTTTGAACCTCAAAGTGAAACGTCCTACAACTCTACAAGAGGCAGCTGAGATGGCTGGTCTGAGATTATCACTGATTCGTGGGTGCGGGTCTGCACAATGGACCGATGCAGTTAACAAGGGGCGCAACACTCCACCTCCCCGAGTCAGTAATGCAACATTTAATAACAAAAGCAAGAGCAATGATACCAATTTTGATCACAAACCGAAAACCGTACCTCAGGGGAAGTCCAAGGGTGAAGTAGAGTGTTTTAAGTGTCATAAAAAGGGGCATTTTGCACGTTCCTGCCCTAGTAACCAATCTACAGCAATCGTGTCTTTGGCTAGCAACATGGGGGTGTCTCTGAGGTCTTCTGCATTTACCCGGGGTGATATGTCAGATGCGGGGGCACAGCCAGTGAAGGAGTGTCCGGAAGGCTCGAAACCTGTCCGCGATGCTTTTTGCGACCATAGAGGGCGTGGCTGTGTGAGTTGGGCTGGTTGCAAGCATGGGTTGGAGTTGTTGCGTGATACAGGTGCATCCCAGACTCTGATGAAAAACTTTACAGGCCAACCTATAAACGCGGCACGGGTAGTTGTGGTGCAGGGTATTAATGCTACACGGTCATACCCGTTGGTTCGAGTGGAGCTGGAGGTTGATGGTGTGACACGAGCGATAGATGTTGGAATCGTGGAGAAACTGCCAGTAGAGGGCGTTGACCTTCTTCTCGGCAACGACTTTGCGGTGCCTTCTTCTGAGGTTCCACCCTTAGTCGTTGCCGAGAGGGCGGCCGACGTAGTAGGGAGGGGCAGGAGTTGGTCGAGAGGTGTCAACTACAGCAGATGGCGTGTGTTGTCACCCGATCTCGTGCATCTAAGGTGTCACAGCCTATTCCTCAGTCTCTAGACCAGCGGAGGAACGGTCGGAAGGAGAAAGCTAAAGTTGGGAAAAGTTTTGAGAGTTTTGATCCAGCGGCTCTTCTTGGCGACTCAGTATTAGCACCAATGTTAATGTCCGGAGTGGACCCAGAACCTGTCACACTTGGTGAGTAGGTAGGGCGTGAGAAAACTCCGAGACAGCACCGTTACTCACGCAAGCAAGATAAGATCGAACAGTCCAGTACCGGGGGAGGTCATAAGTTGCTCCGGGAGCACCTCGATAAATTGGCTCCTTCGGATATCTGTCGGCTGCAGCTAGGTGATCCTGAGCTTCAGAAGTGTAGTAACGGTGCAATCGAACTTGAGGAGGACGGGGATGCAAAACAGGGGGACTTCTTTCGTGTGGAGGGTATTTTGTACAGGCGTTTTCTAGATCCCAGACAGAGTTGTTGACTAGTTGGTAGTGCCTAGTGTGTGCCGTGATAGCCTACTGAGGTTGGCGCATGATGTACCGTTCGCAGGGCATTTGGGTGTACGTAAGACGGTAGCAGCCTTGGCGAAATTGTTTTGGTGGCCAGGTATGAAGGCACATGTGGAGTCATGGGTGGCAATGTGCAGTACCTGCCAGACAGTAGGTAAACCAAACCAATGTATTTCCAAGGCTCCGTTACACCCTATTCCTGTAATCGGCCACCATTCAGTAAGGTTATAATCGACATGGTTGGCCCTCTACCCCCTACTAGTACAGGCAACAAGTACCTCCTCACAATCATGGATGTTGCCACTCGTTATCCGGATGCATACCCCATGCGAAATGGTACTGCTAAGACTATTGTTCGTAACTTGCTATTGTACTGTTCTACTGTAGGTACGGGTACCCGCAGGAATTGCAGTCAGACCAAGGGTCCAATTTTACTTCTAACCTTTTCAAACAGACCATGCAGCAGCACGGTATCAGTACAGTTGTCTCTTCAGCCTATCACCCAGAGAGTCAAGGGGTGTTGGAGAGGTGGCACTCGACTCTGAAAAGCATGCTGCGTTGTTACTGTGTTGAAAATGGCATGGATTGGGATCTTGGGTTGCCCTATGTTTTATTCACTGCTCGGGAGGTACCTGGTGAAAGCCTCGGGTTCAGTCCCAATGAGTTAGTCTTCGGACATCAGGTTAGAGGCCCCCTCAACATGGTTAGAGAAATCTGGGAGGGCACAGCAAAACCATGTTCCATGTTAAAGTATGTCCTCGAGAGCAGAGAGAGAATGCTGAGAAGCCTAGAGTTGGCAGGTAGGAATTTGGTAGGGTCGCAAGCACTGATGAAGGACAGGTACGATGAGAAGACAAAACTCCGGGAGTTTAAGGTGGGGCAGGAGGTGTTGATTTTGTTACCTCTGCCAGGTCATCCGTTGTCTGCTAAGTACGCTGGTCCTTATAAGGTGGTAAAGAAGATCTCTGACCTAGACTATCTTGTGGCTACTCCTGATAGGCGTAAAAAGAATCATCTGTGCCATGTGAATCTGGTGAAAGAGTTTGTGAGGCGCCCCCCTGAGCCTCTCGCTGTCCCTGTGTTGACCTGCAGCGGTCATGGTGGAGAAGGAGTGAGGGACAGTGAAGCCCAGGTGGAAGATAACTGGGAGTGTCATGTCTCTGCTGACCAGTGGGCGGGGAACTCCAGACAGGTGGCTGACGATGCTCTAGTGCACCTGCCTGAGCAACAGCGTGTAGCCGTGCAGCGCCTGTTTGCTTCATACCCCACTGTGTTTGCAGAGCATCCAGGCCTCACAACTCGAGTGGTGCATGACGTGGACGTGGGAGATCACCCCCCCTTTAAATCAGTACCCTACAGAATTCCACCCATTAAACTCCCAGCCTTCAGAGCAGAGTTAGAGTATAATTATGATAGAACGGGGGTTGATTGAGAAGGGGGCAGTTAGGTGGACATTTCCTGTCACTCTGCAGCCCAAGCCTGACGGGAAGGTTCGCTTCTGCATTGACTTTCGAGATTGAACGGGTTGACTCCCACCAATGCTTATCCCCTTCCCCGTGTTGACGATAGCGTAGACAAGATTGGTAAGGCACAGTTTCTAACTAAGGTAGACCTCGTGAAAGGCTACTGGCAGGTGCCCTTGTCTGAGCGGGCGAAGGGGGTATGCGGGTTTGTGGTTGATGGGAACACCTACCGTTGCAATGTGATGCCGTATGGCCTTAAAAATGCCCCAGCAACCTTCCAGAGTCTTATGAATGAGTTAGTAGCTGACATCCCTAACTGCACTGTCTACCTAGATGACGTTATAATCTACGATGACAACTTTGAGAGTCACTGTGAGCACATAGAAGCCTTGTTTCGGAAGCTCAGTGAGGCCAGCTTGGTGGTCAATCTGGGCAAGTGTGACTTTGTCCGGGCAACTGTACAGTATCTTGGGTTTGTGGTCGGGTTAGGCCAGGTGTGCCCCCCCCCCCTCCCCCCCCCCCAAAAAAAAACCAAGATACAGGCTATTAATCAGTTCCCCAGGCCGTCCACCAAGCGGCAGATCATGAGATATTTGGGCATGATCGGTTACTATCGCCGTTTCATTCAGGGTTATTCTACTGTGTTAGCTCCTCTGACAGATTTACTAGCAAAAGACAAAAAGTTCAAGTGGGCACCTGAGTGTGAAAGGGCTTTTTCGCTGGTCAAGCACCTACTATGCACTCACCCCATCCTCAGGGCCCCTGACTTTGAAAGACCATTCCAGCTGGCAACAGATGCCAGCGGTGTAGGGGCTGGTGCCGTCTTAATGCAAACAGACGAGGAAGGTTTGGAGCATCCAGTCAGTTTCTTTTCCAAGAAGTTTAATTCCGCTCAGAAAAACTACTCTGTGGTGGAGAAAGAACTGCTGGCAATAGTGTTGGCGCTCAGGCACTTTGAAGTATATGTTCCTGCCTACGGGCCAGTCGTGGTGATTTACACCGACCACCACCCTCTTAAATTTCTGAACCAATTCCACAACCGGAATATGAGGCTGACACGTTGGTCACTCATGTTGCAAGAATACAATCTAGACATTCGCCATATTGCCAGTTGTGAGAATGTGATTGCAGACTGTTTGTCGAGGGTGGAGGATCCGGCGTAGATCACCACAGGTGTGTGGGTTTGAGTGGAGAAAAATCAGGCTTGCTCCTGTAGAGCAGCCGTCAAAAACAACATTAAAATTAAATCAAATAATCACATAAAAACTCTTTCTTTTTTATAGTTAATTGTAAGTTACCAATGTTATAGCTAAAGTCCTAAGTTGAACCTGTCTTTCACTTAGTTGGCTGGGCTCTGTGAAGCTCGCTCAGGGAGCATAGCAGGCTAAAATTATACTATTGTGTTTGGGAGGGGTTATAAGATTTTCTTTATGCTAATATGTTGTTTTATTTAAGATTGAGCTTTGCATTTCATTTCTGGTGGAGTGGCTAGGTGTGGCGGGTCTTGTCGGCATTCTGCCTTGTCAGATATGGTGCTCGCCTAATGTTGAGCATCCTATATCTTGGGCGGGGTGTGACGTCTACCAGCGTGGGCAGAATCGCCTCTCGTTAGCCACTAGCGCTCGCCAGGGACATCGAAATGGGCTACAGTTATCCGAGAATGTTGTTCTTTCTTTCCTTGTGCTCGCATTGTCACAGACAGTCCAGTGGTGGTCTTTGTTTTCGTCTGTGACAACGGAAAGTATTTTATATCATTAGTAGAATATAAGATGCATTGTGTAAAGTTAAGGAGAAAGAGCGATAGAGGCAGCGTGGTAGTAATATGTGCGTGTGTATGTATGTGCTGCCTCCCTCGCTCGGAGGAGTTTTCTCGCTCGCACGCGGGCTTTCCCACGCCCTTGATTGGCTGGCGGATCCTGGCGCGTCCTAGGGGCCTGCTGCCTTGTGACGTCTCGGCCCGTGATTGGCCGACCATCGCGCCCTTGCGGGCTCCTGTGTAACTAACCTCCTCCATGAGGGTTCCCAGAAGCTGTTCTCCTCAGGACAGGCTTGGCGCACATGCTACTAACATCCCTTTGCATACTCTCTCCCGATCACCCCCTTTACCACTGTCTCTCTCTCTGACCTTCTTCTTTTCCATTGCTTCTCACCTTTATTCAATTACTTGTCCCCTTGGGTTCTGCATAAGGTTTCCATAGCCGGCCCATTGTATTGTATGCGCCGTCCTCAGAGATATTTACATGTAATTAGAATAGGTTTTGAGGGTTCTTAGTTAGTAGAGGTTGGGAACTTAGTGTGTCTCCATTATTGATTTAGTGTTTCTGCTCTTTTATTTAATGCTAGACTGGGATAAGGTAACTGTAGTCGTTGTCTCCGATGTGTGTACGGTTTGCTTATACCTACACGACTTCGACCGGTCCTGTGGTAGCCTGTGTTGTCATTTTGCTTGCGTCCTTTGCGAGTACAGCATTGTGTTGACTGAGGGTTTTGGCCTGTTCCAGTTCCACACTTTGATGCCTCTTTGCTTGTCTTTAGAGGGTCGCCAGGATAGAACCAGATACTTGTGATCTGGATCTATCAAGAGAGCACCCTAGTCAATTAACGTAACTTAAAGGATGCAGTCTTAAGGACATCGCTAGGCTACGAGCCTGTCTTGCTCAACCACAGTTCCTTACCTAGAGTATCCCAGCTAGACATTATTAATCGAGTAGACACTTATTAGTATTTAATATAACCTCTTTGATATGTATACATTATTATTCACAGCATTTATTAGTCTAGGTTGTTGTTGAGTTGCACAACCATAGCAGACTGTTTCGTTGATGAGGAAGTACTTCTTTTAGTGTCCAGCATTTCTACCGTTGCGCATTTATAGTATTCTCGTGTCAGTTAACATTATATGTCCTATCTTTTAGTGTATTCAGTTTACACGTGTGGTGTCCTGCCTCCTGCCTTTATATAGTTTAAGATACGAGCATCTTATGAGCATCAGACTTTCTTCAGAAGTTTCCAGGTCTATGCTGTAGGACTATACTTCACTTTCTTTCAGATAGGTGTGAAGAGTTTATTGTTATTTAGAGTAACTGTATTGAAGCATATTTTTATTGTATTAAATTTTGCAGTGATTTAATTGATCTTTCCATAGATTCCTTTTTATGCATTTTAACGTAACTTGCATCTTGTTTGTTATCAGGCTATACCAGTGTGGGTTAGCCTGAAGTAGAGTACATTTATGCCCAGTTAAGGATACCCCGTTATCGCAGATTAACTCTGGAGGGTATAGGTGTTTTTGTTCGCCGGCATATAAGTTCGAGGGTTTGGATCTAGCGTACCGTTGTTGCATAGTGCCCTATTACTAGTCCAATCATTAAGTGCCCTTGTTTTATTCGTAGCCCCGGTCGTAACAAAGGTTAAAAGGAGAATTAAGGTACTACTACCTCTGTGTCTCCCCAACCTCAACTCGTGTGGGAGACTGGTAGTCTTTTAACCGAAATCTGACTCCCCTAAGCATGGCAAAAAAAAAAAAAAAAAAAAAATCCCCAAATAAACAACTTGTCGATTCCAAGTTAAGGCACAATAATGAAACTATGTATGGTACACCTTGAATTCCAATTAAATATACCATATGTTTGGCGAGCTCCCGTCTGTAATGTTGTACCATCACCACTCAGCCACACCCCTCCCTAAAACGAAATTCACCAGAGAGTTAATGTAATTCCACTGAATTAAATACAATCTAGGGCACACATGTTGTCCTTTTGTTACGTTTCGAAGAGCTTAAATGAATCCGGAATGCATATGCTAGGTTAAACATTAATAACATAATTCGTTTCAGTCCGGAATACCTTCGAACATTTAAGGGCGGCATTAGGTATACATGTACGACACTGTCTATACTTGTGCAGAAGGGCGAAGCTGCGGATCTTCATGATACTTGTGCTCCCTGTCTTATTATATGTGTAATAAAATGGAAAGATTATTGGTCCCCAACTAGCAAAGCTCCCCTGACCGCACCCTTCCCTTATTGACAACAAACTCTGCTTAGGTTATAGAAACAATACATTCACAGAATAAATGTTATATACTAATTTATTAGAATACAATTACAGTAGGCAGACTGTACATTGGCATCATACTAAAAACTATTGTAAGAATCATAGTAGTGGAAACAATGGTGAAAAATGTAAATATTAAAAATGGGAAGAAATAACCTCTAAATCAGTACTGTATCAGTAGAGCCTATAAACAGTGACCTAACATTATCATCATTATATAATATTAGCTGTAAATAAACTTTCCTTAACCACTAACACCCCCACACCAGGCTATAACACAATAATCATATGAATGGCAAAACAAATAGAAACAATAGAAAAAAACAGTAGTAATGATAATAGAAATAGCAGTAGTAATAATAATAACACTGGGAAAATGATCACCTCTTAATCAGACTATCAGTACTGTACCAGTATAGCCTATAACCAAGGACTTACCATATAACCATTACCGTCTTTATTCATACAGGGTTATTGTTATATCATATTCGCTGTAGATAAACTTTTCTTATCCCAACACCACCTCACCAGTCACTCACTGAGTCCCAAGAAGGTTGCAAGAAAACAAATCCGGCAGCTCACAGTACGCCTATAATACCGCACCCAACTGCCCCCTTCTGTCCAGTCCCACCAGAAGACAACCTCTTCCAACTTGTCAACTTGCTATACCCGTTGACTGCTCCTTGGACCAGGGTTCTTCCACACTTCTTCACAGTTCAGGACAACCTCCACAACCAGCTAGGTGCTATCCAGCTCTGACAATGCCCTGGCAGCTAGGCTAGCACACTGGACACTGCTGCAAATTCTTCTTTCCACCTCCACAACCAGACTCGTCAACAAAACATACCACCACTCAATGCCAATGCTTCATGCAAGTTATGCAGTGTCCACGAATGTCCACCATAATTGTCTAACGCCCCTCCCTAATCGATCCAATAAACCCCACCAGACCGCAAGTGGATGGAGTAGACTCTTCAGAAAAATAGGAAAAGTAGAATGTATATAAGCGGTGCCGTTGTAAAGGCTTATCCCTCAATACCTTCACCTGACCTGACCTGTAGAACACACACTCCCCTCTCATTACATATGGATGTGAGACATAGACCCTTAAGGGGAGGTATTTTATTTTAGCATTCGCCCCATTAGTTTAGCGATTTCAAAACCTTTCGTCCCATTTATTTGCCAATATGAAGACCTTTCGTGTCATTTAGGTGTCGATATTTTTTTATGGCAAGCGATAGCGACCCCGTATTTTAGAAAGAACCGGCTTTCGGCTGGGAATTTTTTCTATAACAAATTTACACATTTATCTTGTGGGTGTTTTTTAAAGTTTCATAGAAGTCTAGGGAGCAAACTTAAACAAATATATAATAATAACAAAATTAAAATTAAAAATATAATAAGTCCCCCTTCACAGTGAGTTGAAGAGACGCATCAACTCTGTTGTTACTAAATGTCTTCGCAGGATCATGGGCAATCGCTGAAATGATAACGTCTCAAACCAGCAACTACTCCGTGAAACTGATACAAGATATATTAGTTGCATGGTTCATGAACGCCAACTTCGGCTAGATTGTTATGTGGTTCGCCTCCCTGAAATGCTGACCCTGCTCACCAGGTTGTCTCTACAGAGGTCATCCCTGAGTGGAGGAGGCTTAGGGGAAGACCACAGAACTCATGGCTGAGGCAAATCGATAAATCTTGCGATAGGATACTTGTTATGGGCCAGGCAGATGCCAGGAGTCTTGCCCTGAGTGGAGTCGGAGGGTGAGTGCGGCTACGCGCTGTCATGGTATATGACCCCATTGATTGATGAATTAATGTCGTAGAGTATTCAGTCAATTATATGAAATCGTGAAGCCCCTATCTTTTCCTTTATGCAATTATAACTATCTGGATCGATTTTTGGATGTAGCTTGCTTTTATATAAATAGTATATTATAGTTTTGTACTTGATGTATAGAAAAATGTATTTATAAATTCATTTCCAGAGATATACTTCCATAATTAGAAATGGGTGAGGTCCAAAAATTTCTACAAGTGACTGTACATTCGTAGTCAGAAATATTTAACCCTTTGAGGATTATGCCGCATTTTGACAGTATATTCTGGCTTTACTTAGACTATTTTATACATCTTAGGATGGATTTGTGGGAATTAAGAAGGACCATGTAGACTATCGCAATTAACCCTCTGAGTTCAATATAGCCTTCCCAAGTTCCCAATCCAAATAAAATAGGTCAATTATAGCCAATTCCAGTCATCGGGTGCACTCCCCTTCTCCCATGCTAGTTTGCACATTTTCCATACCCATTCGATCACTATCTCACCACCATACCTCAACATTTCCCCACACACTCCATCTGTTCCTGGTGCTTTCCCCAACTTCACTCTTTTCATGGCTTCCCACACTTCTGACCTCCTGATCCCCACCTCCTCCTCCACTACTTCTCTTCTTCTCCCTCCCATACCATATCCAGCTATATTTGCTGGCTCTTCATTCCTTACATTTAGCAACTCATTGAAGTACTCTCTCCATCTTTCGACTCTCTCTTGCTTCTCGGCTAGCATTCTCTCATTCTTATCTTTCACACCCTTACTGTTTCCCTTGCTACCTTCCCTAACTTTCTTGACTTCTTTCCAGAACAGTTTCTTACTCTCCCTCCATTTTACACTCAGATTCCTTTCAAATTCCTCATCTGTTTCATAATTGTTCGCACTATGCTGTATATATTTATCTTTCAAATATGCATATGTATGTTATGAATAACCGAGGATTATCAGGTGTTTGAAAGCCTCAGTTGCTTGCGTGTTTTTTACATTTTCATATTATGACATTCATTAGAAAATACATTTGAAATATACCGAAACATATGTACAAAATGCCTGTGAAGCATTGTTTATATTATGGAACACTTTTGTTACATACTGATTATATCAATTTAACCCTTACAGTACTTTAGCCTGGCTACTATGAGACGAATTTCTTGAGTTTCCAAGGGGCCTCCAGCAATGAACAGGCTTCGGATTATCTCACTTAACCCTCTTTACTAACACATATCCTTATTAAACTGCACAAAATTATATAAATATAGCTAAAATAAATTAAAAATATGTCGCCGGTACAGAAGGGGTTAACCAGTCTTGTTGTGCTCACACGTTTTACAGTCTAGAAGTAAGGGGGAGGTGGTTTGCTTTTTCGGAACTCCGTTCTACATCATGTTTAGCCCCATTAGTTTTCAGATTTTAAGACGTTAGGTCCATTAGTTTGGCGATCATAAGACCTTTCATCCCATTTCTTTGTCAATACTAGGACCCATCGTGCTATTTAGGTGTCGATTTTTTCCTGACGAGCGATAGCGAGCCTGTAATATAAGGAGGAATCTGCCTTCGGCCGGGGCATTTTTTGTAAAAAAAATTACAAATTTATCTTGAAGGGTGTCTAGTCCATGGGGTGTTTATCTTGAAGGGTGTCTAGTCCATGGGGTGTTTATCTTGAAGGGTGTCTAGTCCATGGGGTGTTTATCTTGAAGGGTGTCTAGTCCATGGGGTGTTTATCTTGAAGGGTGTCTAGTCCATGGGGTGTTTATCTTGAAGGGTGTCTAGTCCATGGGGTGTTTTATCTTGAAGGGTGTCTAGTCCATGGGGTGTTTATCTTGAAGGGTGTCTAGTCCATGGGGTGTTTATCTTGAAGGGTGTCTAGTCCATGGGGTGTTTATCTTGAAGGGTGTCTAGTCCATGGGGGTGTTTATCTTGAAGGGTGTCTAGTCCATGGGGTGTTTATCTTGAAGGGTGTCTAGTCCATGGGGTGTTTATCTTGAAGGGTGTCTAGTCCATGGGGTGTTTATCTTGAAGGGTGTCTAGTCCATGGGGTGTTTATCTTGAAGGGTGTCTAGTCCATGGGGTGTTTTATCTTGAAGGGTGTCTAGTCCATGGGGTGTTTATCTTGAAGGGTGTCTAGTCCATGGGGTGTTTTTTTTAAACTTGATGGATCTAACAGCCGCTTTCTTAAACCTTTCCACCGTGAAACCCTACTCCTTAATGAACGAAATATGACGAGATAAGTTGCCCCCTTGGTAGACTTCAAGTTTTCTTTCACTCACTCAGTTTCAATATCTTCGTTCATTATGAGCTGGATGAGAGCCACCCCACACGTCTACGAATACGGCTCTTAATTCTGCATGATGAGAAACACAATATCAATCCATAGTTCGATAATGACGACAACACTATGGCCTGGACAGTAATAGTTAGCCGATCTCTGTTACTGCAGGATCTCTGGCCTACACGACTCCGCTAACTACCTGTCCATCTGCCTACCTGTCCACCTGACTAATTAATTGCCTGCCCTTCAAATTAACAGACTAATTGGCCGAGTAAATTGCTGATTGATTTATTTTCCGCACGGCCGGCTGATCAGTTGGTTAGGCAGTTAAATGATTGGCTAAACTGCTAATTATATTCGTCAGTGATACATTTAGTTTTGGGTGGGTGGCAATATAAATATGGAGTGTAGTTGGTCGTTTGAATTCCCGCATCACTGACTGACTGGCTGGTGCCGCGGGGGGGCTAGCCAGGGCGTTATAGCTTACTATATATATATACAGTATATATATATATATATATATATATATATATATATTTTTTTTTTTTTTTTGTCTTTAATACATACGAGGTTGAAAGAAATGGCAATTTCTGCGTTGGAAATTTTATTATTCAAAGTTTCCAGGTCTCTGATGAGTTTTCGCTGGGTGGCAGGAAGTAGATGAAGGAGATGAGCAAAATTCATGGTGGTACAGGGTTACATTAAAGTACATGAAGATACAGGATATACGACGCGTTTCACTGGACAACCAGCATTATCAAGTAAGGAAGGAATGATATAAAAGGAAAACAGGAAGGGTATATATAGAGGGTGGAGGATCAGAGGAGGCGGAAAACAGGGGGCAAAAGTCTGCGATTGGTGGAAGGGTAAACTAGGAGAGAGAAAGGGGGTAACCGCTTCACGCATGCGCACTGGATGCGGGATGGTGGTCGATAGGTGGGGTCGAAGTTGATTGGCTGCGTGTCGAGGGGCGTGGCCTAAGTTGTGTGGTGCCTGCAGAAGACGAAGCTGAAGGAGGTAGCGCGGGGAGCTGCGTCAAGGGCACCGGGGGGCGAGGAGGGGTGTTAGGTCCTGTAGGGTAGTGCCTTTTGGCAGAAGGAAGGATCTGAAGGTCCAGAGTTTGGTTGTTGATGTTGGGATGTAAGGCTTGGATATATAAAGCTTCGAGTATAGGTAATCTCCTTGGGTCACTTTCTTTATCGAGTATGGTGGTGTGTTTCTCTAACTCGTTGCGTGTGAGGTGAGGGTGGTTAGGGGTGAGATAGTGGTCTTTGATGACTCCAGCCTGAAGGTGAAGAGTTAACCGACGTGAAAGACGAGTCTGCGTCATACCAATATAGGAATGAGGTCCACAGTCCTCATAATTACAGGTATGTTGGTAAATGACGTGATCGTCGGTCATCGGGCTCTTTATCTTGGTGGAGGCTGGTTTGTTGCGGAGAACGAGGTTGGAGGTCATGGGGGATTTGTAATAATATTGACGCAGCCCCCCGCGCTACCTCCTTCAGCTTCGTCTTCTGCAGGCGCCACACAACTTAGGCCACGCCCCTCGACACGCAGCCAATCAGCTTCGACCCCACCTATCGACCACCATCCCGCATCCAGTGCGCATGCGTGAAGCGGTTACCCCCTTTCTCTCTCCTAGTTTACCCTTCCACCAATCGCAGACTTTTGCCCCCTGTTTTCCGCCTCCTCTGATCCTCCACCCTCTATATATACCCTTCCTGTTTTCCTTTTATATCATTCCTTCCTTACTTGATAATGCTGGTTGTCCAGTGAAACGCGTCGTATATCCTGTATCTTCATGTACTTTAATGTAACGCTGTACCACCATGAATTTTTCTCATCTCCTTCATCTACTTCCTGCCACCCAGCGAAAACTCATCAGAGACCTGGAAACTTTGAATAATAAAATTTCCAACGCAGAAATTGCCATTTCTTTCAACCTCGTATGTATTAAAGAAAATTTATTACCTGGCTTTACCTATATATATATATATATATATATATATATATATATATATATATATATATATATACAGTATATATATATAGATATTAATTTAATTATTTATTTATTTAATTATTTATTTTTATTTTGTATTTCATTTATATTTGTTTGTATTATTATTTCCCCTAGACCTCTATCAAGCTTAAAATGCACATCCAAGACCACCAGCCGAAGGCCGGTTCCTACTAAATTACAGGCTTAATGTTATTGATGGCCAGAACAAAAATCGACTCCAAAATTACACGAAATGTCTTAATATTGACGAAGAAATAGGGTGAAAGGTCTTGAAATCGTCAACATTCTGAGGCAAACGTCTTAAAATATCATAACTAATGGGGCTAAGCATGAGGGAGAAGGAGGCCTAAACAAAATACCTCCCGTAAATAATATACCTTGTGACGCCTGACTGACTAGTTGGCGATGGTGGTGGGGGTCTGGGTAACGAGCGTGTTGTTATATGCAACATACGCTCTACAAAATAAATATATGTGTGAAATTATACCTTTGAGCTTAATGGTCATTTTTGGCAGTTTGTTCTGGCTATCATTAGACGAGTTTATGCAACTTAGGAAGTATCTGTGGGAATTAATAACTAAGCACTTGTCTCAATTTGCCTTCTAACTTCCATATACCTTTCCTAATCGCAATAAACTTGTCTAATAGCTAGAATATACTGCTAGAACGTGTCATAATCCTCAACGAGTTAGCCCGCTCAGGATACAATGACAGTTGTTCCTTGTATGCTGACTATCAGTAGGCCATATTATACAGATTAGGAAGGACCTCTAGTAATCTAAGAAGTAAACTCTCAAGTGTATTTTACATGTTAGCCCTTTCGGCGTACGAGGGCGCGTTTCTAATTTTGTTTTGTCTAACTTTCAGGAGTAATTTAGGAGTAATTTATCGAGAGGCCTTCCCTAGTGGTTAAGGTCCCATTAATTGCTCTTTCCATTCACATATGCATAGCCTACGTGAGTTGCAGTTGGGATGTGTGTACATGCTTAGATTGATATGCAGGATTCGAAGTTGCATAATAAATCGTAGGCAGTGTCCACCATTCTTTAACTGCCTTCGTGGTGTAATGCATAAGGTGTTGATATTCGGTGTGAGCGTCCTGGGTTCGAATCCACGGACTGCCACATGTGTTTGTAATATTTCATTAATCGATTTTAGGAGTAGAGTTGGTTGTTGGATAGAACATAATAATTTAGTCGATTTTATGGATCTTAGCAATGATGTTTAGGTATCAAAGGAGTAAATTCTACCTCAACAAACCGACAGACTTCCATAATTTCTTCGTAAACTGAATAAAATCGTCTAATGATGATCAAAATTAAATAAAGAAACGTGTCATCGGATCCTGAGAGGGTTATTTATGACATTGAAACTGACGGTGAGTTAACCCCTTGAGGATAATGATGTGTTTTGACAGCTTATTCTGGCTATCATTAGACGATTATATTCAGAGTAAGAAGGCTATATGGAAGTCAGAGGGTTGATTGAGCCAGTCTTTACAATTTCAACTCCCACATGTCTTTCTTAAACTATATAAAATCGTATAAAGATATCCAAAATATACTATTAAAACGCGTCATGATCCTGAAGAGGTTAAGTTTATAATCTCCTTATAGTATGAGGTAGGCAATAATGCTGCCTTAACTATGACATTATTAAGAGTAGAATATTTGCGTAGTGTTAAGTATTCGTTATTTCAACTGGCGGACAAAGTAATACTTTAGTAGTTGATTTCTCGATATTTTACCCTGTCAAGATACAATGACGTATATCTTATGTTTTCTGGCTATTATTAAACGATTTTATTCAGAATAGGAATGGTATGTGTACGTCAGAAGATTCATTGAGATGGTCTTTAATATTCTAATCCCAAAAACTCCTTCCTAAGCTGTATACATTGATTAATGATAGCCAAACAAAAACCTGCCAAAACGCGGCATAATCCCAAGGGGTTAATGTATAAAGCAGGTCAAGCTTTCATAATTAACAACATATGTGTCTACAAAACCCTTCTTAACATTTGAGTAATCAAGATGGGAACATGGCAATTTACCTTAACCTGAACACAGACAGATTATCATTATAGTGTTGATCATTCCTACAGTTACTCACACATCCGATGTTTGTCATACTTTAAATATATATATATATATATATATACAGTATATATATATATATATATTATAATTATACTACATCGACTGATACGCTGATATTTGTATGAGCTGCTAAACCGGTTGCGTAATATACACTCACATATTTCATGGAATAGAGAAGGGCTTGGCATTGGCCTTTGTAGGTTATTCAATTATGCAAATTCGGGCAGTGGAATTGATTATTGGATGCAGTATTGAATTCATTGAACAAAATATATTACTTATTATTCATTGAACATATAATTAACGCCAATAAATCATCCTTGATGGCTATATTTTTATACTAAATTCTTGAATTTCTTTTGATTTATGAGTGACGATACTCTACTCAGTTTAATCCTACCTAGACCAAGAGTAGTCTTTTAGGGTACTCCCGTCTACCCTCCCCCCGACACACACTTATATTTAATTTGTTCTTTACTTTGGCAATTTTATAACGCTTCGCCCCATTAGATGGGCGATTAGAAAAAGTTTCACCCAATTCAGATTGTTGGCTGCGCAAGCGATAGTGAGCCTGTAAATTACGAGAAATCTGCCTCTGGCCAAGAAAGTTTTATACCAAAGAGAGGAATATGGGGGTGTTTTATAGCATGTAGGGGTTCGGGGGAAGCGTTATATTAATATACTATCAATATAAGTTAAAATATATTACTCGAAAATGGTAGGTTGCCTGTGACGAGTGTCTCCCCCACAGCCAAAGGAGTGACAGAGAGCCAAAGTCAAGGGACTTTGGGGTCAAAATGCCTGGACACACAAAGTTTAAAGCAGTTTAAGTCATAAGATGAAGGAAAGATTGATTGAGGGAGAGAGTTCCAGAGTTCACTAGTTGAGTAGAAGATAGGGTGAGAAAATTTGTCAATTCTTGGATTGGAGAGTTGGACGGAATAAGAGTGGGACTGTGTTGAAAGGTGGGTGCCTCGCACGTGCCACAAGGGAGGGGGCATGCACTGAGAGAGCTCTGGAGAACACTGATTGTTGTAATAGCGATAGAAGATTGAAAAAGATGCAAATTTGCTGCGTGTAACAAGAGATTGTTGGAAACTAGTAAGAGGAAGTGAGTTGATGAGGCGAAATGCTTTTGACTCTACTCTTTTGAGAAGTGCGGTATGGGTGGAGCCTCCCCACACATGCGAACAATACTCAATACATGGTCGTACTGTGCCCCTGTACAGAGCAAAAAGCTGTGCGGGGGTGAGGAACCCACGGAGACGGTTGAGCACACATAACATCTGGGAAGCTGTTAATTCTAGCAAGAGTGGTAATATGATCTTTCCAAGAAAAGTAGGATGAAAAAGATACACCAAGAATATTGAGAGAAGATGAAGGGTTGATTTGTTGAAGAGTATTTGATAGTCTTGTGGAAGATTGCGACGGGTAGATAGAAGGAGAAATTGGGTCTTGAGGGTATTGAAAGTAACAAGATTTTCTCTGTCCCAATCCGAAATAATTGATAGATCAGAAGTTAGGCGCTCTATGGCCTCGTCACATGAGTTTTGGAGTGATTTCATGCTGGGTTGTTGTGAAAAGCTAGTTGAATAGTGTAAGGTAGAGTCATCATCATATAAGTGGATGGGACTAGAGGTACAGTTGATGAGATCATTAATGAATATTAGAAAGAGAACTGGCGACATGGCAGAACCCTGAGGAAAACCAGAGTTGAAAGGTTGAGGAAGTGAGCGATGGCCGTCCACAACTGCAGCTATGAAATGGTCAGAAAGGATATTAGAGACCAAGAGTCCAGATAGAGGGATAGAAACCGAAGAAGGGTAGTTTGGAAATTAGAGATTTGTACCAGACTCTATGGAAGGCTTTCGATATGTCTAGCGCAATAGAAAAAGTCTCACCAAAGTCCCAAAAAGACGATGACCGAGAGTTAGTAAGATAAGCAAGGAGCTCAACAGTAGAGTGGCCCTTAAGAAAACCATGCTGATGATCTGAAAGTAGGTTATGGGAAGATAAATGCTTAAGGAATTTTGAATTTAGGATAGTTTAAAAAAACGTTAGAGATGAAAGAAATGAGAGTAATTGGACGATAGTTGGAGGGTTGAGAGTGGTCACCCTTCTTTGGGACAGGTTGAATGAGAGCAAACTTCCAGCAAGAAGGAAAAACGTTAGAGGAAAGGCAGAGATAAAAGAGTTTGCCTAGACAGGGAGTCAGCACGGAAGAACAGTTTTTTAGTACAACAGGAGGAACACCATCCGGTCTGTATGCCTTAATAGTACTTAACCCAAAGAGGCCAGAAAGTACAGTCTTAGAAGAGATTATGATATTAGGCATAAGTAAGTGAGAGAGTGGTGGAGAGGGAGGAATAGCACTGGAATTATCCAAGGTGGAGTTTTATTTTTAAAGTTTGAGCGAAGAGTTTAGCTTTGTCAAAGGAAGACATGACGATGGTGCCATCAGAGTGGAAAAGAGGAGGGAAAGACAAGGAAGTCAAATTGTTTGGAGAGGTTTTTGGCTAGATGCCAGAAAGCTTGGGAAGAGGTAGAGTTGGAAAGTTCAGAATATTTGTTATTGATGAAAGAGTTTTTGGCTAGTCGAAGAACAGATTTGGCTTAATTGAGGCAGAAAACGAAAAATGCGCGAGATTCTTGAGTTTGAAGGCGATGGTACCGTTTAAATACTTTTTACTTGTTGTGGATAGCAGAAGAACAAGCGTGAGTAAAGCAAAACAAAAATTGCATTAGACTGAGAGAAAGAAAATGGAATGTATGCCTCCATGCCCGAAAGGATTACCTCGGTAATGCGTTCAGCACTCTCCGAGGGTCCCCGGCCATGGAAGCAAAAATAATTCCAAGGGAAATCAAAGAAGTACTGCCAAACTGCAGCCAAAGAGCCCCCCAGTTGGCAGCGCCAAAATGCCACAAGCGCCGCCGGCTGGGGGGGGGGGGGGGGTCAGCAGGCCGTACTGAAAAGATAGGACAGGTAACAGAGATAAGGTTGTGATTGGAGGAACCCAACAGAGAGAGAAGATTTACAGTGTAAGTGGAAGGATTAGAGGTTAGAAATAGGTCAAGAATGTTGGGCAAATTGCCAGGGCAGTTCGGGATACGGGTGGGGTGCTGAACTAACTGTTCTGCATCATTTAGGATAGAAAATATTTAGGCTTGTTCACCAGCTTGGTCAGTGAAATGAGAGGAGAGCCATTGGTGGTGGTGGACATTGATATCTCCTAAGATGGAGATTTAAGAAAAGGAAGAGATGGATAGAATGTGTTCCACTTTTGAAGTAAGATAGTCAAAGAATTTTGGATAGTCAGTAGAATTAGAGGAGAGACAAACAGCACAGATATATTTAGAGAGAGAGAGTGACAAAATAGCTTAAGTGAGAGAGTTGAGAATTCAGATGATCAAAGTTGGGAACATGAGAGCAAGAAAGATTGTTGTGAACGTAAGCACAACATCCACCTTTGGCTATGAACTGAAGATAGATAAAGTAGGAGGATACACAGAAGGGTTTGCTGTCAGTAGTTCCAGACAACTGGGTTTTGGTGAGAAAGAGAAGATCAGGGTTAGCAGAGGAGAGGTGGTGCTTAAAGAGATGAAGTTAGAGGAAAGGCCACAAATGTTGCAGATATTGATAAGAAGAGTAAAAGGTAGAGGTCCAGAGAATTTGCATTGGTCATCGCCAGGAGCCGAACCGATGTGGGCATTTCAGCCCCCCCCCCCCCCCCCCACTCCCTGGGGACTCTGAGGCGGGTCGTATTTTCGTCATCTTTGTTTTTGTTGTTGTTTTGTTACAATTTTGAAAAGAAGGTGTAGTATGTATGGTGTTTGTAATGTAGCGTATTGTAAGACAGAAAAGGTGTTTAGGAGGGCAAACTAGGTTTGCCCTCTGTTTAGGTGAGGCAAAGAAAGGATCAGCTAGGGAGACAAGGTGGTGAAACAGGGGTACCAGTTTTCCTTAACACCCACCTATAACACTCTGGGCGTGCCACCCTGTTCGGCTGGTGCCTACATTACCTCCTCCTACTGAAATTAAATACTTTCTCCATGTAGAATTTCCCTTCTCCTTAATATAAGTAGGAAAAGGTGAAGGATCCTTTATCACGCCGTGGTGTAGTTGATTAAAGCATGGACACTCCTCCTGACTGTCGGTGGTTCGAGTCCGGCTGGGAGTATATATATATATATATATATATATATATATATATATATATATATATATATATATATATATTATATATATATATTTATTTATTTATTTATTGATATATAAAATTATTCATTTATTGATGTATTCAACCAACAGTAAAGCTAGGCAACAGATTATATGCATACCCCACAGACAGTTTGACTGACAGGATTCATGACTGTCTGCCCAACTGACTGACTGACCATTACCTGCAAAAATAGACAAAAATAAAATAAATAAATATAGGGGCCCCTCGGTCTTCGTATTAATTGCTTTGCGTTCCTCACATTTTTATTTGATTGCATTTCAAGCTCAAATCTCTGGCTGGCCCGCGCGGTATAGAGGGAAGCTATTTGGTTCCTCTACCACCGGTTTTTATTCATTAAATAAATACTGTTGTTAGTTGAAAAAAGGGGTAAAATGGAGGATGAAAGAGAAAATGTATATGTTAGGGTTAAATATTCGAATGTATGAATGAATACACTAGTTAGTTGAAAAAATTGGTAAAATGGATGAAAGATATAATAATTATACTTTGTATGGCAAGGTTAACTAAGCGAAAAAATACGTAAAACGATTTTAGTACTAGTTATATCCGAATTGCTTTCATTTTTTTTTTTTTTTTTTTTTTTTTTTTCTATATTCCAACTACTCCCTCTCGGGCATAGGCTGAGAGCTTGTACATCCAACCTCTGAACACGGTGAAGCCCGTGAGATCTTGTTCCAGTCTAGGGAGTGAGACATGTGAAGCACTTAGAGTTCCACTCACGGCTCGAAGCAGCCACATCTCTGAAGCTCCTTCACCTTTTATGCTTCACTGTCTCACGGACTAGACTCGGACCCTAACTCTCAGAACGCCACCTATTGAGCAATTAACTCACTAGCCATTGCCCCCCTATAGCACATTTTGTATATGGGAATATTCATACAGTGTTATTTAATCAGGGAACAAAGATTATTTGTTTTCTTTGCATTAGGTACAGCACAAATTTCATCTCAATAATATCTTCCCATTGATATATCGGGATTCGAACCCGGGACCATTGAATTACCAGTCCAGTGGCAAGACCACTCCACCACACCTCCCCTAACTGGTAGATGTAGAAAAAAACAGGTATGTTGCATAATCATATAAGTAAGTGGTTAGTTTAAAAAAAAAAAAAAATTGGTGAATTCAAAATATGGTTTAAAATGGGTAAAATCCCTGATGAAATACAAATATTTGTTAGGAGATTGGTATGATAACTGGCGGTACCGTATCAGCTAATAGCTAGATGGACAAAAAAGGAAAATAACATTAAACTTATAGATAGTTCAACAATATGGCAAAATGCATAGTTATATGGAATATATAGTCAAGTAATGAGAATGAGTAAAATGATTGGTGAAATATATATATATATATATATATATATATATATATATATATATATATATATATATCGGTATATATATATATATATATATATATATATATATATATATATATATATTATATATATATATTGGTAAAATTACTGATCATATAAATAATTTGTTTAAAAAGATGGAAAATACCCAATGAAACATAAAGATTAGTTTGAAATTGGGCACCTACTGTACATGATAAATAATATAAACAAAAGGTTATTTGAAAACTTAGGTAAAGTTATATTTTATTTTATTTGTTTTATGTTTTAGTGTGTGTTGGAATGAGACAAAAGGCAAAGCTCCATATAACAAGTTAAAAGACTGAAAGAAAACCAAATTCAAGGCACGGTAGACTCAAAATGTCGGACACACGGAGCTTAAAGCAGTTTAAGTCATAGGATGAGGGAAACATAGATAGAGGGAGAGAGTTCCAGAGTTTATTCATTGAGTGGAAGATTGGGAAATTCGGTTCAGTCTTGGGATAGAGAGCTGGGCAGAATAGGGGTGGGAATGTGTTGAAAAGCTGGTGAAACTCAATCTTCGTTAGGGAATAGGTATACACTGAGACAGATCTGAAGACCACTGATTATTGTGGTATAAAAAATGTAGATGTTTTGACTCTATCATATCAAAAAGTGTAGTGTGAGTGGAACCTCCCCCCACATGTAAACAGTACTTGAAACATTGAGCACACAGTACCCCTGTACAGAGCTTGAGCAAGAAGCTTGTGAGGGTAAAGTGGAAAATTGGGTAAAATTGTAAAATAAATATATATTAAGAAAATATAAACGTTGAACGCATGTTAATAAAAATAAGAATTTAGTTGACCAAGACAGTAAAACTTATGTTGAAATAAATAAATGGAAAGGTGAATAGAAATAGTAAAATAACTATTGGACTTTATAATCAGTTAGTTTATAATATCCTTATATAGGCATGATGAAGATAGTTAATAGTTATTTGAATAAATTAGTTAAATATATGATTAAATGTATAAACATTTACCTGTACTTGAAAAATAAATGAAGAATTAGAACAATAGATACAACATTTATGGATATAATAATAGCAACAATATTTGTAATGTAGATTATTCGAGGAACACAACAGTAACGATGATAAGAATACATTTATGCATTTTTTTTTTTTTTTTTTTTTTTTCCCAGTACAAAAATGTTCTAGCCGAACAGGCTTGCTATCGCTTGCCAGGAAAAAAATCGACACCTATATGTCACAATAGGTATGAATATGGACAAAGACATTGGGCTAAAGGTCTTGAAATAGCCATACTAAAGGGCTGAACGTCTTGAAATATCAAAACTAATGAAGCTAAACATGAGGGAGAAGGGAGTCGAGAAAAAAAAATCCCCTTAAACACAGTGATAGCTGAAAAAAAAATTGGCAAAATGTCTGACGAAAAATATATTACATACCGGTATATAATTTGGCCAAGTAAATGATGGAATCAACAAAAGCTCTAGTTAAGAAAAGAAACAAAAATAAATGCTCGATAACCAAAAGAAATTTAATGGTTAAATATTCGAAGAAAAAAAAAACATGGTAATTATATTTCCTTCAATGCGTATTCATCAATTAAATTAAAATGTACTTGAAAGAATAATGGGAAAATGTTTGGTAAATGTAATAATATGCAAAATATTACCAACAGGGAAAACGTGAATAGGGAAAATATTTATTCATTTGGTGTTTACATTCACTACTAATATAACAATAAATAGAGTTGTGAACATTAGACACAAGACCTACCGAAAGAATAAGTAGACGCTATTTATGAGAAAATAATAACAATAAATAGAAAAATGGTTGAAGGTGGTTTTCATTCATTAAATATTACGTTGCAGAAACATTATGATTAATTAATTATAATGTATTATGATTATTAATTAATTAATTAATACATTATAAATAATTATAAATTATGGTGAACGCCTAAAATATGCAAATATATAACTATTATAAAATTACAACAATTAATGGAATTAATTAATCCATTCATTAAATATATATTGCAAAAATAGCACGAAATGTATACAAAAACTACCTTCCTATGAAAACACAACCACAAATGTGTACACACTGTATATATGTATATATACAGTATGTGTACATACTGTATATATGTATATATACAGTATGTGTACATACTGTATATATGTATATATACAGTATGTGTACATACTGTATAATATGTATATATACAGTATGTGTACACACTGTATATATGTATATATACAGTATGTGCGTATGTGTACATACTGTATATATGTATATATACAGTATGTGTACATACTGTATAATATGTATATATACAGTATGTGTACACACTGTATAATATGTATATATACAGTATGTGTACATACTGTATATATGTATATATACAGTATGTGTACATACTGTATAATATGTATATATATACAGTATGTGTACATACTGTATATATGTATATATACAGTATGTGTACACACTGTATATATGTATATATACAGTATGTGTACATACTGTATATATGTATATATACAGTATGTGTACATACTGTATAATATGTATATATACAGTATGTGTACATACTGTATATATGTATATATACAGTATGTGTACATACTGTATATATGTATATATACAGTATGTGTACATACTGTATATATGTATATATACAGTATGTGTACATACTGTATATATGTATATATACAGTATGTGTACATACTGTATATATGTATATATACAGTATGTGTACATACTGTATATATGTATATACAGTATGTGTACATACTGTATAATATGTATATATACAGTATGTGTACATACTGTATAATATGTATATATACAGTATGTGTACATACTGTATAATATGTATATATACAGTATGTGTACATACTGTATATATGTATATATACAGTATGTGTACATACTGTATAATATGTATATATACAGTATGTGTACATACTGTATATATGTATATATACAGTATGTGTACATACTGTATATATGTATATATACAGTATGTGTACATACTGTATAATATGTATATATACAGTATGTGTACATACTGTATATATGTATATATACAGTATGTGTACATACTGTATATATGTATATATACAGTATGTGTACATACTGTATATATGTATATATACAGTATGTGTACATACTGTATATATGTATATATACAGTATGTGTACATACTGTATATATGTATATATACAGTATGTGTACATACTGTATATATGTATATATACAGTATGTGTACATACTGTATATATGTATATATACAGTATGTGTACATACTGTATATATGTATATATACAGTATGTGTACATACTGTATATATGTATATATACAGTATGTGTACATACTGTATATATGCATATATACAGTATGTGTACATACTGTATATATGTATATATACAGTATGTGTACATACTGTATATATGTATATATACAGTTATAAAGAGTGTGTTTTTTATCGATCCCCCCCCCCCCCCGCCCCCCCCCCCCCAACAAAAATAATAATATTAATAAATAAATAGATCAGAAATAAATAAATAAAATAAATAAATATATAAATACAAAAATAAAAACTATATGGGAGCATGTGATTTCACGGCGAGTTCCAAAACAATGAATAATGGAAAATTATTTGTAAGTTGTATTACTTTAAAATAATATGGAGGTACAGTTCTCGGCATATACAGTATATTAGGTTACAAATATTCGAATCTTTAAATTTATAGAGTCAAGTTCTCAAGCATTTGGACTATAATACTGTATTGTGTTGTCTCGTTTGCGTTCGATACTGATTTAAAAAGATGTGTCGCTACTAATTGTATGCTCTTGACTGCAGATTTTAATTCAAATAATAAAACAAGGAAAATTTACGGGGAAAATATGCAACCATTAACACTATATGGTCCGACGTTTTGGGGGTTATTATGACATTATGTTTAATTGTTATTGTGTGTTTTTTATTTTTTATTTTTTCTATTTTTTATTTTTTTGCAATTTTCGAAAAATATGGTGTATATTAGTGTGTCCCCGAAAATAACAAAACTGCCCTCCTATATTTACTTCAATCTAAGATACTGCCCACCCAGTCACCCTTCAACATAAGATACTGCCCACCCAGTCACCCTTCAACATAAGATACTGCCCACCCAGTCACCCTTCAACATAAGATACTGCCCACCCAGTCACCCTTCAACATAAGATACTGCCCACCCACGAAACCTTCATCGTAAGATACTGCCCAGCCACACACCCTTCAACATAAGATACTGCCCACCAGTCACCCTTCAACATAAGATACTGCCCACCAGTCACCCTTCAACATAAGATACTGCCCACCCAGTCACCCTTCAACATAAGATACTGCCCACCCAGTCACCCTTCAACATAAGATACTGCCCACCCAGTCACCCTTCAACATAAGATACTGCCCACCCAGTCACCCTTCAACATAAGATACTGCCCACCCAGTCAGCCACCAACATAAGATACTGCCCACCAGTCACCCTTCAACATAAGATACTGCCCACCCAGTCACCCTTCAACATAAGATACTGCCCACCAGTCACCCTTCAACATAAGATACTGCCCACCCAGTCACCCTTCAACATAAGATACTGCCCACCCAGTCACCCTTCAACATAATCTAAGATACTGCCCACCCAGTCACCCTTCAACATAAGATACTGCCCACCCAGTCACCCTTCAACATAAGATACTGCCCACCCAGTCACCCTTCAACATAAGATACTGCCCACCCAGTCACCCTTCAACATAAGATACTGCCCACCCAGTCACCCTTCAACATAAGATACTGCCCACCCAGTCACCCTTCAACATAAGATACTGCCCACCCAGTCACCCTTCAACATAAGATACTGCCCACCCAGTCACCCTTCAACATAAGATACTGCCCACCCAGTCACCCTTCAACATAAATTTGTATATTGTTCAATTGCAAAATGTCCCGGCCGAAGACCTATTTCTTGTAAATTTCAGGCTCATTATTGCTTGACTAAAAAAAAATCGATACTTGAATAGGGTGAAGCGTCTTACTAACGTCAAGCTAATGGGATGAAACATTTTAACACCTCCAAACTAGTGGAGCAAAACAGGATATTAATATGTCAAACAAAACAAAAACACACTACATAAATACTGACCACAGCCAAATAAAATATAAACCACGACACAGAAAACCATAAGACCATACATGAATATATACATAACATAAGCAAATATATATATATCACAAAACCACAGCAGAGAAAATCACAAGAAACAGACATAAATATATAAATACTTTAAACAAATATAAATAAAGCACAAAATCAGAACAGTGGAAACCATAGAAAACGAACAAACATAAGAATCCTAGACAAAAAATAAAGCACAAAACCAGAACGAAGAGAACCATAACAAATATACAAATAAATAAATAAATGTATATACTAAATCCTAAAAAAAAAAAATATATATATATATATATATATATATAGAGAGAGAGAGAGAGAGAGAGAGAGAGAGAACAAAACCAGAACAGATAAAACCCTAAAAAAACACATAGAAATAAAAAACAACTAAAACAACTGGAATGAAAGCACAAAACCAGAGCAGAGAAACCATAAACGCATACATAGATATAAAATACGTAAACAAGTATAAATAAAAATGTTCGCCAAACCCGCTATTATAAATAAAGCACATAGCCAGAGCACAAACAAATATAAAACACACATAATTATGAAAAACGTGAGCAACTTTAAGTAAAGCACAAAACCAGAGCACATAAAACCATAAAAAACACATAAACATAGAAACAACTAAGTAAATGTGCATAAAAGTTCCCAAAACCAGACCAGGGAAAACAAAATATATATATATACATATATAAATAAAAAACCCTAACCAAGTATACATACAGCACAAAACCACAGCATAAAAATACATATTAACATACATATATACTGTATATATATATATTTATACATATACAGTATATAATTAAAAATAAATACAAATATATACACCGGAGCAGAGAATATCATAAACACATACATAGAAATATATATAACAAATATAAAAATATATATAAATCCATAAAAACAGACATAAATATGAATAAAACTCAATACAAATATACAGTATAAACGTTCCTTAAACCCGGCAGGAACCTCTATACTGCGCACCATATTCCTCCGTGGGGCGCCCTAACACCCCCTCATTTAGCGCAACCATCTCACACTTTACTGTTATTTATATTACGGCCCGCAATCCACAAAATCTGCCGCCTCACAGTGCACGCCCATAACTGTAACTGTTTGTGTGTATGTGTGTGTGTATGTGTGTGTATGTGGGCGGGGGTTCTATCATTTTTACTGCTTTTGCTGGTATCCTTTTAACTGTTAGGGGGGATTTGAGGACGTTGGTTTTATCATTACCTCCGCCAACAAACTTCACGGAGGTTATGTTCTTACCTCCGTTTGTTTGTCTATGCGAATGTAAGCGCTCTCCCGACTGCTTCTCTGAGTTTAAATATTTCGTATATGCGTAATGGATTGTTTTATCGATTCAACTGGTTTAGTGAGTTGGTTCTATCATTTAACAATTGTGGGGATTTGAGGAGGATGGTTCAATAATTTTAACTGTTTCGTAAATGTATAATGGATCGTTCTATCATTATAACTGTTTCGAGAAGTTGGTTCTACCATTTTAAGTATTAGGGTGTTGGTTCTATCTTGCAAACTGTTTCTGGGAGCTTGGTTCTATCATTTTCTCTGTTTGTGGGGATTGATCCTATTATTTTAACTGCTTGTGGGGGTTGGTTATAAAATGTTAATTGTTTGTGAGGGTAAGATTCCATTATGTTAACTGCTTGTGTGTGTGGGGGGGGATTCTATCATTTTAAGCGCTTGTGGTGGGGTTGGTTCAATCGTTTTAACTGTTTTGTGAATGTATAATGGTTTGCTATATCAAGTTAACTGTGTCTAGAAGTCGGTTTTACCATGTCACCTGTTTGGGGAGTTGGTTCTATCATAGTATATGTTTGGGGAGTTGGTTCTATCATAGTATATGTTTGGGGAGTTGGTTCTATCATTGTATATGATTGGGGAGTTGGTTCTATCATTGTATATGTTTGGGGAGTTGGTTCTATCATTGTATATGTTTGGAGAGTTGGTTCTATCATTGTATATGATTGGGGAGTTGGTTCTATCATAGTATATGTTTGGGGAGTTGGTTCTATCATTGTATATGTTTGGGGAGTTGGTTCTATCATAGTATATGTTTGGGGAGTTGGTTCTATCATAGTATATGTTTGGGGAGTTGGTTCTATCATAGTATATGTTTGGGGAGTTGGTTCTATCTTGTAAACTGTTTCGGTGGATTTAGCATCGATCAATAGGACCTTGGCAACTGGACTAAATCGTCTCCTTTGAGCCAAAATAATACACACAAAAAAACACGCTAGCATATAGACGGAGCACAACACAGCGAACCACTTTCAGCACAGCGTTAAAAAGCTACACAAACACTCAACCTTGAAAATTAATCATAATGCAAACATAAACCACAAATATGAGGCATGATGAAAAACGCAAGGAAAGTGAAACAGCAATATATATATATATATATATATATATATATATATATATATACAACCATAACACCACACCACCAGACACACCACCACACCACACAACCACCACCACACAACCACCCCACCACACAACCAAAAGGGGTATGGTAGTCCTCCAACGTGTCAAATTTCCTTTTCTCGTGTCTCCCCTGCTCTCCCATGTAACAACTATACCTTTCTGTATATCTATGTTTGTGTCCATTGGACCCCATGTATCTAATTAACCACTTGCGAGTTTCTGGCTATAAGGAAGTTGGAGCCGTGAACATCGATATTAAAGAGAAATGCAAAAATAATTTGGGTTTCTGATGGATACAAAGTATGATCAATTTTGTTTTTTGTATTTATGCATTTATTTTGACCTTATTGTAGCTGATAATTATGCTAGATATTGATGGCCACAGCTCCAACTTCCTTATAGAATGAAACTCGCAAGTGGTCAATTATATACTGTATATATGTAAACATTTACGTACTGTATGTGTGTGAGTATGTATAAACATGTGTGTAGTATCGATGCAGTAATTCATATATACATAGTTGTGAATGTATGTAGTGTACTTATTTCTTTATATGTATATGAATGTTCATAATATCGGTCCTTTCGCGTGTTATTACCATTTCATATTAATTCATAATTTCATATCCATGTTGTATTCTTTGTCTTTCTGTTTATCCACAGCATCTATATGTTGTCTTTATAGCTAACTATGAATATATTATACAACATTTTCATAAATACCAACCATACTTAGTCAACCACATTACACTCAGATACCATACACTCTAGGCCATTCATAAATATTCGTGAATTTCATCTATTTCATCTATTTTCATTCTATTTGTGGAAGTATATCTCTGGAAGCGAATATATGAATATAATGTTCTATAATCTATATTTTATTAATTTCACCACAACACCAAACACCCCCAATGAAATCAATCAAAGTATATATGTGATCCACCGGGATTCGAACCTGGGTTATCACACATAGATTTTTGCCACCTTAACCATTACACCACCAGGACGGTTAAAGGTTTATGCACACGCCTACGACTTATTATCCATTCTCGAATACTGGATATTAATCTAATCATGTTCATATTCCCAACCGCGCTATGGTAAGCCTAATGTTTAACCCCTTTTGTACCGGTGATATACTTTTCATTATATTCTGGCAACTATTAGACGATTTTGTTCAGCTTAGGAAGGACGTCTACCCATTAAAAGGCTTCAGACTATCTCAATTAATCCTTTTAGCTACCATATATCTTTCTTAAGCTTCACAAAATCGTCTATGTGTAGCTGAAATCAAATATAAAAGACGTCGCCGGTACAGAAGGGGTTAAGTGAGAGGAAGGAATATTCATGGGGCACATATCATATAGACAGGCCTCGCTACGAAATATCCCTAAACCTACTGATAATCTATATTGTATTAATCTCACCACAACACCAAACACCCCCAATGAAATCAATCAAAGTATATATGTGATCCACCGGGATTCGAACCTGGGTTATCACACACAGAGTTTTGCCACCTTAACCATTACACCAGCTACATCAGCTACAAAACTATATATATTATGTTTATAGAAGCAAGTTCTATTAACAAATCAAAAGCAGATAATTATAAGAACATAAAGACAAACATAGGGGGTCCACGAATTATAATGAGTGGGCTAGAGACTGTGGCACCCGTGCTCTATAGTAATTATAATGAGTGGGCTAGAGACTGTGGCACCCGTGCTCTATAGTAATTATAATGAGTGGGCTAGAGACTGTGGCACCCGTGCTCTATAGTAATTATAATGAGTGGGCTAGAGACTGTGGCACCCGTGCTCTATAGTAATTATAATGAGTGGGCTAGAGACTGTGGCACCCGTGCTCTATAGTAATTATAATGAGTGGGCTAGAGACTGTGGCACCCATGCTCTATAGTAATTATAATGAGTGGGCTAGAGACTGTGGCACCCGTGCTCTATAGTAATTATAATGAGTGGGCTAGAGACTGTGGCACCCGTGCTCTATAGTAATTATAATGAGTGGGCTAGAGACTGTGGCACCCGTGCTCTATAGTAATTATAATGAGTGGGCTAGAGACTGTGGCACCCGTGCTCTATAGTAATTATAATGAGTGGGCTAGAGACTGTGGCACCCGTGCTCTATAGTAATTATAATGAGTGGGCTAGAGACTGTGGCACCCGTGCTCTATAGTAATTATAATGAGTGGGCTAGAGACTGTGGCACCCGTGCTCTATAGTAATTATAATGAGTGGGCTAGAGACTGTGGCACCCGTGCTCTATAGTAATTATAATGAGTGGGCTAGAGACTGTGGCACCCGTGCTCTATAGTAATTATAATGAGTGGGCTAGAGACTGTGGCACCCGTGCTCTATAGTAATTATAATGAGTGGGCTAGAGACTGTGGCACCCGTGCTCTATAGTAATTATAATGAGTGGGCTAGAGACTGTGGCACCCGTGCTCTATAGTAATTATAATGAGTGGGCTAGAGACTGTGGCACCCATGCTCTATAGTAATTATAATGAGTGGGCTAGAGACTGTGGCACCCATGCTCTATAGTAATTATAATGAGTGGGCTAGAGACTGTGGCACCCATGCTCTATAGTAATTATAATGAGTGGGCTAGAGACTGTGGCACCCGTGCTCTATAGTAATCACTTGATGGATATGGCGCATTTTGACACATTATATTGGATGTCATTAGACGATTTTATTCAGCTCATGAAGATATTGTGAACGTTATAGGGTGAATTGAGATACCTTCTACCCATTGATTTGCTTACCCAGCCAATAGTATCCGTGTGGTAAGATGACCCGTACGTGTGCCTGTGACTATAGACTCCGTAGCTCGGTGGCTCACACGCTCATCAGGGCTAGCTCGGGAATAATGGAAGGGGCCTAATTGATGGGGTTCATTAGTGATGGGGAAGGCAGTAATTGAGAGTGTACACCCAATCCCACTCTGATCTGAATGGCCGGAGGAAGAGAGAGAGAGAGAGAGAGAAAGTTACAAGGATATACAGTACATAGACTACCTTGTACTCTCGTTGCAAAGGGTTCATGATGTCATCTACATTGTTCTTCTCGTATTATTCACATAAAGTCTATATACTGTACAACGTCTGAGGAATGTTTGTTGCATGCAGAACATCTCCGAAATGTTAAAATACTCTCTCTCTCTCTCTCTCTCTCTCTCTCTCTCTCTCTCTCTCTGTCTCTCTCTCTCTCTCTCTCTCTCTCTCTCTCTCTCTCTCTCTCTCTCTCTCTCTCTCTCTCACACACACACACACACACACACACATACAAGCTATATATATATGTTAGTAAAGCCAGGTAATAAATTTTCTTTAATACATACGAGGTTGAAAGAAATGGCAATTTCTGCGTTGGAAATTTTATAATTCAAAGTTTCCAGGTCTCTGATGAGTTTTCGCTGGGTGGCAGGAAGTAGATGAATGAGATTAGTAAAATTCATGGTGGTACAGGGTTACATTAATGTACATGATGATACAGGATATACGACGCGTTTCACTGGACAACCAGCATTATCAAGTAAGGATAGAATGATATAAAAGGAACGGAACGGAAGTATATAGGAAAGGTGAGGCAAGTAAGAAAAGGTAAACAGGAAGGGTATATATAGAGGGTGGAGGATCAGAGGAGGCGAAAATCATGGGGCAAAAGTCTGCTATTGGTGGAGGGGTATTCTAGGAGTGTTAGAGAGAGATCCGCGTCACGTCACGCAGGCGCACTGGATGCGGGAAGGTGGTGGTCGGTTGGCGGGGTCGAAGCTGATTGGCTGCGTGTCGAGGGGCATGGCCTAAGTTGCGTAGTACGTGTGGCGCCGGCAGAAGACGAAGCTGAAGGAGGTAGCGCGGAGGGCTGCGTCAAGGGCACCGGGGGGTGTTAGGTCCTGTAGGATAGTGCCTTTTGGCAGAAGGAAGGATCTGAAGGTCAAGAGTTTGGTTGTTGATGTTAGGTTGTAAGGCTTGGATATATAACGCTTCGAGTATAGGTAATCTCCTTGGGTCACTTTCTTTATCGAGTATGGTGGTGTGTTTCTCTAACTCGTTGCGTGTGAGGTGGGGGTGGTTAGGGGTGAGATAGGGGTCTTTGATGGCTCCAGCCTGAAGGTGAAGAGTTAACCGACGTGAAAGACGAGGTCTGCGTCATGCCATTATAGGAATGAGGTCCACAGTCCTCATAATTACAAGTATGTTGGTAAATGACCTGATCGTCGGTCATCGGGCTCTTTATCTTGGTGGAAGCTGGTTTGTTGTGGAGAACGAGGTTGGAGGTCTTGGGGGATTTGTAATAAATTATTAATTTGATTTTGTTTTCCGGGTTGGTTGGGTGGACATGCTTGGAGATTATTTCTTTTAAGACGGCCTCGTCATTTTTGTGTTCAGAGGACATAAAATTGCGGTAGAAGATCTTAATTTCATTGGGGGGGTCAATGTTGGGAGGGCTTTGGGTGTACCATTTTTCAAGATGGTGGTTGATGGTGCTGGAGATGTCGGAGTTGGAGTATCCGTTATTCACTAAAACTTGGGATAGTCTTTCTAGTTCCTGGTGGGTGTCGGCCCAGGTAGAGCAGTGCGTGAGGGCTCTCCTTACATAAGCGGAGATGGAGGATAGAAGATAACGGCGGGGGCATTCACTATCGCCGTTGAGGCATTGTCCTGTGTTAGTTGGTTTAGTGTAGATGGTGGTTTTGAACCCATGGTCGTTCAGAGCTACGAGGATGTCAAGGAAGGGGAGTTGTCCATTGTTTGATTTTATAAAGGTGAAGTTAAGTCCGGAGGAGGTCATGAAGCGACGCTGTAGTTCGTGGAGGTCCTTGATTTGCACGAAGATGTCATCCACGTATCTACAGTAGACGGCGGGTCGTTGGTCAGCTAGGAGCTCTTCCTCGATGGTACACATAAAAAGGTTCGCAAAAAGAACTCCTAGGGGGCTGCCCATCGCCACACCGTCTATCTGCTTGTACATGTTGCCCCGGGGGCAAAGGAAGGGGGCCTCCTTGGTACATAGCTCCAGCAATGTTTTCAGGGCCTTCTCCGGGATGTCCAGTGTTGGTGTATCAGGGCAATGGTAAATTCGACATAGAATCATGTCAATGGTCCTATCCACTGGCACGATGGTGAACAGGCTTTCTACGTCGAGGGAGGCGATTGTGTGGTTGTTGTTCCGGGGGGCGTCTCGTAAAATTTCCAAGAAATCATGGGCTGAGTTAAGGTTCTATTGGCAGGGCACGTAGAGGGTGAGGAGGTATATATATATATATATATATATATATATATATATATATATATATATATATATATATATATATATATATATATATATATATACCGGTATATATACAGTATATATATATATATATATATATATATATATATACTTTATACATACATAAATTCTTTATTTGTTTACCTTTTTTTCCGATAGCCGTGATCTTTGTGAAGAAGGTGGCTGACAGAAGCACCAAACGCCAAGGAAAACAAACAAAAGAAACGGAACTACAAAAAGAGAACACATAAGCACCCACCCATCCACAAACACTTCCTCCTATCTCCTATCCTCGTCACCCAGAAAAGAAAAACAAATAACTAAGCATAAGCTAGAAAACTGCTGCAATTCACCCTTAAGCTTCAGCCAAGAGATGAAGTTTATGCTCCCTCACTCGTGCATTTTGACGATGCTATGCCTTTTCCAACTCGTTCTAGTTCCGTAAAGAAAGGGTTAATGAAGAAAAACCGATGTGTGTCAGGAAGTACCTGTTCTGTCTGGCACATATACACCAAGATCTCGTTCACAGCTGGTCTCTGGCCTTGACAATGAGAAGAGGAGATGACAGCTCACACGCGTGGTGTCCGGACCTTAGCGCATGTTTTTACGAATTAAACTTTCACTTAGTATATATTATCTCATTACATATTGATAGTTCATGTGTATTATGCCAATAACATGAGCGGGCGACGGCGGAATCTTGGCTGGGGTTGAACGAAGCCACTATGCAGGGAAAGTGATCAAAGGAGGTCAAAGTGCTTGCATTAGGCATACATACACATCGGTGGTTCAAGCGAGACTGAGTGTGTGCGATGCCAGTGATAGTGCTGTGAACATTCACAAGGTACCACCCAAAAAGAATAGAAGGAATGAGGAGAAACTGGTTATTTTTTCGCGCGAACTATAGGGTAGCAGCACTATCGTGGGGCATAATATTATAAGCAAAAGGCCCCAGTGGTTATTCCTTATTAAATACTCCTTGATATCTGCGCACCTGGCTTGTCTGCAGTGTTACCACAGTTAGGGAAAGTCCGCATAATGAGGGGGCATTAGATTAAAGAGGGAATGTCTTTAAGAGTGAATTAATGTTGGTAAAAACACCTGTAAATTATTTAAAATAAAATAGATATATAAAAGCAAGAGGAAAAAGTTAGGAATACTGTACATATACAATATAATAATATTTATAACAAGAATGAAAATGTAATTTTGAATATATATTATTAGTTACATGTTATGTAGATGCAAATTTGTAAAGTTGCACTAAAACTGGACATTTACACGAAATATGCACTTAGGCTATACTTATGACACCTACGGATATTTAGTCCCAGCCTGTTTGACGTTGGCAACTCCCCAATCTCACAACAACAATGGCTGGGGGGGTAGAGAGACTGACTGTGAACCTCCTCATAATAACGACAATTTCACATGATCTGGCCTTTACAGTAGCCTTCACTTATGTCTATTGAACTCTGCCATGTTTACAGGGTCTCTGGATAATGTTGAATTGATTATTCATAGCGTTATTAGTACAGGGTAGGGATTATTACGAATTAATAGGGACCCTCCCATTTTCTTTTGCGATCGTGCTGCCCTCTCTCGAACGCGTGAATCACTATTTTCAGATTTGTGACGTCACGCTTTTGACTCTATCTATCTTTACTCTATGGTACAGTACCACCAGATGCCTTCCCAGACCTGTGCTTTTGGGGGGGGAAATGTAAAACATATAAGGAAGTTGCCCGCCCTACCCTTCAAGAATGTCACAGGATGGTGCCTGCCCTTCAAGGGTTAAGTGCCCCATCACCGATTGAGGAAGTTCCATATTCTGCATTGGGCAACCACTCCCTTCAAAAGGCAAGAAAGTTACCATACTTACGAAAAAGCGTGAAGGCAACACAAATGCACCTTTCACTTTTTTTTTTCATCCCTCCGATGCCTCGTGACTCAGTAAAGAAACTTTTGTTTTTTGTTTTTTTTCTATATGAATGAGGAAGACAAAAGGCATAACTGCCTGCAGCGAGTGACTCCCCCAGATTTCAAAGAGTGACAGGGCCGAAATCAAGGGACGTTCGAGCTAAAATGCCTGGACACACAGAGTTTGAAGCAATTTAAGTCATAGGAAGAGGGAAAGACTGATTCTGGGAGAGAGTTCCAGAGCTCAGCAGTTGAATAGAAGAAAGTCTGAGGATAACGTTTCACTCTTGGGTTGGAGAGTTGCACAGAGTAGGGGTGGGATTGTGTAGCAATGCGGGTACTACGTATCCTACGTAGAGGAGGTGGTAGCCTATACACTGGGAAAGCTCCGAGGACCACTGATTATTGTAGTAGTGATAGAATAGCGAGAGAGATGCAACATTGCGGCAAAGAGAGAGAGATTGCAAAGAGTTGGAGAGTGGGCGGGAGTTAATGATGCGAAAGGCTTTCCTTTCTACTTTATCTAGGAGTGCGGTGTGAGAGGATCCTCCCCACACATGTGAACAATACTCAATACAAGGACGCACTGTGCCCCTGTACAGAGCAAGAAGCTGCGCAGGGGTAAAGAACCCCTTGAGGCGGTTGAGCACACCCAGCTTCTGGGCGGCTGCCTTAGCGAGACTGGTAATATGGTCTCTATTGGAAGTAGGAATATTCAGCCTCATGCTCCTGGATAAATAATGAAAGAATAGAATAGGCAAAAGATATGGAGATAGGGAATGTTTATCCCAGTTCTGAGAGAACCAGCCCATCCACATAATACTAGAGATAAACCTAGTCATCTCCAATTATATGCCTTGGTTGCAAGTTGTATTAAAAACGAGGCGAAGCATCTTGTTATAATCCACGCTGTCAAACCAAATTAGAATGTTAAAGACTTCAATTAGTTGGCCTCGTAGTCTACAGATTTCCATAGATAAACAAATGAGAGTTTTCAATCGATGCTAATAACTCATTCTCCTAATTAACGGGATAAGTATGGAAGTCTTAACTTGGATTCTTTCTAGCCGTTCTATGTCTTTCATGAGTGCTGGAAATCATGACTGAACAGCAGAGAGAGAGAGAGAGGCCCAGTGAGGTAGGTATCCCCCTGCAGTATCAATATCCCGCTGCAGGCTATATACTGGCAACCACCCCTCCCATTCTCTACCACTGAGGCTCACATCGCTCGTTACCTATACTCTCTTGTTAGACAGAGAGAGAGACAGAGAGTGTGTGTGTGTGAGTGAGACAGAGAGAGAGGGGGGGGGGGGGTAGACAGACAGAGACAGAGGCACAGTGAGGTAGGTATTACCCTGCCGTATCAATACCACACTACATGCTATATACTTGTAACCACCCCTCCTGCTCTCTACCACTGAGACTCACATCGCTCGTTACTTTAAATATCTTTTGCTCACATCGCTCGTTACCTATACTATATTGGTTGGCAGACATAGTAAGAGGCTCACACCGCTCGTTACCTATACTATCGTGTTAAAGAGAGAGGCTCACATCGCTCGTTACCTATACTATCATGTTAAAGAGAGAGGCTCACATCGCTCGTTACCTATACTATCATGTTAAAGAGCGAGTCTCACACCGCTCGTTACCTATACTATCATGTTAAAGAGAGAGGCTCGCACCGCTCGTTACCTATACTATCGTGTTAAAGAGAGAGGCTCACATCGCTCGTTACCTATACTATCATGTTAAAGAGAGAGGCTCACATCGCTCGTTACCTATACTATCATGTTAAAGAGAGAGGCTCACACCGCTCGTTACCTATACTATCATGTTAAAGAGAGAGGCTCACACCGCTCGTTACCTATACTATCTTGTTAAAGAGAGAGGCTCACATCGCTCGTTACCTATACTATAATGTTAAAGACAGAGCTAGGCTCACATTGCTCGTTACCTATACTATCTTGTTAGACACAGAGAGAAGCTTACACCGCTCGTTACCTATACTATCTTGTTAGATACAGAGAGAGGCTCACACCGCTCGTTACCTATAATATCTTGTTAGACACAGAGAGAGGTTCACATCGCTCGTTACCTATACTATCTTGTTAGACACAGAGAGAGGCTCACACCGCTCATTACCCATACTATCTTGTTAGACACAGAGAGAGGTTCACATCGCTCGTTACCTATACTATCTTGTTAGACACAGAGAGAGGCTCACACCGCTCGTTACCTATACTATCTTGTTAGACAAAGAGAGAGGCTCATACCGCTCGTTACCTATACTATCTTGTTAGACACAGAGAGAGGCTCATACCGCTCGTTACCTATACTATCTTGTTAGACACAGAGAGGCTCACACCGCTCGTTACCTATACTATCTTGTTAGACAAAGAGAGAGGCTCACACCGCTCGTTACCTATACTATCTTGTTAGACACAGAGAGGTCACACCGCTCGTTACCTATACTATCTTGTTAGACACAGAGAGAGGCTCATACCGCTCGTTACCTATACTATCTTGTTAGACAAAGAGAGAGGCTCACACCGCTCGTTACCTATACTATCTTGTTAGATACAGAGAGAGGCTCACACCGCTCGTTACCTATACTATCTTGTTAGACACAGAGAGAGGCTCACACCGCTCGTTACCTATACTATCTTGTTAGACACAGAGAGAGGCTCACATCGCTCGTTACCTATACTATCTTGTTAGACACAGAGAGAGGCTCACATCGCTCATTTCCTATACTATCACGTTAAACACACTGGCCACACTCTTTCTACTTCCCATACTATCACTAACTATACTATATTCAGTCTAATTGGGCCAGAGATGTAATCACATAGCTACCGATTTCAAAGATACTGTGACCCGTATTCCTAAACGAATCCCATTAATGTTTGTGGTCATTATTTTAGTTTTACCCTTCATCCCATCTGGAGTAAGTCGATATCTATAATCTGTTTCTATTAAAGGGGAGATTTTGGGGGGCTTTTTTCTCCCCCGTATTTAGCCTCATTACTTTGGACATCTTAAGACGTTCGCTCCATTACTTTGGCGATTGTAAGACCCTTCATCCCATTTCTTTGTCAATAGCAAGACCTTTTACGCCATTAATGTGTCAATTTTCTCCTTGCCAGCGATAACAAGCCTGTAACACAATAGGGTACTGTGATGATGTTCCAGTACTGCCCACTACAATTACAACAACTATAGTGTACTCAAGCTAACCTGGCAGAAATCGGTACCGCTGCCTTTCTATATATTTGCATAGCCAATGTTGAATAATGGCGGCGTCACGGGAACAAGTTAGAAGGCAGAATATTAAGGGAGCCCATCTCGCTTTTTTTCTCTTTCTCTCACTCTCTCTTTGGGTTGTATCCATTCGGCCCCATTCAGCCTACTATTTTAAGACGTTTACCCCCATCCAGGTGTCAATGTTTTCCTGGTGAGCGGTAGCGAGCCAGCATATATATATTTTTGTTTTGACAAGCTAAATTTGTATATTTTTCGATAGAAAAATTCCTCCGGCGAAGCCGGATTTCTCCATACAAAGCTGGCTCGCTTTCGCTCGCCAAGAAGAAATCGACACCTGGATGGGGATAAGCGTCTTAAAACAGGTGGCTGAATGGGGCCGAATGGATACAAGCCAGGGAAAAAGAGAAAGGGAGAGAAAGATTAAAAAAAACGGTGACCCCCCCCCCCTTAAGTATGGAAAGGCAGCGTTACCAATTTCTGGCAGGTTAGTTTGAATACAGTTTAGCGGATCAAGTTACCCGGCTCGAAATACGGAAATACTCTAGTAATTACCACCGATGATGAAGGGGATTATGACGTGAAATACGAGACTAAATAGCAGAATATACCATAACTCCATATATCTGCTACAACACCACAGACTCAGCTGTGGTGCAGTGATTACCGCTTCAGCTCACAATAGAATATACCATAACTCCATATCTCTGCTACAACACCACAGACTGAGCTGTGGTTCAGTGATTACCGCTTCAGCTCACAATAGAATCTCCCAGAATCAATATATATACTGTAGGTTGGCCTGAAATCGTGACTCCTAACCTCTGTATCTCCTAAACAGCTACAGTAATCGATCTAATATTTCCATCATTTGGGAAGCATCAGCCAGGGAATAGATGTGGAAATTTACAGCCCATTTCCTCTAGCCCTTTATGAGTAACAGAGGATAGATGTCACGATTTCTGTCCTACCTATAATGAATGGACCATAGCAATACATAGGAATCTGGAGTACGTCGACATCTTTAGTCTGTTTCCAGTAAAGGTTAGGTTTTTTCAGGACCTTTTTCTCCCACCATGTTTAGCCTCATTAGTTAGGACATTTTAAGACGTTCGCTTCATTACTTTGGCGATTTTAAGACCCTTCATCCCATTTTTTTTTCAATATCAAGGCCTTTTACGCCATTTAAGCGTCGATTTTCTCCTTGCCAGCGATAGCGAACCTGTAACTTAAGAGGAACCGGCCTTTGGTCAGTACATTTTTCTACCGAAAAATGTATCAATTTATCTCGGGAGGAAAGGTTTGGGGGAGGGGGGGAGAGGGACTTTTAAGCTTGATAGACGCCAAAGCAGATAAAACAACAGTAAGTAGCCATGTTCCCATCTGGATTTGTCAGCTATCTCGCAGATATGTTATTAAATATGAATACTTGGTATGTCTATGATGCAGTCATAGTAGTTTCATATTTGTCCAGTATGTAGCGAGAGATCAGCTGCTAAGGGATTCAATTTACCGTCAGCTGGAAAAAGATAGTCTATAACAGATACCAAGTTGGAAGGTAAACTGTGATAAGATGGAAAACATGCAGTAGTCCGTTTGTACCAGACATGTCCTCAACATTACTTTAACTTACATCTCGGATTCATAGTTACAAAAATATACATATTTATTAAAAGCAAGACACGGCTAAAGCTAGGGTAATGACAAGATATAGAATATTTAGGAAGATATAAAGATATTAGACCCACTGTTATACGCCGGGTTTTTCCTGACACTTAACTCATCTTCCCTCCCTCCACAAACTACAACATTTAGGAAGATAAATAGAGATGAGATCTATTTCCATACGTTTTTTTTTTTTTTTTTTTTTTTGTCATCGAAATACAAAATTGTCTTTGTTTCCAGCTCTATTTCCACAAACTACAATACCTACGAAGAAATACAGAAATTGATACTGTACCACTTCCATACCACTATCTTCACTAACACTTTCTTCACTCTCTCTTACAGTGCTCTTAGCGGATGTTGTGGATATTGTTCTTAGGGGGAGAAATGCGGAATTGAATTTTGTCAAATACACACACACACACACACATATGCTGTTTATAATATATATATATATATATATATATATATATATATATATATACTGATATGTATATATATATGTATATATACAGTATATATATATATTTATATATATATATATATATATATATATATATATATATATATATATATATATATATATACAGTACAGTAGATAGATAGATTGATAGATAGATAGATAAACTTATAGTTGAGATGCTTAAGTGTAATTTTCCAATCAATTAAGCAGACTTGTGCATGACCATGAGACAATGGCAGTACCGTGTCCACAGCACTGACTCCTTGTAGACCAGTGCCCTTAACAACCTTTGCTCCAGCCACTCTGTTGTACTCTACTCTGTGTCAATAGTTTTACCTCCCCCGCCCGCTTGTCCGACCCATTGTATACACCTGCAGCCACATCCACGCCCTCTATAGGACAGATAACGCCACCTTGAATTAGTCAGGGGTCATTTTGCATACATAGTGTTCTTGATAATTATATTTGCTTCGAAGTGTAATAGTTACTCCTACTGTAGTATAATTTACTGAGTACAGTCGTGGTCAAAATAATTTAACATCTATTAATGTCATTTAATGATAAAAACAAGACGGTGCACGATAACTAGGGAATACCAGTAATAACTATGATTGGTATGGCATAATCAGTTTTTTCAAAATAATTCGCCAATGTATCATAATTATGCTTCCAAATATTATTCAAAAATATGTATCCATGGCTGTACAACAAGTCGGATATAAGAAAAACTTAAATGTTCCTTAGTTATCAACTGCCTGCAGAATACATAGTTATAAACTCAAGGAATGCGGCACAGTCACTACTGTCAATGCGGTTGTTTCACGCTCTCTATAAATGCTGTCGACCTCCCAATGTTATTGTTTGATACGATGTGGCCGCCTAGTCTACATTGTTTCGCCATGGAATGCTTGAGCGGCCATTTTGTTTTAGTTTTTTGCTTGTTTTTTTTTTCATTCTTTTTCCATGTCGTTTCTTTGCACCCTCGTCCTGTTTTATATTGCCTCCCTCCCACTCACCTTTAAGAGGGATCCACACGAGTCCTTTTATCGGCAATTTTCGATCGTCAATAATGCTTCATTCGAGATATTTTGCACTGGTATCGAAAACAAGACTGAAAACAAACAAATTGTACAGATATTTGTTTTCAAAATTTACCTCATATGTTGCCAAACCAGCGTTGATGATAAAAGTTGGGGGATAAAGCTCTCGTGTGATACCGGCTTTAGTCGATTAAAAAGGCGTTGTCACACGAGAGCTTCGTCCGTCAATTTGTTCGGGCAATTGTAGTCTGGCAGCTAAGAAATTTAAGTTTCAAACGAATTTGACTACTTAACATAATCTACCTTCGATGTTTTTTGTTAACGATACCAGTCCAAACGAGCCATGAAATATTGCGAGAGACAACTTGCTCATCAAAAATTGCCGGAAAAAACGCTTGTGTAACATCGCCCTACTCGCGACACACTGATACCATTGGAAAGTCTAGTTAAGTTAAGGGGAGATTTGTATTTATTCGTTCACTTATTTATGTATATATATTTTTCTTTTATTTCCTACCAAAGACCTCCACCAAGCTTAAAAAATAACCCCATGTTTCCCTTTGAGATAAATTTGTGCATTTTCCGGTACCAAATACTGACAGAAGATCCCTACACGAAACTTCATTGATATAATCAACACTCACTCACTCTCACAAACAGTACTCGAACCAACACGCTCACAATCTAGTGTAATGAGAAACAACCCAAACATTAGACATGGAGTCACATCCAACATTTTAGACCTATTTCTCACAAACAACACCTCTTTGATATCACGGACACGGGTAGTACCTGGCTTGAACGATCATGACATGGTACTAGTTGATGCAAACATAAAACTTACCATACAGAAACAATTACCCAGAAACATTTACCTATACAACAGAGCGGACATGGGTGCCATCTCCCGGGACTTAGCTACATACAGAGACACATTCCTTGACATTGACCCTATGGCCAATTCTGTTGAAACGAACTGGACCAGACTCCGCGACGTATTCAAGACACAATTGTGACGTTAACCACTCCGTTAGAACCGCATGGCTTGTCCTACAGTGACTCGCTAGGATCGCCAGGGCAGTGGATGTGGCTACAGTTGATGTATTATTGTGTGCTTTATTTCATATGAAAGCTTGTGTCATGGGCAGTCCAGAAAGGCTCTTTGTTTTCGCCCATGTCAAGGCTTTATATATTTAATTGCAAAGTATATGTTTTATCATTAAGTAGTAATGATAGGAATTGAGAGAGAGAGAGAGAGAGAGTAGAACAGAGTGAGAGGAGGCGCGCAGTGTTTTGCTATACTCGATGACGTCATAGCTGGCTGGCCTCGTGGGGATTCGTTGAGGGAGTTTTTTGCCATGCTTTGTGACGTCATGTTTGGCTGGCTTCTTTAGCATTGGCTGGAGGACTTGTTACTGCTTTTTTCTCACGCAGCTCGAGCTAGTGCTAGTATATATACAGCTCCCTCGCCACTCTCTCCCTCAGATCTGGTTTCTAGAACGCATCCCTCTTATCCATTTGATACCTGTCTCCCTCTCTGCACCTGAGAACCTTTTCCTCTGCCTATCTCTCTCATTTTCCATATCTTTCACCACCTTTTATTAATATTATACCCCTCTGGTTAACTCTGCATAATCAGCTTCATGCTGGCCAGTTGTATTGTGCGTTAAGGTCTTATATAACCCATGTATGTTTAGTTGTTAAGATAAGTTGATCACGAAGCATTGGTTGGCATTCATATTGTTCAGTACCGCTTCCTATAATTATTAGTGTTCTGCTGGATTAGATAATGCTAGACTAGGAGTCTGATACTATAAGGTATTGTTTCCGATGGGTGCTGGCTTTAGTTAAAAGCTGCACGACATACCTGAGAACTGGAGTTGATTGAGTAAATTCTAGTCTGTGTGCCATTGAGAGTAGAGCATGCACGAATGAGGGCTTTTTGCCTATACCATTCTGCACTGTTCTAGGCTCGGTTGTTTGTCATTGAGGTACGCCAGGAGAACGCTTAATACTTCGGTATTAAGGTTTCTCAAGAGAGCTACCCTTCACTCTAACGTAATACTTGACGCACAGACTTGAGATTTGCACTAGGCTATGCGGCATGTCATGCGCATCAGTATCTCGTATCATTGACTCTAGCTAGACTTTATCAGTCACAGTAGACATTAAGTATATTAAACCAATTACTCTTTTTATGCATACCCGTTTATGATTACACAAGCATTTCGCAGCCTAGTTTGATGTATTGAGACACAAACGACTTAGGCTCTTTTTGTTGATAGGAATACTGCATTGTCGTGGCGATTATTATTATTGTTGTGGCGTTTAGGATATTCTTGGCTCCGACTGCATTATATCTCCTACCTTTTTGTGTGCATAGCCTGCACGAGCATTGTTCCGCTGCCTGCCTTTTTGGGTTCCATTTCCGATTCGAGCATCTTGATAGCATCTAACATTTAAAGAAGATTCCTTGTTGGTGTTGAAGGACTTTAGTGCACTTTCTTTCATGCAGGAGTGCCTGACATTTATTGATTAAAGTAACGTAAGCTGTAACTTCTCTTACCACCTTACTTTGCATACCATAACCAAGCACCTTCGGTTATAGGTAGTAATAGGCTGTTTTCACATAACATTAAGCCTAGAGTAGACGCACATTTATTGAGAGTTTGATAACCTATTATTGCATATAGAACTCTGGAGAGTATTTGTGTTCTTTGTTCACTGGGAATATACATCAGAGGTTGGATCTAGCGCTTTCCGTTGTAGCATTTATGCCATTACTAGTCCAATGAATAAGAGCCCTGATATATTTAAACCTCAGTCGTAACAAATGGCGACCTTACCTAGGATTTGGTGAACCTACATTTATTAGCAGGGAACATTTGTTGTTTTGGGGAATATTTTGCGGGGATCAGCAGGAATAATTTTGTTTTGCAACATAGTATAGCCCTTGAGTATTTCCGAGATTTTTTGTGTGTATATCGAGGTATAAGAGTTTAGGGTGCTTCTTTTCTGAATATTGAGGTGGGAAATTTTTGTGAGCATTATGTCTTATACCGGATCAGAGGAGAATGGAGACACAGTACGTAATGTCGAAACTGAAGAACAGCAGCAGGATGAAATGGTTAATCAGGTGAACTGTGAGGAGAATGCTAGGATATTTTTGCAATGGCCTGTTACTGCCGAGCGGTTGGAGGGTATGGATCGGTACGGTCTTCAATGCCTGGCCACAGCTATCGGTCATGCGGGTACTAGCAGCATGACCAGGGATAACTTGATAACGTGTGTACTGGGCAGGGTGACTGGTGAGCGAGATGGGTTGAGTGCTCAGAGCCCTTCGGCCATGCTTCCCCTACACTCGACTCCCAGCCAGCTCAGTAGTTTGCCGACCCCGAGTACGCGTCCACAGTTGGGTGGTGACTGGCAGGGAGGGTTGCCCCTGGGGGGACCACCGGTAATTTCAAACATTGTAGCACCTTCACCTCCTCAAGGGTTATCTCCAGAATTATTGTTTCGGCTCGAATTAGCTAAGATCGAAGAGAGAAAGGCTATCAGGGCATCTGAGATTCAACAGCAACAAAGGGCAGGTGAGCAGCAAATAGAGCTAGCAAAAATCCAAGCTGAGTCGACTAGGTACTGTGCCGACAGGGACGTAGAGAAGTCGCGAGTAGAGACAACGGGACAGCAACTTGGGGCTGGTAACCGTGCTCCTGATCAATCTCTCTCGCACTTATTGAAACTGGTTCCGGTGTTTGATGAGAGTGGGGTAACAGAATTTTTCGCACGCTTTGAGAAGAAGTGCCAGGAACACCAGTGGCCAGAGAATAAATGGGCAGCACTTGTATCCTCTAGATTAATAGGCAAGGGTCTTAAAGCCTACGATGCGTTACCTTTGGAGTCATGTATTGTGTATGAGGATCTCAAGGAGGCTGTCCTGAGGCCTTACGAACTGCAACCAGAAACGTACCGTTTGAAGTTCCGGGGTGTAACTAAGGGAAGAGATAGCACCTTTTTGGAACACGCCCGGGACTTGTCCGATGCCATGGGGAACTGGCTCCGATCTGAGAAGGTAACAACATTTGATGGAGTTAAGCAGTTAATGATGTTGGAGCAGTCCTTTAAGAGCACGGGCGGTGATCTAACTTTGAACTTAAAGGAGAAAAACCCAAGAACTCTAGTCGAAGCAGCAGAAATGGCTGATCGACGGCTGTCGTTGATTCGGGGTTGCGGGTCCTCACAGAAGTACGATGCAAGTGCTAGGGACCGTTATCCTCCTCCTCCCCGTAGCAATGACACATTTAAACAAAAGAGCAATGAAACTAAAACTGAATCCAAACCTAACACCACGCCGTATGAGAAAAGTCAGGGGCTTTTTACATCACAGTATAAGCCGAAACCGAAATTTATGTGTTTTAGGTGCCACCAGGAGGGTCATAAGGCAAATGAGTGCCCTAGTCGACCTCCTCCGGCAGCCGTGTCTTTTGCTCACGGCATTGGAGTGTTCAAGAGGACATCGGAGTTTGTTAGAGGCAATTCTTCCGAGGTAAATACACTGCCAGTGCAGAAGGATCCGGAAGGCTTATTCCCTGTCCGTGATGCCTTTAGTGACCACAGGGGACTCAGTTGTGTGGAGTGGGGGAGTAGAAGACATGAGGTGAGAATTTTGCGTGACACTGGGGCATCGCAAACATTGTTGAGGAATTTCACTGGTAAACCTGTAAATACGGCGCGGGTGTTTGTGGTTCAGGGAGTTAATGCAACAAGGTCATACCCGCTTGTAAGAATGAAGATGGAAGTTGATGGTGTGACTCGTGACCTGGATGTAGGAATTGTGGAGAAGTTACCTGTTGAGGGCGTCGACCTCCTTCTCGGCAACGACTTTGCGGGGCCTACTTCTGAGGCTCCACCCTTGGTCGTTGCCGAGAAGCCGGCCGACGTGAGTAGGGAGGAGCAGGAGTGGGTTGAGAAGTGTCCGGTGCAACCTATGGCGTGTGTTGTCACTAGATCTCTTGCATCTAGGGAGTCACATTCTGGTCAACAGTCTTTAGACAAGCGGAGGAAAGGTACCGAGAAGGGGTTGGAAGTTGATGCGGTTGAGAGTTTAGTATCAGCGGACATTCTCGGGGACTCATTATTAGGACCGATTTTCGAGTCTGGAGAAGACCCATTAACTGTTAGTAGGAAGGCAGAGGATGGGCTTAAAAAGACGAAGAGACAGCAACGATACACAGAGAGAGAGCAACGGGAGGCTAAATTCAGTGTAGGAGGGGGGCATGAGTTGTTTCGCAAACACTTAGATAAGCTTGCTCCTTCGGACATTCGTAAATTGCAATTAGAAGACCCGGAGGTTCTTGAATGTGGTACCGGTGCTGTCGAGTTGGAGGAGGACAGTGATGCACAGTCGGGAGATGTAGCAACAAGGTACCCTGACGCGTACCCTATGAGAAATGGGTCAGCGAAGACGGTGGTCCGAAGCTTGCTAGTGTATTTTTCCCAGTATGGTTATCCGCGGGAGATTCAGTCAGACCAAGGATCCAACTTCACTTCTAGCCTCTTTGTTCAAGCAGTACCGCAGCATGTGATTGTTACGGTTGTGTCATCTGCGTATCATCCAGAGAGCCAGGGTGTGTTAGAGCGATGGCACTCAGCCTTGGAATTTGTGCTTCGTTATTGTTGCTTTGTGAGTGGGAAGGTTGGGATCTTGGCCTGCCATATGTTTTGTTTGCTGCACGGGAGGTACCTGGGGAAAGTTTGGGATTCAGCCCTAATGAGCTCGTCTTTGGACACCGTGTCAGAGGGCCTCTCCATATGGTTTAAAGAAACATGGGTGGGTGCAGAAAAACCTTGTTCTATGCTCAAGTATGTCCTCGACAGTCGAGAACGGATGTTGCGCAGTTTGGAGTTGGCTGGCCGTAATTCGACTAGCTCTCAGGCCCTCATGAAGGACAGGTACGACCTCAAGGTTAAACTCAGGGAGTTTCGCGTGGGTCAGGAGGTGTTGATTCTACTGCCCCTTGTAGGTCATCCCTTATCCGCGAAGTACACTGGTCCTTATAGGGTGGTTGAGAGGCTATCGGACCTGGATTGCTTGGTGGCCGCTCCAGACAGACGTAAGCGCAATCAGTTATGTCACGTTAATCTCATGAAGGAGTATGTGAGGCACCCCCCTGAGCCTCTCACTGTGCCTGTGATGACGTTTAGCAGTCAAGGTGGAGAGGGAGAACGGGACAGTCAAGCTCAGGTGGAGGATAACTGGAAGGATAAGAAAGTCAAATGGGCGCCTGAGTGTGAGAAGGCGTTTAGAGTAGTAAAACACCTGTTGTGCACTCACCCGATCCTCAGGGCCCCTGACTTTAGCCTACCTTTCCAACTAGCAACGGATGCTAGTGGTGTGGGGGCTGGTGCCGTCCTTGTGAAAAAGGACAATGATGGGCTGGAGCATCCTGTTAGTTTCTGCTCGGAGAAGTTCAATTCGGCCCAGGGGAGCTGCTCTGTTGTCGAGGAGGAGCTGCTGGCGGTTTGTGCTTGCGCTGGGGCATTTCGGGGTCTATGTTCCAGCCTATGGTCCGGTCGTTGTAGTTTACCCAGATCATCACCCTCTCAAGTTCTTGGACCAGTTTCACAATCGGAATAGGAGGCTGACCAGGTGGTCACTAAGGTTACTGGTATATAACCTGGACATACGCCATATTGCCGGTTGTGACAACGTGGTTGCAGATTGTCTTTCAAGGGTATATGATGCTGGGTAGATTGACACACGGGTAGCCTCCTGCTTTAGTTTGAATAGTATTTTGCGCTTGGTGCTTGTTGGCTCGCGGTTGTAGCCCAGCATATTGGGTCGTAAAGCAGGAGTTGAGCGTTTGGTATAGAAGAAAAAAAAAATAGGCTTGCCCCTATAGTGCAGCCGAAATAAACAAATTAAAAACATAAAAATCAAATAAAAACTCTTTCTTTGATGGTTGAATTTTTTCAGTATGTTATAGCAGTAATTCTGAGTTGCACTCCTCTCAGAATGCTGGGCTAGAGAAGCTCGCTCTTGAGGAGCATAGCTACATATGATTTAACCTATTGTGTTGGGGAGGGTTATAAGTTTGTAAAATGTTTTGTTGAGGAACTGTGCCAGATATTTTACTGCCGCTGGGTGATGGGAAGTAGAGATATAGGCATGGGTTCTAACCATCAGATTTTTTGAGCTTTGGGCCTCTGAGAAAAATCTTGGGGGGGGGTGTGACGTTAACCACTCCGTTAGAACCGCATGGCTTGTCCTACAGTGACTCGCTAGGATCGCCAGGGCAGTGGATGTGGCTACAGTTGATGTATTATTGTGTGCTTTATTTCATATGAAAGCTCGTGTCATGGGCAGTCCAGAAAGGCTCTTTGTTTTCGCCCATGTCAAGGCTTTATATATTTAATTGCAACGTATATGTTTTATCATTAAGTAGTAATGATAGGAATTGAGAGAGAGAGAGAGAGAGAGTAGAACAGAGTGAGAGGAGGCGCGCAGTGTTTTGCTATACTCGATGACGTCATAGCTGGCTGGCCAGGAGTTTTTTAACCATGCTTTGTGACGTCATGTTTGGCTGGCTTCTTTAGCATTGGCTGGAGGACTTGTTACCCGCTTTTTTTCCCACGCGGCTCGAGCTAGTGCTAGTATATATACAGCTCCCTCGCCACTCTCTCCCTCAGATCTGGTTTCTAGAACGCATCCCTCTTATCCCTTTGATACCTGTCTCCCTCTCTGCACCTGAGAACCTTTTCCTCTGCCTATCTCTCTCATTTTCCATATCTTTCACCACCTTTTATTAATATTATACCCCCTCTGGTTAACTCTGCATAATCAGCTTCATGCTGGCCAGTTGTATTGTGCGTTAAGGTCTTATATAACCCATGTGTGTTTAGTTGTTAAGATAAGTTGATCACGAAGCATTGGTTGGCATTCATATTGTTCAGTACCGCTTCCTATAATTATTAGTGTTCTGCTGGATTAGATAATGCTAGACTAGGAGTCTGATACTATAAGGTATTGTTTCCGATGGGTGCTGGCTTTAGTTAAAAGCTACACGACATACCTGAGAACTGGAGTTGATTGGGTAAATTCTAGTCTGTGTGCCATTGAGAGTAGAGCATGCACGAATGAGGGCTTTTTGCCTATACCATTCTGCACTGTTCTAGGCTCGGTTGTTTGTCTTTGAGGTACGCCAGGAGAACGCTTAATACTTCGGTATTAAGGTTTCTCAAGAGAGCTACCCTTCACTCTAACATAATACTTGACGCACAGACTTGAGATTTGCACTAGGCTATGCGGCATGCCATGCGCACCAGTATCTCGTATCATTGACTCTAGCTAGACTTTATCAGTCACAGTAGACATTAAGTATATTAAACCAATTACTCTTTTTATGCATACCCGTTTATGATTACACAAGCATTTCGCAGCCTAGTTTGATGTATTGAGACACAAACGACTTAGGCTCTTTTTGTTGATAGGAATACTGCATTGTCGTGGCGATTATTATTATTGTTGTGGCGTTTAGGATATTCTTGGCTCCGACTGCATTATATCTCCTGCCTTTTTGTGTGCATAGCCTGGACGAGCGTTGTTCCGCTGCATGCCTTTTTTGGGTTCCATTTCCGATTCGAGCATCTTGATAGCATCTAACATTTAAAGAAGATTCCTTGTTGGTGTTGAAGGACTTTAGTGCACTTTCTTTCATGCAGGAGTGCCTGACATTTATTGATTAAAGTAACGTAAGCTGTAACTTCTCTTTCCACCTTACTTTGCATACCATAACCAAGCACCTTCGGTTATAGGTAGTAATAGGCTGTTTTCACATAACATTAAGCCTAGAGTAGATGCACATTTATTGAGAGTTTGATAACCTATTATTGCATATAGAACTCTGGAGAGTATTTGTGTTCTTTGTTCACTGGGAATATACATCAGCGGTTGGATCTAGCGCTTTCCGTTGTAGCATTTATGCCATTACTAGTCCAATGAATAAGAGCTCTGATATATTTAAACCTCAGTCGTAACACAATGGACAAGCACATCCCCAAGAAAATTGTAACATGTAACCAGTCACCCAAATGGTTCAATAGACAACTGCACAGACTACACAGACACAAGGTAAAAACATACAAAGCAGCCAACTGTTACAACGACACAGAACACTAAGAATACTACAAGAATGCATGGAAAACACTACAAAGAGAAGTGAAACAAGTAGAAACTAATTACACTGCCCCTTTTCTCACAGACAACAAACAAAACCACAAAAGGTTTTACAGCTTCTTCAAAGCACGCAAACAAGACTCGACTGGTATGAAAACATTATTACATAACGATTCTCTGGTCACACACCCACAGGATAAAGCACATGCATTTAATTCGCTGTTCCAGTCAGTTTTTACGCAATAACAAGCAGACCTGCCTGAACTGTCATGAACACCACACCCGACTATACCCCCACTGACTATACGCGCCCGTGGAATCAAGAAACTCTCATCTGAGGTAGACGCTGACAAAGCGACTGGACCAAACAATATACCCTGCAGGATACTTAGGGCGAACTCTGATATTCTTGCCCATATCCTGCAGGTTATATTTTTACAGACTTTTAGTACCGGAGAACTTCCCCATGACTAGGTTTTGGCGAACGTGACCCCGCATTTTAAATATGGAGACAGAACCCTCCCAGTTAACTATAGGCTTGTTTCTTTAACCTCAGTTCCTTGTAAAATTTTAGAGCACATCCTCCATAGACTTATAATGAACCATTTTAACAACCAAAATATACTGATTGACTCACAGCGCGGCTTTCGGCCCAAACGCTCGTGCGAGACGAGACGCAATTACTTGTAACGACTCATGACATATCCCATTCCTTAAATGACCATAAAGTTAAACAAGTTGATGCCATAGTTCTTGAATTGGCCAAAGCCTTCAACAAAGTCACCCACCATAGAATGCTAACTAAATTGGATTTCTATGGAATCCGAGGACCACTTATTCACTGAATTAAAACTTTTCTAACCAGTCGAGCACAGCGCGTTGTTCTCGATGGATCCCACTCATCTTTGTTCCTATAACTTCTGGGATACCCCAAGGTACCATCCTTGGTCCCCTTCTCTTTCTCTCATACATCAATGACCTTCCATCATCTTTAATTTCTACTAATAGACTTTTTGCAGATGATAGTTTAGTATACCGACCAATAGTTGATAGGGACGATTGCCTTCGACTTCAAGACGACTTGACTGCCCTTGAAGACTGGGAAGCCAACTGGCAGATGACCAGACAAATGCCACCACATATGTTTTACCCACTCCAAGAAACCTGTCCCCTTTGCCTATAAACTCCATAATATCAACCTTGATACCATCCATTAACATAAGTATTTGGGAGTCCACCTCTCAGCAGACATGAGGTGGAGCACACATGTGAGTATCGTCAGGGTTAAAGCCAACAAAGCCCTGGAGTTCCTGTGCAGGAACCTAAGGAGGTGCAACGCAGGCATCAAAATGTTAACTTTTTATACACTAGGTTGACCACACATTGAATACTGCAACACCGTCTGGGATCCACACATTCACAACAACATTAATATATTAGAAGCCTTACAAAATAAAGTGGCAAGATGGATCAGACTTGATTACAGACACACTACATCAGTCACTTTGCTTAAACAAGACGTGAATTAGACACACTTGCAACAAGAAGACAAATACACAAACAACAAATGTTATACACAATCAAAAACAATCTAGTAGACATAGACAAAGACACATATTTACACCCTACAAATATACGATGCACAAGAGGCAGCCTCATCCGAAAATACCACACATACCAGGCAAGCACCGACATATTTGGGTACTCACTTTTTCTCCGCAGCATCCAAGAGTGGAATCATCTTCCATCTCATATAGTTAACAGTCCCACTCTTGATAGTTTTACAGCTAGGATCACCAAACATTTTTCTCCTTATCCTCATCCTTCCCATTAGCCCCTTAACTTCCCGCACAACCCCCGCATATCATACTGCCCGTGTGCAGTCATCGCGGGTCCCTAAGCTAAGCTAAAAAGCTAAAGCTAAAAAATATCTCCCGGCCGAAGACCGGTTCCTCATAAATTTCAGGCTCGCCATCACTCACCAGGAAAAAATAGACACCTAAATGGCACACAAAGTCTTAAAATCGCCGACTAAAGCAACGCACATCTTAAGATAAAATAAAACTTATGGGGCTAAACATGAGAGAGAAGGGGGTCCAGAAAAAAAATTCCCTTAAGTCGTGGTCAGAAATACTTGAACCCCTCCTAGTGATAAAAACAAGACGGTGATTGTTAACTAGTGAAACCCAGTAATCTGATTTTTGTGGCTCAAGCTGTTTATAGTACACAGGAAAGCAAGCAACAACAGATCTACTCATCCTTACAAGGCTGCTTGTATCTGAACTACCTAAACTATTATGTAGGAGAGAAAAGACAGCTTAGAAGGGACAGGAATCATCTTTTTTATGCAGAATGGAAAAACTGACATGGTACTCAACAGAAAAATACAACTATCTTACTATATCTATTCTAAATAAAAAGGTAATGTGGGCATGATTTGTTATTCACCTGTAAATGTGATCAAGTGGGATCAAGGGCAAAATATTTGTCTTAGCAATTTTTTAATGTTTCATCAGTGCTGTAGTCCACTATTGTTATACGGGATTCCCGCGGCGATTGTTGACCAGGTTTCTGGACTCTATGCTGGAACAGAGAGTGCTGTTAAGTGTGGTGGATGAAAATCCTTCTTCTTCCCTGTGAATTCAGGTGTGAGACAGGGGTGTGTTCTGGCACCTACACTTTTCAACAATTGTATGGACTGGTTACTGGGCTGGACAGTCAGGCGGAGTCGCTGCGGAGCAGACATTGGCAAGTTCAGGATCACAGAACTTGACTTTGCAGATGGCACAGAATTCCTAGCGGAGTCATTAGATGTTCTCAGATTAGCCCTTGAGGCACTGCACGAACAGGGCGGAGCCGTTGTTTTTTTTTGTTTTTTGTTTTTTTTTTCTATGTGATTGAAGGAGGCAAAAGGCATAACTGCCTATAGCGAGTGCCTCCCCCATAGTTGAAAGAGTGACAGGGCCAAAATCAAGGGACGTTCGAGCCAAAATGCCTGGACACACGGAGTTTGAAGCAATTTAAGTCATAGGAAGAGGGAAAGACTGATTCTGGGAGAGAGTTCCAGAGCTCAGCTGTTGAGTAGAAGAAAATTTGAGAGTAACGTTTCACTCTTGGGTTGGAGAGTTGCACAGAGTAGGGGTGGGATTGAGTTGCAAGACGGGTACCACGTGCCCTACGTAAAGGAGGTGGTATGCACTGGGATAGCTCTGAGGAACACTGATTATTGTAGTAGCGATAGAATAGCGAGAGAGATGCAACATTGCGGCGGAGAGAGAGAGATTGCAGAGAGTTGGTGAGTGGACGGGAGTTAATGATACGAAAGGCCTTCCTTTCAACTTTGTCTAGGAGAGCGGTGTGAGAGGAACCTCCCCACACATGTGAACAATACTCAATACAAGGGCGCACTATGCCCCTGTACAGAGCAAGAAGCTGTGCAGGGGAAAAGAACCCCCTAAGGCGGTTGAGCATACCCAGCTTCTGGGAGGCTGCCTTAGCAAGACTGGTAATATGGTCCTTCCAAATGAGGGCAGAAGAAAAAGAGACACCAAGAATATTGAGAGAAGATGAAGGGTTGATTTTTGTATTGTTGAAGAATAAGGGATAGTCCGCTGGGAGATCCTGACGGGTAGATAGATGGAGAAATTGGGTTTTGGAAGCATTAAAGTTAACAAGGTTTTCTCTGCCCCAATTGGAAATAGTATTTAGATCAGAATTTAAGAGTTCTATGGCTTCATTACGTTTGTCGTTGAGGGATTGCTGGCTGGGGCGTTCTGAAAAACTAATGGAGTAGTGCAAGGTTGAGTCGTCTGCGTATGAATGGATGGGAATTAAGGTACAGTTAAGGAGATCATTTATAAAAATTAGAAAGAGAATAGGAGATAGGACAGAGCCCTGAGGAACACCGGAGTTTATAGGGTGAGGAAGTGAACAATGGCCGTCCACAACCGCGGCTATGGAACGGCCGGAAAGGAAATTAGAGACAAAGGCACAGATGGAGGGATAGAAAGGTTTAGAAAGGTTTAAAGGTCTCTTGGACTAAGATGAAAGTCCAAGCATTTGGTGACTTATTGGATGATGCAGTGCAATCTGTTGTTGTTGTTGTTGTTCCCTAAGCTGCCTGGCCAAACAGCCCCGAGTCCCTGAGAAAGGCCATGGCCACGATCGGGCTTTCCCACAGAGCTCTCATTGAGTGTAGATTGTGTTGTTGGCGTAAGTGGTTGTGTGAAATGCAGTCTTCTATGATGTGTTTAATGGTATGGGGTGCTGTGTTACATCCCGGGCAGGCGTCGACAACGGAGTCATCCAGTCTCTTCTGATAGCTCAGGAGAGCTGGATGGTGTCCGCATCTCAGCCTGGCCAGGTGGACTCTGTCCTCGCGAGGAAGGGAGGATTCGGAAGGATGGATTTCGGGAGGTCGTGCATGCAGCTGCGTGTTGTCTGTGAGTGAGTGGATGGATCGGTGAGAGATATGAGTATGGATGTGCTTCTGGAAGTTGGTTCGGGTGGGCAGGGAGGGAGAGAGAGGACAATAATTGTGTGTGATACCGTGTGCTGGGTGTTGTTTTGATATTTCTTGGTGTCTGTGGGTGTGTTGCCATGTAGTTTAGTGGGTGGTCTTGGTTCGTGGAGGCTGTTGCCAGGAATTGAGTGCCTCTCATGTCCAGATGGTCTTTGACTTTGAGGATTTTGGTTTCTTGATGTAGGTGATCTGTGGGTGCAGTAGCTGTGCAGCCTGTAATGATCTTCAGGGCTTTGTTTTGAATAGTCTGTAAGGTCTTATGATGTGTTTCAGCTAGGTTAGAAGCCCAGGCTGGGCTTGCGTATTCCATCACTGATCTTATGTATTGTTTATATACTGTGGTGGTAGTTTCTTTGGTGTGTCCAAATTTTGTGTGAGCAAGTGACCTGAGGGCATTAAGTCTGGGTGTCAGTTTCTTTTTAATGTTTGTGGTGTGCTGTTTGAATGTCATATGAGTATCATATGTTACTCCTAGGATTTGGGGTGTGTGTGTATGTGTTAGGGGTGTGTTGTTTATGGTGAGTTGAGGGATGTATTCGTGTTCTCCTGTCCAACTTGTGAGCAGGGTTGCGGTGGATTTGGCTGGGGCTAGATTAAGTCTGTTTGTAGTGCACCAGCCATGTAGTGTGTTGAGATAGGGTTGAAGGAGATCTGTTTCTCTTTTTGGGTCATGGTGTGTGCATGTGAGTGTTATGTCATCTGCATAGGAGGCTAAGTTTATTTGGGGCGTATTGGGTGTAGTTATATCGTACATGTACAGATTGAAGAGTGCGGGCGATAGGACGGATCCTTGTGGGACTCCGTTTGGAAGGTTTCTGATTTTAGATGACTGACCGGCAAAAGATACGTGTGCACATCTGCCTGCTAGGAAGTTGGCCAGCCACCTTTTTGTGTTGTTGTGCATGTTTGTGTTGTAGATTTTGTTTGTTAGGTTGTGGCGGGGGATGGCATCGAAGGCTTTACTAATGTCGAGTGTGGCTAATAGTGATCTGTGTGGTGGTCTAGCTGAGTTGATGCCGTCGAAAGCTCTTTGTGTAAGGTCTGTGAGAAGAGTGTTTGTGGAGTGCAGTGGCCTAAAGCCATGTTGTGTTGGAGCTAGGGGTAGGTCAGGTGTAATTAGTTGTAATACTAGGCGTTCCATGACTTTGGAGGGGGAGCAAAGGAGTGTGATGGGGCGGTGCGAGGAGGGTAGCGTGGGGTCTTTGTTGGGTTTGGGGAATGTGATGATGATACCATGCATCCAAATGTCTGGTATTGTGTTGTGTGAATAGCTGTAGTTTGATATGTTAGTGAGTGCTTGTATGCCTTGTGGTCCCAGGTGTCTGAGGTGTATGTTGCTTATGTTGTCTAGGCCACAGGCGGGTGAGTGCTTGAGATTGTTGATGATATGCTTTGTCTGGTGATTGGTGAAGGGTGTATAGTCAGGGTCTGTGGGGAATTGTCTCTTACGTCGGATGACACGTCGGTCGTCTTTGTGAGGTTTTAGGTGGCTGACATGTGAAAAGTGATTGATGAGAGTGTTTGCTTGTTGTTTACATGAAGGAGTAGAGTCTGTTGTTGTGATTGCAGCATGTGATTGTGTTGTGTTGCTGTTGGAAAGTGTGATGCTGTTTAGTGTTTTGTAGAGTTTTTTGGGGTTTGTTTTGTGATCAAGTGTTTGTAGGAAGTTATTCCAATTTAGTTTTTGTTGTTCTTGTATTTTGTTGTTAGTTTGGGTGTTGAGTGCTTGAATTTGTTGTGTGATGTCTTGTGTGTGGGGTGCTGGGGAGTGTTTCAGTATGTCGCGTTGTCTGATGAGGTTTTGAATTTCTGGTGTGAAGTTGGGGTTGTGTCTTTTTCTGTTACCTCTTGGAATGTGTTTCTTGTCAGCGTTTTGGGTAGTTTTATTGAGTATGTGTACAGCATTGTTGATGTTAGTGATGGGTGTACTGTTTAGAGTTGTGAAGTGTTGTTCTGTCTCATTTGTGAATGCTTCCCAGTTAGCTCTTTTATAATTGGTGTATGTGTGTTTGTGGCTAGCTGGGGTGAGTCTGGTTTTGGTGGAGGTGGTCAGAGCCTAAGGTTCTGACCACCCTCCAGGATGTTGTGGGGGCGAGTTCTGGGGAGCAAAAAATGATGTCTGGAGATGATGGGTTATAGAGGGCTTGGTGAGGAATATAGGTATGTTGATGGATGTCGTTAAGGATGATGAGGTTATCGTTTGGTTTTGTAGTACCAGCCCTCTGTCTGTGTCGGGGTTGTCGACAAACCAGGCCGACGTCTTAGCGTTGAAGTCACCACCCAGGATGATGTGTGGGGTGTGTGGGGTGTTTGTGATGTGTTGTAAGTGTGGTCTGTATTCATTTGGTACTGTAGGGGATGTTTGGGGAGGGATGTATGTGTTTATGATGGTTATGTTGGAGTTGTTGCCAGTGCGTATTTTAATTGACTGTATTTCTGTTGTGTTATCATTTGGGGGAAGGAGTGATTTGCTTTGTACACTGGTTACTATGTATGATATTTCTTTGTGTACCAGGGTGATGAGTCCACCGCCCCGCCGACAGCCCCGTCTTGTCTGATGGTGGTGAAGTTATGAAATGTGGGTGCTTTTTGTGTTGTGCGGAGTTGTGTTTCTTGTAAGATGGCAATGTGTATGTTGTGTTGTTTGATGAAGTGTGAGAGTTCGTGTTTCTTTGTGTTGATGCCATCTATGTTCAGTTGAAGAATGTTAATGTTATGTGCACGATGTATGTTGGGTGCTTCTGCACGAGGATGGGGTGGGGGTGGGGGTGAGGGAGGGGCTGGGGGTTGGGATGGGTGAGGTAGGGGTGGGGATTGGGGAGCAGGAGATGGGGGTTGGAATGGATTAGGATGGGGTGTGGTGTGTTGAGTTGAGGATGTGGATGGTATGGGAAGGTTAGGTGGGTTAGGGAGGAGAGGTGGACGGGTTTTAGGGGGGGTAGTGGATGATATGGGAAGGTTAGGTGGGTTGGGGAGGAGAGGTGGACGGGTTTTAGGTGAGGGATTTGACTGGGAGAGGGAGGGGCATGAGGAACAGGTCCAGGTGTTTGTGTAGTGTTTCTTGGAGGCAAGTGTTGTGCAGGTGAAGTGGGTCCAGTTCCCGCATGAATTGCAGAGAACTGAACCCTTAGTATGGTGACTCGAAGTGATGGGTTTTGAGCAAGTTGGACATATGTATGTGTACGGGGGTCCGGGGTTGCTCTCAATGTCTCCGGCTAGAAGAAGTCTTCGAGAAATGACAGCGGAGAGTCATTTCTCGGTGTAGAAAAAACTGTGTGATGTGTGCGTGTGGTGTGAGAGGTGTGGAAATTCCCGGCGCGACCGAAGCCGCTCCAAGGACCCGTGCCCCCAGGGAGGGGGCAGGGGATCGTTGTGACGGTTTGGCTCCCGAAACTGCTCCCCGCGGCCGGCATCCGGTTTTCCTCCACTGATCGTTGATTTTGTCTTCGGCCGTGGAGGGTCGGCAGCCATCCGCGGTTGGCAGCCTCGGGAGGTGGCCCACGGCGTAGACGCCGCCACATCAGGACCTATCTGTTGATGCATGTGGTGAGGACTTAGAGATCTTGGATAAATTTATTTATCCTGGTAGCCTGATCCATCTTGGTGGTAAGTATGATGTCAATCGTCGCCTCAGCTTCGCATATGGAGTTATGGATTTACTCAACAAAAGTATATGGCATTGTCGATTCCTGTGTAGAGGGAAAAGCTGTGAATCTTTAAGTCGCTGGTGCTCCCTGTCTTATAATATGGATGCGAGACATGGACACTTACATTGAGTTGTAGAGACGCATCAACTCCTTCGGTACTAAATGTCTTTGCAGGATCATTGGCTATCGCTGGAGTGAGTACGTCACAAACCAGTGACTACTCCATGAAACGGATTCAAGATATATGAACGCCAAATTCGGCTATATGGGCATGTGGTTCACCTCCCTGAAGCAGACATGATATGGGCCAGACAGATGCCTGGAGTCTCACCCGGGAGGATCCCCTGGAGTGGAGTCAGAGGGTGGGTGCGGCTACACGCTGTCACGGCGTATGGCCCCATTGATTGATTGATTGATTGATCGTAATCTATGATAAATAATTACTAGGCAGGCCATTCCATAAGTTAAAACTCGGTTGAAAAATAAATGGCTTAGGGATTATATTACAGCCATCACCACGTGTGTAATTTGCATAAACGAACGTGAAGTATTTGTTTGCATCCATATTGTCAATACCTTTAGTTATCTTAAGTACTTGAATTATATCCCCTCGTAGTCTGTGCTCAATCAAGCTGAAAACATGTCATTCTTCTACACGGTCTTCATATGGCTTATAGTTCTTAGACAGGGAATCATTTATGTTATTCTCTGTTGTACTCTTTCAATTTGTTCTATATCCTTTTGACACTAAGGCGACAAAATAGTACGCCAGTGTTTCATAATTGCGCTTAATAAAACTGTTCAGAAATTCCTGACCACGACTGTATACTCTTGGACATAAATCCTGGCCCAATGTGAACCCTCGAATCGCAAAACGAAACTCCTAGATATATGTAAGGAACTAATGAGATGATTCGATTCGGTTCAGGATAGCTTCGGAAACTAAAGGCCACGATCTATGTCCTAGAGTGTACAGTCGCGGTCTTTAATTATGTTACATTTTGAAGCCTCGAACATATTAAACAAACCTCCGAAATGAAATGTCAGATAAGCAATTAATAAGCAGATTCGGTTCAGCCAGACATCGTTTCGAAAATATATAAACACAATCTATGCAGTCGTAGTAACCCCGGAGGGACTGGGGTTCTCGAAAAGAGGCTCCATTCTTGACGCTCTTCTTGACTTACAGTGTGCTGGCTTAATAATCCAAAAGGGTTGATTGCCTCTGAAATCCTATTTTAACTAACTAACTAATCGTAGTAATTTATTCTGATATAGAAAGGGACTGGCGTTCTCGAAAAGGGGCTCCAGTCCTGACGCGGTTCTTGACTTACAGTGTGCTGGCTTAATAATCCAGAAGGGTTGATAGCCTCTAAAGTCCTATTTAACTAATTCTGATTTGTTTTGACCCCCTTCTCCCTAATGCTTAGCCCGATTAGTTTTAAAATTTTAAGACATTTGCCCCATTAGTTTTGCGATTTTAAAACCTTTAGCCCCATGTCTTTGTCAACTTTAAGACTTTTCGTGCCATTTAGGTATCGATTTTTGCCTGGCGAGCAATAGCAAGCCTTTAATGTAGGAGGATAACATTTTAGAATGTATCTGCGAATTTATCTCGAACGGGGATGGGGGGGGGGGGGGTAAAGCTTGATGGAGGTCTAGGGAGCAAACTAAACAAATATATTCATAAAAAAACAATTACAATGAAAATAACAATGACCACGACTGAACGCTCATCAGGCCATTCGAATCCCTGTTGTCAACCTTTTATGTATCCGATGACGCCTTTCTTACCTGTATTTTGGCTATTATTAGAGGATTTTATGCAGTTTAGGAAGAATCGCTAGGCATCAAAGGGGTTAAATCTATCACCATTAATCCTCTGACCCTAAAAAAGCCTTCCTAAGCTGAATAAAATTGTCTACTGAGAACCAAAATAAAATGATAAAACACGTGATCCAATACAATACAGAAAGAGTTAACCCTTTCTGGACCGCCGGCCCCATTCTTCACGGTATTGTGGCTAGTTAACCCTTTCTGGACCGCCGGCCCCATTCTTCACGGTATTGTGGCTAGTTAACCCTTTCTGGACCGCCGGCCCCATTCTTCACGGTATTGTGGCTAGTTTAGACGCTTTCTGGACCGCCGGCCCCATTCTTCACGGTATTGTGGCTAGTTTCTACGCCGGCCCCATTCTTCACGGTATTGTGGCTAGTTAACCCTTTCTGGACCGCCGGCCCCATTCATCACGGCATTGTGGCTAGTTAACCCTTTCTGGACCGCCGGCCCCATTCTTCACGGTATTGTGGCTAGTTAACCCTTTCTGGACCGCCGGCCCCATTCTTCACGGTATTGTGGCTAGTTAACCCTTTCTGGACCGCCGGCCCCATTCTTCACGGTATTGTGGCTAGTTAACCCTTTCTGGACCGCCGGCCCCATTCTTCACGGTATTGTGGCTAGTTAACCCTTTCTGGACCGCCGGCCCCATTCTTCACGGTATTGTGGCTAGTTTAGACGCTTTCTGGACCGCCGGCCCCATTCTTCACGGTATTGTGGCTAGTTTAGACGATTTCATTCAGCTTAATATACCCTATTTGGTCCGAGGGAGGTCTTTTTGGACATCCCCTGTTTCGCTCTAGTAGTTTGGAGATTTTAAGACGTTTCACCTTATTTGTTTGGCGATAATAAGACGCTTCACCCCATTCAGGTGTCCATTTTATTCTGGGCGAGCGATATTGAGCCTGTAACTTAAAAGACATCGGCCTTGGGCTGAAACATTTTGCTATCGAAAAATATAAAAAATTAGCGTGAAGGAGGTGTAGGTGTACTTTTGTGTAGCTTGTAGGATGCCTAGGATGGCATTTTTGTTATCCTAGGGGACAAACTGATTACATTAATCGAAAATTTAAAAACAAAAATTAACTATAAAATATATAAATAAAAAAATCCTCAATAATGATGCAATCAAATATCATAATAACTCAGAGGAGGTCGGACCAGATAGTGTTAAGAAGGACCATAAAAACAAAAACAAATTACCCTTCAACTATCATAGATCCTTCTTATAGTCCATTCATTATAGGTAGGCCGACAAATCTTGACCATTAACCTCTATAACTAAAACACGACCATGGTAATCAAGCTAATGTATCTACCATTTGGGAAGAGTCAGCCAGGAAATAGGTATGGAAATTTATATCCCATTTGCTCTAGCCATTTGTTTTTGTGTTGTTGTTGTTGTTGTTGTTCCCTAAGCTGCCTGGCCGAACAGCCCCGAGTCCCTGAGAAAGGCCATGGCCACGATCGGGCTTTCCCACAGAGCTCTCATTGAGTGTAGATTGTGTTGTTGGCATAAGTGGTTGTGTGAAATGCAGTCTTCTATGATGTGTTTAATGGTATGGGGTGTTGTGTTACATCCCGGGCAGGCGTCGACAACGGAGTCATCCAGTCTCTTCTGATAGCTCAGGAGAGCTGGATGGTGTCCGCATCTCAGCCTGGCCAGGTGGACTCTGTCCTCGCGAGGAAGGGAGGATTCGGAAGGATGGATTTCGGGAGGTCGTGCATGCAGCTGCGTGTTGTCTGTGAGTGAGTGGATGGATCGGTGAGAGATATGAGTATGGATGTGCTTCTGGAAGTTGGTTCGGGGTGGGCAGGGAGGGAGAGAGGACAATAATTGTGTGTGATACCGTGTGCTGGGTGTTGTTTTGATATTTCTTGGTGTCTGTGGGTGTGTTGCCATGTAGTGTAGTGGGTGGTCTTGGTTCGTGGAGGCTGCTGCCAGGAATTGAGTGTCTCTCATGTCCAGATGGTCTTTGACTTTGAGGATTTTGGTTTCTTGATGTAGGTGATCTGTGGGTGCAGTAGCTGTGCAGCCTGTAATGATCTTCAGGGCTTTGTTTTGAATAGTCTGTAAGGTCTTATGATGTGTTTCAGCTAGGTTAGAAGCCCAGGCTGGGCTTGCGTATTCCATCACTGATCTTATGTATTGTTTATATACAGTGGTGGTAGTTTCATTGTTGTGTCCAAATTTTGTGTGAGCAAGTGACCTGAGGGCGTTAAGTCTGGGTGTCAGTTTCTTTTTAATGTTTGTTGTGTGGTGTTTGAATGTCATATGAGTATCATATGTTACTCCTAGGATTTTGGGTGTGTGTGTATGTGTTAGGGGTGTGTTGTTTATGGTGAGTTGAGGGATATATTCGTGTTCTCCTGTCCAACTTGTGAGCAGGGTTGCGGTGGATTTGGCTGGGGCTAGATTAAGTCTGTTTGTAGTGCACCAGCCATGTAGTGTGTTGAGATAGGGTTGAAGGAGATCTGTTGCTCTTTTTGGGTCATGGTGTGCATGTGAGTGTTATGTCATCTGCATAGGAGGCTAAGTTTATTTGGGGCGTATTGGGTGTAGTTATATCGTGCATGTACAGATTGAAGAGTGCGGGCGATAGGACGGAGCCTTGTGGGACTCCGTTTGGAAAGTTTCTGATTTTAGATGACTGACCGGCAAAAGATACGTGTGCACATCTGCCTTCTAGGAAGTTGGACAGCCACCTTTTTGTGTTGTTGTGCATGTTTGTGTTGTAGATTTTGTTTGTTAGGTTGTGGCGGGGGATGGCATCGAAGGATTTACTAATGTCGAGTGTGGCTAATAGTGATCTGTGTGGTGGTCTAGCTGAGTTGATGCCGTCGAAAGCTCTTTGTGTAAGGTCTGTGAGAAGAGTGTTTGTGGAGTGCAGTGGCCTAAAGCCATGTTGTGTTGGAGCTAGGGGTAGGTCAGGTGTAATTAGTTGTAATACTAGGCGTTCCATGACTTTGGAGGGGGAGCAAAGGAGTGTGATGGGGCGGTGCGAGGAGGGTAGCATGGGGTCTTTGTTGGGTTTGGGGAATGTGATGATGATACCATGCTTCCAAATGTCTGGTATTGTGTTGTGTGAATAGCTGTAGTTTAATATGTTAGTGAGTGCTTGTATGCCTTGTGGTCCCAGGTGTCTGAGGTGTATGTTGCTTATGTTGTCTAGGCCACAGGCAGGTGAGTGCTTGAGATTGTTGATGATATGCTTTGTCTGGTGATTGGTGAAGGGTGTATAGTCAGGGTCTGTGGGGAATTGTCTCTTACGTCGGATGACACGTCGGTCGTCTTTGTGAGGTTTTAGGTGGCTGACATGTGAGAAGTGATTGATGAGAGTGTTTGCTTGTTGTTTACATGAAGGACTAGAGTCTGTTGGTGTGATTGCAGCATGTGATTGTGTTGTGTTGCTGTTGGAAAGTGTGATGCTGTTTAGTGTTTTGTAGAGTTTTTTGGGGTTTGTTTTGTGATCAAGTGTTTGTAGGAAGTTATTCCAATTTAGTTTTTGTTGTTCTTGTATTTTGTTGTTAGTTTGGGTGTTGAGTGCTTGAATTTGTTGTGTGATGTCTTGTGTGTGGGGTGCTGGGGAGTGTTTCAGTATGTCGCGTTGTCTGATGAGGTTTTGAATTTCTGGTGTGAAGTTGGGGTTGTGTCTTTTTCTGTTACCTCTTGGAATGTGTTTCTTGTCAGCGTTTTGGATAGTTTTATTGAGTATGTGTACAGCATTGTTGATGTTAGTGATGGGTGTACTGTTTAGAGTTGTGAAGTGTTGTTCTGTCTCATTTGTGAATGCTTCCCAGTTAGCTCTTTTATAATTGGTGTATGTGTGTTTGTGGCTAGCTGGGGTGAGTCTGGTTTTGGTGGTGATAATGATCGGGAGGTGGTCAGAGCCTAAGGTTCTGACCACCCTCCAGGATGTTGTGGGGGCGAGTTCTGGGGAGCAAAAGGTGATGTCTGGAGATGATGGGTTATAGAGGGCTTGGTGAGGAATATGGGTATGTTGATGGATGTCGTTAAGGATGATGAGGTTATCGGTTTGGTTTTGTAGTACCAGCCCTCTGTCTGTGTCGGGGTTGTCGACAAACCAGGCCGACGTCTTGGCGTTGAAGTCACCACCCAAGATGATGTGTGGGGTGTGTGGGGTGTTTGTGATGTGTTGTAAGTGTGGACTGTATTCATTTGGTACTGTAGGGGATGTTTGGGGAGGGATGTATGTGTTTATGATGGTTATGTTGGAGTTGTTGCCAGTGCGTATATTAATTGACTGTATTTCTGTTGTGTTATCATTTGGGGGGAGGAGGGATTTACTTTGTACACTGGTCTCTATGTATGATATTTCTTTGTGTACCAGGGTGATGAGTCCACCGCCCCGGCCGACAGCCCGGTCTTGTCTGATGGTGGTGAAATTATGAAATGTGGGTGATTTTTGTGTTGTGCGGAGTTTTGTTTCTTATAAGATGTCAATGTGTATGTTGTGTTGTTTGATGAAGTGTGAGAGTTCGTGTTTCTTTGTGTTGATGCCATCTATGTTCAGTTGAAGAATGTTAATGTTATGTGCACGATGTATGTTGGGTGCTGCTGCACGAGGATGGGGTGGGGGTGGGGGTGAGGGGGAGTGGGGTTGAGGGAGGGGCTGGGGATTGGGATGGGTGAGGTGGGGGTGGGGATTGAGGAGCAGGAGATGGGGGTTGGAATGGATTAGGATGGGGTGTGGTGTGTTGAGTTGAGGATGTGGATGGTATGGGAAGGTTAGGTGGGTTAGGGAGGAGAGGTGGACGGGTTTTAGGGGTGGGAGTGGATGATATGGGAAGGTTAGGTGGGTTGGGGAGGAGAGGTGGACGGGTTTTAGGTGAGGGATTTGACTGGGAGAGGGAGGGGCATGAGGAACAGGTCCAGGTGTTTGTGTAGTGTTTCTTGGAGGCAAGTGTTGTGCAGGTGAAGTGGGTCCAGTTCCCGCATGAATTGCAGAGAACTGAACCCTTAGTATGGCGACTCGAAGTGATGGGTTTTGAGCAAGTTGGACATATGTATGTATACGTGGGTCCGGGGTTGCTCTCAATGTCTCCGGCTAGAAGAAGTCTTCGAGAAATGACAGCCGGAGAGTCATTTCTCGGTGTAGGAAAAACTGTGTGATGTGTGTGTGTGGTGTGAGAGGTGTGGAAATTCCCGGCGCGACCGAAGCCGCTCCAAGGACCCGTGCCCCCAGGGAGGAGGCAGGGGATGGTTGTGACGGTTTGGCTCCCGAAACTGCTCCCCGCGGCCGGCATCCGGTTTTCCTCCACTGCTCATTGATTTTGTCTTCGGCCGTGGAGGGTCGGCAGCCATCCGTGGTTGGCAGCCTCGGGAGGTGGCCCCACGGCGTAGACGCCGCCACATGTTTTTGTTACAGAGGTTAGGGGTCACGATCTCTGGCCTACCTATAATGAACGGACTATACAATCTCGAAATCAATGGCGAAGGCGATGTCACACGAGCGATTTTTCCAGCAATTTTCGATAAGCAAGTCTTTCTCACAATATTAAGGGGTTATTTCGCATTAGAAACAGCAACTAGACGGAAGGTAGATGACTTTCAGTGGCTGATATATTATGAAACTTTAAAGGAACAGTGGTTATTTTTTGGGGTCCATATATTTATATATTCATATATATTTTGTTTTTTAGTTTCCTCGCTAGACCTTCATCAAGCTTAATAATACACTCCCTAGACCCCCCTTCAAGATATATTTGTAAATTTTTCGATAGAAAAAATTCCCGGGCAAAGACCGGTTTCTCTTAAAATTTCAGGCTCGCTTTCGCTCGCCGGGAAAAAAATTGATACCTAAATGGCACGGCAAGTCTTGAAATTGATATAGAAATGAGACGAAAGGTTTTAAAATCGACAAACTAATGGGGCGAACGTCTTAAAATATGAAAAATAATGGGGCTAATCAGCAAAAAAAGACCCATCTCCCCTTAATTCAGAAGCTACCATGCCACAATTGCCCGAAAAAAATGCCTGAAAAGCGCTCTTGTGACACCACCTTAAGGGAACGGTAAAGTAAGAAACCAGGACGGCTTTCCCTAGTTATTTTATATATAATTAATAACATTAGACCTACTATTTATGCAAACTAAAATATATCACGTAAATGCCTATAAATGAATACAACAAGAACATATTGAGGTTGTTTTTGTTTATTCGTAAAGTGTTGTGTTGGGGTTAAAGGTGGTGTCACACAAAGGCTTTTTCCGGCAAGGTTTTCGATCAAATGTTGTCTGGTAGCTTGAAATATATATTTCCATAAGAATTAAAATATCTATAACAATCTACCTTCGATCTAGTATCCGATTCCAATGCGAAAGAGCCTCAAAATAGTACGAGAAAATAATCCCTTGGAGTGATTACAAGTGAATAAGGGGACAATTCAAAGTTGATTAATTGTGATCATAAATTTTCTTGTTTGGCATATTTACCTGAGAGGTAGCATAATTTATTTTAACAATTATATATAATAGAATAATGTATTTATTGATGTATACAATATTTGTCGCGTTTGGGTATGTGGCTCTCTGTGTCTGTTGTGTGTGTGTGATAATATTAATGTATGCGTTGGGCTCACTGGTTTGTTAGTAAATGTGTATGTGTATAATATGAATGCACGTGTGGGTATTTTTTTTTTTTTTTTTTTTTTTTTTTTTTTTCCCTAAGCTGCCTGGCCGAACAGCCCCGAGTCCCTGAGAAAGGCCATGGCCACGATCGGGCTTTCCCACAGAACTCTCATTGAGTGTAGATTGTGTTGTTGGCGTAAGTGGTTGTGTGAAATGCAGTCTTCTATGATGTGTTTAATGGTATGGGGTGCTGTGTTACATCCCGGGCAGGCGTCAACAACGGAGTCATCCAGTCTCTTCTGATAGCTCAGGAGAGCTGGATGGTGTCCGCATCTCAGCCTGGCCAGGTGGACTCTGTCCTCGCGAGGAAGGGAGGATTCGGAAGGATGGATTTCGGGAGGTCGTGCATGCAGCTGTGTGTTGTCTGTGAGTGAGTGGATGGATCGGTGAGAGATATGAGTATGGATGTGCTTCTGGAAGTTGGTTCGGGGTGGGCAGGGAGGGAGAGAGGACAATAATTGTGTGTGATACCGTGTGCTGGGTGTTGTTTTGATATTTCTTGGTGTCTGTGGGTGTGTTGCCATGTAGTTTAGTGGGTGGTCTTGGTTCGTGGAGGCTGCTGCCAGGAATTGAGTGCCTCTCATGTCCAGATGGTCTTTGACTTTGAGGATTTTGGTTTCTTGATGTAGGTGATCTGTGGGTGCAGTAGCTGTGCAGCCTGTAATGATCTTCAGGGCTTTGTTTTGAATAGTCTGTAAGGTCTTATGATGTGTTTCAGCTAGGTTAGAAGCCCAGGCTGGGCTTGCGTATTCCATCACTGATCTTATGTATTGTTTATATACTGTGGTGGTAATTTCTTTGTTGTGTCCAAATTTTGTGTGAGCAAGTGACCTGAGGGCATTAAGTCTGGGTGTCAGTTTCTTTTTAATGTTTGTGGTGTGCTGTTTGAATGTCATATGAGTATCATATGTTACTCCTAGGATTTTGGGTGTGTGTGTATGTGTTAGGGGTGTGTTGTTTATGGTGAGTTGAGGGATGTATTCGTGTTCTCCTGTCCAACTTGTGAGCAGGGTTGCGGTGGATTTGGCTGGGGCTAGATTAAGTCTGTTTGTAGTGCACCAGCCATGTAGTGTTGAGATAGGGTTGAAGGAGATCTGTTGCTCTTTTTGGGTCATTGTGTGTGCATGTGAGTGTTATGTTCTGCATAGGAGGCTAAGTTTATTTGGGGCGTATTGGGTGTAGTTATATCGTGCATGTACAGATTGAAGAGTGCGGGCGATAGGACGGATCCTTGTGGGACTCCGTTTGGAAAGTTTCTGATTTTAGATGACTGACCGGCAAAAGATACGTGTGCACATCTGCCTGCTAGGAAGTTGGCCAGCCACCTTTTTGTGTTGTTGTGCATGTTTGTGTTGTAGATTTTATTTGTTAGGTTGTGGCGGGGGATGGCATCGAAGGCTTTACTAATGTCGAGTGTGGCTAATAGTGATCTGTGTGGTGGTCTAGCTGAGTTGATGCCGTCGAAAGCTCTTTGTGTAAGGTCTGTGAGAAGAGTGTTTGTGGAGTGCAGTGGCCTAAAGCCATGTTGTGTTGGAGCTAGGGGTAGGTCAGGTGTAATTAGTTGTAATACTACGCGTTCCATGACTTTGGAGGGGGAGCAAAGGAGTGTGATGGGGCGGTGCGAGGAGGGTAGCGTGGGGTCTTTGTTGGGTTTGGAGAATGTGATGATGATACCATGCTTCCAAATGTCTGGTATTGTGTTGTGTGAATAGCTGTAGTTTGATATGTTAGTGAGTGCTTGTATGCCTTGTGGTCCCAGGTGTCTGAGGTGTATGTTGCTTATGTTGTCTAGGCCACAGGCGGGTGAGTGCTTGAGATTGTTGATGATATGCTTTGTCTGGTGATTGGTGAAGGTTTTTTTTTGTTCTCTCTCTCTGTTTACATTATAATACATATATCAAAATACTGGTCAAAGTGAGAGAATATATTATACAATATCACTATCTAAATACCAGCTTATGTTTAGTTTTCATTAAATGCAATCAATCTATTTACAATTATTTACAAAATAAAATATTCATTGGAGTGTAGGAATTGATTTTATAAAATATTTGCAAATTTTTAACTTTGAAAATATTAACATTACAGCGTAAACTATTCCTCATATTGGAGAACTTGTATGTAAAAGAACGTTGGAAGTGGGTGATGTGTGGTCGAGGCACGATGATGGCTGCCCCCCTGGATGTTAGAGCTACACTAGTGTTTTAGGCTGGAGTCTGTGGTGGCTGGCATAATGATGCCAGGTGCTCCACCTCCATCACATGTGCCTTGTAGAACACTGTCAACCCTCCAACATTCCTCCTGTGCTCCAAGGTGTCCAGAGAAGCGTCTAGCCGTTCATTTGCCTCTACTCCAGCTGATTGTTTAGCCTTTATGAGTGTGTGAGCCTGTGTGTGTTTGCCGTTTGGGGGTTGTATACGTGAGCCTGAGTATGTGAGGCTGCGTGTACTGTATGTGAGGCTGTACGTATGTGTGTGTTTGTGTGTGTCTGTGAGTATGTGCGGCTTTACGTGTGTGTGAGTGTGATTGTCTCTTTTTTTAGCTTCGTTTGTCGCGGTAATCGGCCCTTCCTGAACCCTGTTGTATGTGTTTTAGTATGTTCTCTTTATTATCTCTCTCACAGTCACTGTCACTCGCTCTCGCTCTCTCTCTCTCCCTCTCTCTCTCTCTCTCTCTCTCTCTCTCTCTCTCTCTCTCTCTCTCTCTCTCTCTCTCTCTCTCTCTCTCTCTCTCTCTCTCTCTCTCTCTCTCTCTCTCTCTCTCTCTCTCTCTCTCTCTCTCACGCCTGTGACCCCACTTATTTCACCCATTAAGGGGAGGGCTTTGTTATGCTTTTGAGCCCCCTTCCTCCTCATGTTTAGCCCAATTATTGTTTAGATTTATAAGACGTTTGCCCCATTAGTTATGTGATTTTTAGACCTTTCGCACTATTTAGGTGTCTGTTTTTTCTAGGTGAGGGATAGAGTTTGTAATGTAGGATTAACCGGCCTTCGACCGGAATATTTTTCTTCCGAAAAATGTACAAATTTATCTCGAATGGGGGTTTTGGTTGTGTTTCCATAATCTTCATAGAAGTCTAGGGAGCAAACTAAACAAAATAATTAAACATTAACCCTATATTCTGATCCCTCACATTAGCTCTCTCACCCCACACCACTCTCCTATACCTCCTCCTATCACCCCTAACTCCACTTTATTACACGCACAACACATGCCTTTTCACCCCACTCATGTCACCTCTCACCCCAGCCCACTAAGTTCACTCCTCTCACACATCACTTATCACCCCTCTCATCTCACCCCTCACCACTCTCCTATCACCCCACTCATCTCACCCCTCACCATTCATCTTACCCCACACCACTCTCCTATCACCCAACTCATCTCACCCCTCACCACCCCTATCACCTCCCTCATCTCACCCCTCACCACTCTCCTATCACCCCACTCATCTCACCCCTCACCACTCATCTTACACCTCACCACTCTCCTATCACCCCACTCATCTCACCCCTCACCACCCCCTATCACCCATTCATCTCACCCCACACCACCCTCCTATCACCCAACTCAACTCACCCCTCACCACCCTCGTATCACCCCACTCATCTCACCCCACACCACCCTCCTATCACCCCACTCAACTCACCCCTCACCACCCTCGTATCACCCCACTCATCTCACCCCTCACCACCCTCCTATCACCCCACTCATCTTACCCCTCACCACTCTCCTATCACCCCACTCATCTCACCCCTCACCACCCTCCTATCACCCCACTCAACCCACCCCTCACCAAACTCCTATCACCCCACTCAACTCACCCCTCACCACCCTCCTATCACCCCACTCAACTCACCCATCACCACTCTCCTATCACCCCTCACCACCCTCCTATCACCCCACTCATCTCACCCATCACCACCCTCTTATCACCCCACTCATCTCACCCCTCATCACTCTCCTATCACCCCACACAACTCACCCCTCACCACCCTCCTATCACCCAACTCATCTCACCCCTCACCAACCTCCTATCACCCCACTCAACTCACCCCTCACCACTCTCATATCACCCCACTCAACTCACCCCTCACCACCCTTCTATCACCCCACTCAACTCACCCCTCACCACTCTCCTATCACCCCACTCATCTCACCCCTCACCAGCCCCTATCACCCCACTCATCTCACCCCTCACCACTCTCCTATCACCCCACTCATCTCATCCCTCACCTCTCATCTTACCCCTCACCACTCTCCTATCACCCCACTCATCTCACCCCTCACCACCCCTATCACCCCCCTCCTCTCCCCCCACCCCCCCCTCCTATCACCACACTCAACTCACTCACCCCCTAACCACCCTCCTATCACCCCACTCATCTCACCCCTCACCACCCTCCTATCACCCCACTCAACCCACCCCTCACCACACTCCTATCACCCCACTCAACTCATCCCTCACCACTCTCCTATCACCCAACTCAACTCACCCGTGACCACCCTCCTATCACCCCACTCATCTCACCCCTGACCCCCCTCCTATCACCCCCATCATCTCACCCCTCACCACTCTCCTATCACCCCACACAACTCACCCCTCACCACCCTCCTATCACCCAACTCAACCCACCCCTCACCACCCTCGTATCACCCCACTCATCCCTCACCACTCTCCTATCACCCACCCCACTCATCTCACCCCTCACCACCCTCCTATCACCCCACTCAACCCACCCCTCACCAAACTCCTATCACCCCACTCAACTCACCCCTCACCACCCTCCTATCACCTCACTCAACTCACCCATCACCACTCTCCTATCACCCCTCACCACCCTCCTATCACCCCACTCATCTCACCCCTCACCACCCTCTTATCACCCCACTCATCTCACCCTTCACCACTCTCCTATCACCCCACACAACTCACCCCTCACCACCCTCCTATCACCCCACTCATCTCACCCCTCACCACCCCCTATCACCCCCCTCATCTCACCCCTCACCACCCTCCTATCACCCCACTCATCTCACCCTCACCCCACCTTCTATCACCCCACTCAACTCACCCCTCACCACTGTCCTATCACCCCCCTCATCTCACCCATCACCACCCCTATCACCCTACTCATCTCACCCCTCACCACTCTCCTATCACCCCACTCATCTCATCCCTCACCACTCATCTTTCCCCTCACCACTCTCCTATCACCCCACTCATCTCTCCTCTCACCACCGCTATCACCCCCTTCATCTCACCCCACACCACCCTCCTATCACCACACTCAACTCACCCCTCACCACCCTCCTATCACCCCACTCATCTCAACCCTCACCACCCTCCTATCACCCCACTCAACCCACCCCTCACCACACTCCTATCACCCAACTCAACTCACCCCTCATCACCCTCCTATCACCCCACTCAACTCATCCCTCACCACTCTCCTATCACCCCACTCAACTCACCCCTGACCACCCTCCTATCACCCAACTCATCTCACCCCTCATCACCCTCCTATCACCCCACTCATCTCACCCCTCACCACTCTCCTATCTCTCAACACAACTCACCCCTCACCACCCTCCTATCACCCCACTCATCTCACCCCTCACCACCCTCCTATCACCCCACTCAACTCACCCCTCACCACTCTCCTATCACCCAACTCAACTCACCCCTCACCACCCTCCTATCATCCCACTCAACTCACCCCTCACCACTCTCCTATCACCCAACTCAGCTCACCCCTCACCACCCTCCTATCACTCCACTCAACTCACCCCTCACCACCCTCCTATCACCCCACTCAACTCACCCCTCACCACACTCCTATCACCCCACTCATCTCACCCCTCACCACCCTCCTATCACCCCCCTCATCTCACCCCACACCACCCTCCTATCACCCCACTCAACTCACCCCTCACCACCCTCCTATCACCCCACTCAACTCACCCCTCACCACCCTCCTATCACCCCACTCAACTCACCCCTCACCACCCTCCTATCACCCTACTCAACTCACCCCTCACCACTCTCCTATCACCCCACTCAGCTCACCCCTCACCACCCTCCTATCACCCCACTCAACTCACCCCTCACCACCCTCCTATCACCCCACTCAACTCACCCCTCCCCTATCACCCCACTCAACTCACCCCTCACCACCCTCCTATCACCCCACTCAACTCACCCCTCACCACCCTCCTATCACCCCACTCAACTCACCCCTCACCACTCTCCTATCACCCCACTCATCTCACCCCTCACCACTCATCTTACCCCTCACCACTCTCCTATCACCCCACTCATCTCACCCCTCACCACCCCCTATCACCCCATTCATCTCACCCCACACCACCCTCCTATCACCCAACTCAACTCACCCCTCACCACCCTCCTATCACCCCATTCATCTCACCCCCAACCACCCTCCTATCACCCCACTCAACTCACCCCTCACCACCCTCCTATCACCCCACTCAACTCACCCCTCACCACCCTCCTATCACCCCACTCAACTCACCCCTCACCACTCTCCTATCACCCCACTCAACTCACTCCTCACCACCCTCCTATCACCCCACTCATCTCACCCCTCATCACCCTCCTATCACCCCACTCATCTCACCCCTCACCACTCTCCTATCACCCCACACAACTCACCCCTCACCACCCTCCTATCACCCAACTCATCTCACCCCTCACCACCCTCCTATCACCCCACTCAACTCACCCCTCACCACTCTCCTATCACCCTACTCAACTCACCCCACACCACCCTCCTATCACCCCACTCAACTCACCCCTCACCACTCTCCTATCACCCCACGCAGTTCACCCCTCACCACTCTCCTATCACTCCACTCAACTCACCCCTCACCACCCTCCTATCACCCCACTCAACTCACCCCTCACCACCCTCCTATCACCCCACTCAACTCACCCCTCACCACACTCCTATCACCCCACTCAACTCACCCCTCACCACTCTCCTATCACCCCCCTCAACTCACCCCTCACCACCCCCCTCTCACCCAACTCAACTCACCCCTCACCACTCTCCTATCACCCCACTCAACTCACCCCTCACCACCCTCCTATCACCCCACTCATCTCACCCCTCACCACCCTCCTATCACCCCACTCATCTCACCCCACACCACCCTCCTATCACCCCACTCAACTCACCCCTCACCACCCTCCTATCACCCCACTCAACTCACCCCTCACCACCCTCCTATCACCCCACTCAACTCACCCCTCACCGCCCTTCTATCACCCCACTCAACTCACCCCTCACCACACTCCTATCACCCCACTCAACTCACCCCTCACCATCCTCCTATCACCCCACTCAACTCACCCCTCACCACCCTCCTATCATCCCACTCAACTCACCCCTCACCACTCTCCTATCACCCCACTCAACTCACCCCTCACCACCCTCCTATCACCCCACTTAACTCACCCCTCACCACCCTCCTATCATCCCACTCAACTCACCCCTCACCACTCTCCTATCACCCCACTCAACTCACCCCTCACCACCCTCCTATCACCCCTGCTGTCTGAGGGCGGGTTTTTATGAGGACCAGGAAAACTTTAGCACTGATGAACCATTGGGGCACATTCATGTACACACACACACACACACACACACACACACAGACAGACAGACAGATACACATACATTTACACACCTTACCAAGCGGTACAGTCGTGGTCATAAATTCTGATACATTTGGAGCTTCGAACTGTTAAATGAACTCTGAAATGTAAATATCAGGTAAATAATTAAAAAAGAGCTTCTATTCAGCCCGAGACAGCTTCAAACATTCATAGACAGCAATAATAACCACAACTGAACACACACACACACACACAAACACACACTTACACCTACACGAAAACAGACATTTACATAGGCACACACACACAAACGTACACAAACGCAGATACAAGTCTCTCTCTCTCTCTCTCACTCTCTCTCTCTCTCTCTCTCTCTCTCTCTCTCTCTGTCTGTCATTTATTCGTCTAAAGTAACCCAAAATGTAGTGAGAAAGCGTCCTCGAAGATTGAAAGATTAAAATTAATATCATAGACATTGAGTATAAAATACACTAATATATGCATACACATTATCACACTTACATAAATACAATAAGATATACAGCTATCGTCACACACACACACATCACTAGAGATCTTGTAGTCAGAAAGAGAGCGCTCATCGTTTTGCCTGGACGCCATTTTGGTGCCTCAATTATCAAAGAACGAGGTGTTATATTATGTTTGATCATATTACAGTTTATCCAAACACTATTTATCCTGTACTAATATTACCCAATGTTACTTATGGGCATGGATGTTCTTGACGGGAGCCCACCTCGCTTTCTTTTTCTCTTTCTCTCTCTCTCTCTCTCTCTCTCTCTCTCTCTCTCTCTCTCTCTCTCTCTCTCTCTCTCTCTCTTTGGCTTGTATCCATTCGGCCCCATTCAGCCTACTGTTTTAAGACGTCTACCCCCATCCAGGTGTCAATATTTTCCTGGTGAGCGGTAGCGAGCCAGCATATATATATTTCTGTTTTGACAGCAAGCTAAATGTGTACATTTTTCGCTAGAAAAATGTCTCTGGCGAAGCCGGATTTCTCCATACAATGCTGGCTCGCTATCGCTCGCCAGGAAGAAATCGAAACCTGGATGGAGATAAACGTCTTAACGCAGTTGGCTGAATGTGGCCGAATGAATACAAGCCAGAGAAAGAGAGAAAAGGAGAGAAAGATTTATATAAACCGGTGACCCCACCTTAAAGGTGGTGGTGCATGACATGGGCTCTACTTATAATGGGAAATACCAACATGCAAGTAACGCACTTTGAGTGTTATTATTAAATTTTGTCAAACAATAATCTCAATATATCGAATTTTATACCTTGCGGAAGGTGTGCATGATTCGGAGTTAAGGCGATCTTCGTGACGTCACACCAGGAAAATTGTAAACAATAACAGCACCAAGAGGATTCAGGAAGACGCCTGAGAGGCTGAAAAGCTTGACTAGCCTAGATGTCTTGTGATTTGTGAGGCTGACTCTTAGAGTCCTAGGCCTATGAGCGGTAATTTCGTAACTTTAACTTCGTTGTATAACAGCCTGCACAATGGACGATGATTATGAGAGCTCCTGTGAAAGTAGCCTAGGCCTAGTGAACAATTTGAAATGCCTTTTAACCAGCGACGTGTCATATTTTTTTCTAGCTATATTTAGAGGATATTATTTGGAAGGATTTGTGGTAGTTGAAGTGGTTGGTTGAGATAGTTTGAAGTCGTATTATTGCTAGACGTCTTTCCTAAGCTGAATAAAATCGTCTAGCCTAACCTAATAGCCTAGATGCCAAAATATGATGAAAAGGAAGTCCCTGGTACTGAAGAGGTTAATTGTGCAATGCACAATAAATTTAGTTCAACCGTATGATAATCTGACCGTATCAGTTCGAACCAGAAGCTGCACAGCAACCAACAGTGGCAGAGGCGGCAGCACAGGCTCTGACAGAGTCTTCACTCTTCAGGCGTCAGGCTCAAGCTGTTGGTGGACACTTGCTATTGCTTACACATGAACCCCAGGCCCAGGGAATAGTAGCCTAGCCTAAACATAGGCTAATCATTTTGCAATAACAGGCCTAGGCCTAGGCCTAATTATAGGCCTAGGCCTAGGCCTAATTATTATTTTTAGGGTGTCAAATGGGATAATTTTGTTTCAAGACTGGGCTGAAGATGAGAAAAAATAGGCCCTACAAGAAAAATAGTTTGAAATTAGCCTAGGCCCTAGGCCTATATTGATCACTCCCAAAGACATATCCTAAGTAATAAGAACTGTAAAGCATAATTTTAACTTTGTATAGGCCTAGGCCTAGCCTATTAGGCTAAATAAAAATTATGAAAAAGATGGAACTGCTCTTGTTTGATAACCTGTTTTTTGCATTAGGCCTAACTAGGCTATGAAGTTATTCTCTTTTCAGTCAAACATTTCCCTCTAGGCCGTTTTTTCTTTTCTTACAAGCCTACTGCTAGCCTTTTTTTTTTTTTTTAGGCCTTTTTTTTGTGTGTGTAGGAAGTTGAAGGAACCTAAGCGAAACTGACAATATTCAGATTTGTTTATATTAAATTGACATAGGCCTAGGCCTAATTCTTTAGACTAAGACTTGGGTTTTCTGTTGTTCAACTGCTGTAAAGAATGACTAAAATTGACACATAGGCCCAGGCCTAGCCTACCTGTGATCCTCCTGAAAGATAACAAATTTTAATAGGCTAGCCCAGGCCTTTTACGCTCTAGGGCGGCTAACCAAACCAAATCTAACTTACTGAAACCTAACCTTTCCAGGTGAGGTTAGGTTATTTAATGTTGAATGTTGTGGGTTTTGATATAAATACAAATAGCCAAATTGCAAATCTAGGTGTTTTAATGCTCAATGGAAAAACTTAAAAAAAGGGTTGTGTTGGGGGGGCAAAGCCCCCTCATCCTATTACTGTATTGTGTCCCACAGCCAGTAACTCGACAATTTATGCAGCAGATGGCCGTGGGGTACAATAATGGGTAAAGCTCCTCCTCACCCCCCTTGAATTATTGTCATCATATATATAATTATGTTACCAGCAGGGGCATATAACGGCTGGCTGTGGGATAATTTTGTAAACAAAAATTATAAAATAAAATAAGAAGCGAACATAGGCCTAATTGCAAGCGTACAACTTATGCAAATAGTACAAAGCGATAGTACACCTGCTAACACAACCCTTACCAAACTAAAATTTAATTATTACTAGATGTGCCTTTATATCTTTGGCAGTTTGTTTTTCTTTACATTATATACATACTGTAACTGGAATTACAGCTTTGTGTATATTTTAACAGCAAATGTATCGTAAAGTGGCGTCCTTCTCCTGCAGAAATAAGCCTACGGTATTTTTTTTTTTATTAAGACATGTTTGACAGTCTAAACAGTCATTGTGGAGATTATGCCTGGTTAGGCCAACACATGTAAATATATTTTTTCTTTGAAAAAATAATCAACTATTGAACTCGCTCTTATGCTTGCCTCGCCCGTTATGAAAACTCGTTCGTGTCTCGTGAACACAATAAAATACAAGTAGGCCTAGATACAGATTAACCAGGTGGACACCAGCGTCGATCGTGAGTCGACGGCATTGTAAATCCCTGCCAGTACCAGCGTCGGTTATAGTCGACGGCGCTAATTGAACATTGATAGAAGGCTCGTAGAGGGTTCAGATTTGTATGGGAACTGCTTTAGGATCCCACAGAACAATATCGATGGTTGGCAGCCCCCTAAGTCCAGCCTCGTGCACGCTGGAGTGATTTTCCAGTATTTTGCCTACCCATCACCCCATGTTAATTGCGACTTTCCGCCGCCCCCCAGGACCCCTAAATGACCTAAGTGAGCGTTTTTTTTTTTTTTTTCCTTTATTACTAACCCATCCCATGTGTTTTCAGGAAAACAAAAATTGACAAGTGGCTGGGTCTGGAGTGTGCATTTTTATTAAATCAGCTGGGGCTTAATGGGTTAAGTAGGCTAGGTTTATCATCGAATATGTAAACAATTGCCTCTCGTGCAAGACGCGTCCCTAAGCTTCTCAAACACTGTTGACTAGACCTAGGCCTATGTCACTTTCCCCCAGGAATAATAAAAGGCAGTGGACGGTGGATAATTTGTATATGTAATATGCAAGGGGTGACCCGTATGTCAGCACTTTGGCTGATGTTGGTTGTGTATAGTGCTAACCATGCCGCAGCAAGACTCGGTAAGGGTTATGTTATCGGGCGTACCATCCGCTTTGTTTACATAGTCGCATGCTCGCATTTACATTCGCGTCTAATTTGACTGCTGTTATTTGCCCCTGCTGGTAATATATATGAAGATGACAATACGTCATGGGGGGTGAGGGGAACAAAGCCCCCCTCAACCCATTATTGTATCCCAAGGCCAGGTGTTGGATAAATTGTTATGTTGAGGGAGGCTTTGCCCCCCACCCCCCCATGACTTATTGTCATTATCATATATCTTACCAGCAGGGGCAAATAACAGCAGTCAAATTAGACGCATATGTACAGTAACTGCGAGCGTGCCACTATGTAAACAAAAGGTATGGTACACCCGCTAACACAACCCTTACCCAAGACTCAACTACAGTAGGTCCATCTGCAGTATCTGCAAACCATACCAGCCTCAACAGTGCCGCAACAAGACAGTACGGTACCATACCAAGACTCTACTGTACATTACGCAACTTGGACTTTAGAACAACAAGATCCTGCCACAACACTGCCCTACCATGTAACACTGCTGCCGACTCTGGCGTTGCGCTAACAGCGCCCAGGTTAAACTAGTAGAGTCCCTTGTGGCACCTAACCGCACTCCACCAGTCTCCGCATTGCCATACCAAGACAGTGCCTGAGTGCCAATAACAAGGCTTTATTGTATAGGCTACTAATGGCTGTTGGTCCACAACTCATTCTCCACGCCCCCTATTAGTCGCCTTATACAACATGCAGTAGGATGCATGGGGTATATTAATTTCTTCCTTCACCATAAGATGAAGGCCTCCTTAGCCCTGGGGGGGAATGCATCCCTCTCTTTGACCTATTGACCTTCGAGTTCCATTTTTCACACAGCATTCTAAACATAATTACTAAACCAAACTTTGCAACGCTCACTCATAAGAGCAGTATCATCAGCTAACCGTAGCACAGGCAACTTCCATCGCTCCATTGCCTTACTAGTGTACTGCAACATCCTCTGCTTTTCCTTGGATTTATTTCATGACTCCATCCATACAATATGTGCTGTATAGGCTACTGAACATCCATGGGGCCATTACACACCCATGCTTTATTGAAGAAATCGCTGTGGTCATTCTCTACACGCATTGCTGCCCTTTCACCCTCATACATGCTTTTCACTGCTTCCAGCAACTTACCAACTACCGGTACTTGCTATATCTTCAGTACTTTCCACACACCTTCTCTACCTACTGTCTTAGGCTTCTCCAAGTCCATGAAGGCAGCATAAACTTCCATTTCTTCTGCAGATACTGGGTACTTCTTCACAAGGAGAAGATCTGATCTACACAGCCTCTTCCCTTCCTAAACCCACCTTGTTCCCATCTACTCATTGCTCTGTTACATCACTATCCTACAGTACCAGTGATGGGTCTATTCTAACCCCCTCTTTCATTTCCCAGGTTAAAGTGCTTTCTTAGCTTGCTTCATCACTAGAACTCTCCCATTTTTATCTTTCACGCCCTTACTAGGCCTACTTCCATTGTCACCCTCCCTAACTTTCTTGACCTCCTTCCAAGCCAATTTCTTCCTAATTTGTCATCTACTGTTCTCGTACTCAGGCTCACTACTCTCTTTTTCTTCACTTACATTTCCCTTTTCTGCCTCTCCAAATGTTCATTCCCTCTACTACCCAACCACTCTTGTATGCTTTCTTTTTCTCTTCAACTGCTTGTTTCACCTCCTTAGTCCACCATACTGTTTAATCCTTTCACTTCCTTCCCCTCCTCCTAACTCCTCACATGCTGGCCGTAGCACAGTTGCTAGAACACTCGCCTGTCAACCTCACGGTCAAGGGTTCGAGTCTCAGGCCAGCCAGTGTGTTATTGGCAGACGCCAGTGCTGTGGTGGAGGGTGCAATCTAGCAATCTGTGGCAACTGTTCACTGAAGTCACTGTTCATCAGGGCACCCACCTTAGTCCAGCTATTGAGCAGGGAGTGCATGGTTGTAAAAACTGCATCATTATCATCATGCACATATCTCTTCCATAAACACAAAGCTCACGCCTTACACCTTCTCCATTCGCTTCAAGTCAAACCTATCTAGGTGTCTTCTACTGCTTTTTTTAACTCTTCCTGTAACCTATTCCCTCTCTACATGGCTCCTCCTCCATCCTGCCTTACTCTATCTTTCCTCACCCACTTCGTCTGTAGCCTACTCACATATTTGCTACTATAGTGGAGCAGATAAATGCAAAAATACCCCAAAATAGTTCACTTAATCATGCAAGCATAAAATTTGGCAAAGACATTTTCAAAGGACCACTCTTTCATAAAAGGGCGTTAGCCACGCAAAAAATCCAAGATGGCTGCCTCTTTTCCAAGATGGCTGCCATTCATTGGCCAATTGCATCATCTTCGAGAATATGGGTGTTACTGATGCATTTATCATGGTTTATAATCCCATTCAATCACCAATTTGTTCTTTATTAAAGTTATTTTTGTTACGCTTTCAATTCCAAGTACTAAAACAAAGAGATGGCGTCCAATATGGCGGCCAAACGTAGTATTAATCTTATCTCAGCATCTGTCACTGGCTACAATGAATGCCTTTTTTTATCTACAGAGAGTTTTTGGGGTCATAGATTCTAATTGATCTAAAACTTTTCTCAAAGGATGTAAAAATTATTTACAAGGTGTTGGTATACTAATAGAGTGAATGTCAGTGCACAACCAGGGCACACTGGTGACTTCACTGCTGTGTAACTCAGCATGGGGTTCAGTGTCAGCTGATCTAGCTTTACTAATGCTGCACCTAGCTTTACTAACTCTATTGTAGTAGACTAGTATTAGGTGTAGTGCAGTTTAGATTAGTGTCCCAAATGCTGTCTAATAGCCCCATATCAATTAGCTAGTATAAAATAGTTAGTAGATAAAGTTAGACAGCCGCGCCTGAATTGACAGGGTGTGCCAGCGCGGGAGAGCCGAGCCAAGGGTAAGGGGGCTATACATGACTTGTTCATGGACTTACCTGGATGGTGTACAGATCACACGGGACTTAAATGGCACTGGATGAATGATCGGGCTAGGTGTAGGGGCAACCGAACCTAGTTGTATCCCATACATGAATGTGCGCTATTACCTATTTTCATTAAGGTGGTAAAAGGATAAACCCTCGGCCTTAATTACATGTCAACAATGGCAAGTGAAAACCCAGTCATAACTAAGAGCCAGACTGACTGGAGAAAATGCTGCCTATGTTAAAAAGAAAAGAAAAATGAAAATCTGACTTCGCTTCCTACTCATCATGATCCAGAACATGATGGCTACACCATGATTGCCACAAATGTGCCTTTGTTTCACGAGATGTCTGAAATGCCACTTACCTTTGACCCAGAAAGGCTGGATGAAGGTGGTGGCATAGAGGCAACATTGAGAAGGAATATGGCAAAATACCACACAAGTTGTAGACTCATGCTTAACAACACAAAGCTGGAACATGCTAGGAAACAGCATTCTGATGTTCAAAGCGAGTCAGATGAAAGGCAAGCTAAACACCGTCGGACAAGTCATGATAGTGAAGCTTGCGTATTGTTTTTTGCGCACGAAAATCAGTCATTCCCTGCGTCTCTAAGTGATGGTGGAAAGATTTATAGCTGTCAGAAGTCTCAACTGACCTCCATACTTGAGAAACACATCACGCTTCCAGACCAAGAGTCAGAGGCAGATGACATCATCATTGATGGTTCAGCTTTGATCCATGCACTGCCACCCAAAAGGTCTAAGACATTTGCAGAATATGCAGCCCTTGACTTTCTGCCAAGGATTAGTGCCTATGCCAATACATACAAGACAACACATGTTGTATTTGATGTGTACAGTCCATCAAGTCTGAAAGCAGACACAAGGTCCAAAAGAGGACAAGGGGGGAGACGCAAGGTGACAGAAAAGAATAGCATTCCCTCAAACTGGCACAACTTTCTGAGGCACAATGACAATAAGTCGGAGCTGTTTCACTTCCTGGCAGACAAGATTGTCCAGATGTCTGCACCAAACTTGGTTATTGTGACCAAGGGACCCCAAGCACTTAGCACACACAAAGTGAGTCTGACTGAACTGCACGAATGTTCTCATGAGGAGGCAGACAGCCGCATCTTTGTCCATGCCAGATATGCTGCAGGACAAGGGAGCAAATCTATCATAGTCAAAGCCAATGACACAGATGTCCTTGTCATTGGCCTGAGTATGTTCCCAACTCTGCAAAGCATGGGTCTGCAGCAGCTTTGGCTCATATTTGGCCAAGGTCAGAGCTTTCGATGGATTGGCATTCACAACCTGCACAACTATGTTGGTCAAGAGAAGGCCAAAGGCATGTTGTTCTTCCATGCTTTTACAGGTTGTGGTGTGGTCTCAGCTTTTAGAAATAAAGGAAAGAAGACAGCTTGGCAGACATGGGACATTTTCCCAGAGGCAACTCCAGTATTTTCCAAACTGAGCCAGCACCCACCAACCATTGAGGATGATGTCATGAAGATTCTAGAGAAGTTTGTGGTCCTCATGTATGACAGGTCCAGCACTGCAGATAGTGGATGAGGCTAGACTGGACTTGTTTGCCAGAAAGCAGAGACCCTATGAAGCCATCCCTCCAACCAGAGCAGCTCTGATTCAACACACTAAACGTGCAGCATATCAGGCAGGCTGGGCTCAGGCAATTCTGCGCCAGCTAGAAGCAGAGAGTCCAGCTGACTGGGGATGAGAGAAGATTGGCGAAGAATGGAAAGTCTTCTGGACAGCCAACTCTCCCATTGCAAAGAGTTGTGAACAGCTCACTAAGTGTGGCTGCAAGTCTGGCTGCCGTGGCAGGTGCAAATGCTACAGGCTTGGTCTCACATGCACAGCCTTGTGCAGTTGCAAATGTGAAGTGTAGTTTCTCTGTTATCCTGGGTGCAGTGGTAAGTTCAAGTATAATTTTGACTGTCTTTTGCTAAACCTTTCATTAGATTTATGTATTTTTTGGTTCTGTAATAAAAACAAATTAATTTTGTCATAAAAATGTATTATGGAATCTTTATTAGTCGCAAAGATACGAATGATATTAGTTTTGCGGGTGCAATTTTGGTTTGATTTAGCATTAAAACAAATATTTTACAAAAATAGGAGACCTCTTTCAGACTCTATGCCATATAAAGTAGGGTTTTGAATTGAAATAAGTTGTTTTACTTGAAGTAGATACAACTTACAAAGTAATTATTAGTAATTCTTAGTGTAGACGGCGGCCATCTTGAAAAAATGGTAGCCATCTTGGATGTTTGTGTGGCTAACGCCCTTTTTTGAAAGAATGGACTCTAATGAACATTTGTGCCAAATGTCATGCTTGCATGATTAAGTGAACTAATTTTGCACTTATCTGCTCCACTACTACCACATTATGGTCAGACAACCCCCATCCCCTCATTGCCCCAAATACCCCCTATTATGAAACACAGATTACCTCATTCGTTCATCTATACATATAAAATCAGTCGGCACATTTCGTTCAACCATCTCTACTTCCCTTCTCCACTCCTCTCATTGTGTACCGGTACCGTACCTTTTTATCTTTCTCTGCCTGAAGAAGTGGCAACCATCAGCCTCCTCCCCACACATACGTCCACAGTTGCATAGCTTATTAACCCAGGAACTACTATGTTCCTTCCACCAGGCACGGTGTGTAAACATGTACATCAAATCAAATACTGTGCCAGTGCCGGGAAATGTCTCAAAATTGGGCGGCACATAGAAAGTAGTGGCATCTCTCCATGCCACATTCTTCACTCCTCCTCCCCCCTCCCCCCCCCCCCCACCTCAACTTTACCTTTTTCTTTGTACAGGTTCTAGCAGTTCATGGGTTAACTAGTATATTTTGTTAAGTGGTATAGTTTGGTAATATAAGTACAGTCGAACCTCGCATGAGCGGACTAATAGGGGGGGACCCTGGTCCGCACATTGAAAAAGTCTGTACATTGAAAATCGAGTAAAAATACGATGAATTTTAACATGTACTAACCAAAACTGTATAAAATAAATGACTTAATGATATAATACTGTATATAAAAAAAAATCCTTACCTTAATATCTATTGAAGTATTTACACTATGTACATGGGACTCGGAATACAGCTTATTCCGAGTCCGATGAGCCGCCCACGTCCATAGGTGGTGTGGGCTTGTACCCACTGGTACTAGGCTGGGGGTCATCGGGGTCAGATAGGTATGTGGCACTGGCACCGGGCTGGGTGTCAGCAGGCTGTGGAGGGGCGCTGGCACCGGGCTGGGTGTCAGCAGGCTGTGGAGGGGCGCTGGCACCGGGCTGGGTGTCAGCAGGCTATGGAGGAGCGCTGGCACAGGACTGGGAAGGCGCTCGTGGACTGAAGAAGGAGTGCATCTTGGCCTGTTTTCCTCCCATGTGCTGCTCTCTAATCATGACTTCCCGTAGCATCCTCAGGTGACCATAGTAGGCCCCTGCTTCATCGCACTTTGAGTAGGTTGTATAATCAATTATAGTGTCAATGTAGCTGTGCAGGGTAGAAAGCTTGGTCTTTTTGCACTGATGTTCTTCCGCTTCATCGTCACTACTCTCTTCCTTGTCTCCTTCGGCCACTTCTGCTGCAATGTCGTCCATGGACAGCAACTGATACCCAGGGTCACTCTCATTCTCCTCGATCCAGTCCCGGACATCATCCTCTGTGACATCTTTCTCCCAAGCACTGTGAAGCAACCTCCTAAAATCCTGGGCTTCAAACCCATCAAACCCCTCGAAGCTCGCATCTTCTTCACCCAGCAACAGTTTCTTCCAGCAATTTTCGAGGGTGGATGCCTTCATATCCTGCCAGGATTGTGCTAGGTTGTACAGGGCGGACTGGATGTTATAGTTTTTTATGTTAGCTTTGGTCCTGGCACCTCGGGTGTCTTCTTCCAAGTCCTCTTCTGTCTCCAGGACTACCAGCACTTCATTCAAGTAGCGTCTGGTATAGCGGCGCTTACAGGCACTTATTACACCTTGGTCCATAGGCTGGATGACTGAAGTAGTGTTTGGGGGCAAGTACATCACACGAATCTTCCCGTCGGCACTGATGAGTTTTTCGGCACTGGGATGGGCAGGTGCGTTGTCCAGAATGAGGATGGCTTTCACATCCTCCTGTGCGACTTTCAATACTTCCTCCTGGTATTTTCTTACAGCTGGGACGAAGTAATTGAAAAATCAGTCAGTAAATATTGCTGCCATGAACCATGTTTTTTTTAAGTTATAATAAAAAACTGGCAGATGATCAATGACATCTTTCAACGCCCTTTTTTTTTTTTATTTACCTACCACAACCAGTTTTAAACGATGAGTGCACTTGCATTGGCACAATGCAAGGACGACAAACATTCCTTGCTCATCTTCTTTCCAGGCGTCTTCTCCTCCCCTTTGCGCACCTGGGTGTTTTTGGGCAAGGATTTCCAATAAAATCCAGTCTCGTCAGCATTATATATTTGCGACGAGATTAGCCCTTCATCGTCTATCACTTTATGGAGTTTTAGGCGGAAAGGCTCAACTGTAGATGTGTCGGCACTTGCAGCCTCGCCATGGGCTTTCACATTAAATAACCCATGGCGATTATGAAAACGCCATAACCACCCATCACTCCCCTTGAAGTCATTAATGCCCAAACTAGTAGCAAGTTTTCTTGCTGCGGCCAGTATCTCCACACCTCTCACTAAATGTCCATTCGATTTCATCTGTACGTACCACTTCATTACCGCACTATCTAGTTGGCAGTTAGTTGCAGTTCTCACATATTTTCTAGGCTGCACCTTTCCACTCTTGCTGGCTGCAGCTTCAACACAATAGGAGGTAGCATACAGTTTCAGCTTGTCTTTGGATTTCTTGATGTCTGATACTGTCTGTTTCATTATTCCGTAATCATCACAAATCTTCTTCGTAGAACATCCTTTTTCTAGCTTACGAAGCACCTCAAGCTTCTGCTGAACGTTGAGGTTCACACGCTTGGTCTTGGGGATTTTGGGAGGCATAATGTAGCACTAAAATACTGAATATCCACGGGTATGATGGGGGGAAGCGAGCGGTATGGCGCTTGTAAACAAACTGAGGTTTTTTCGGCGGGAAAATGCTGCCGCGTCACCCGCCTGATCCGCCACCTACCGGACAACTTTCAAATTAGCGGTCTTTTGCCCGATTTGTCCGGACTTTAGGGCGCTTGTCCGATCTCAATTTTTTTTCCGTACAAACCGAAGTCCGTTCACCAGGGGTCCGCTCATGCGAGGGTCGACTGTACTGGTACGGTAGCTTGTTAGCAGTTTGTGATACGGTACTGTACCATTCTTTTACCACATTAAAACTCTAGATAATTGCAGGTGTCTGAGTGGGAATTGTGATGTGATGGACACCGATGAGGAGTGTAAATGCTGTCAAGAAATAATAAATGTAAGAATACATTCATGTTGTTATAACCAGGGATGGAGTGAATACAAGAGTTCAGTATTCAAATACGAATACTTTATGAAAGTATTCATGAATGCAGTCATGAATACTTTTCCATAAATTAATTAACTTTTTTACTATAGGCCTAGCTAATTACCGTAGCTTATGCAATGGTTATCTATTTTATGACTGATAACAGACACTACCTGTATTCAATACTGGTATTTAAACTTATATAGTGTAGTAACTAGATATATGGTATGGTATCAAATTTGTGAATATGACGAGATACGAACGATGACAGCTCTCTCTTGCTCTCGCTCTCTCTGTATTCGCCATATTATTCTAAGAATACAAATAATTTGTCCAAATATTTGAATACGAATGCACATACTTTTACTTTTATTTACAAGAATTCGAATACGAATACCCTGAATTACTGTATTCGAATACGAATAACAAAAACGAATACTCCATCCCTGGTTATAACTTCAACAGTACAGTAATTATGCAGTAACTGTCTCGAGTCGGCCACCCCTAGGTATGGGATATGTGCCTAAGTATAGGCCTATTCACACAAACTTAGTAGTATATCTTCACACCTATTGAAACTTCACTATGCCAGTATGTAATATTTTAAAAGGATTAGCAAATTTGGAACCAAATAAAAAGTGTATTTGCTGTATAGAGTAGTTCTGCTAAGACAGGTACGGTACAGTATTGTAAAGTGGGGTGACTTTGGACTGAGGGTACACCTTTGACCTTTCGCGGTATTTTGTAGACCTACCGTCATCAAGGCAATATGAAAGCTATTTCACAAAAAAAAAAAAAATGGCACTTAAGAGATATCATTAAAATAAGTAGGAAACAAATCCCAAATCAATCACACAAATATATACCGGTACCGTACTGAATAGGCTAAAACAAACAAAAAAACAATGTAAAGTTGGTGGGAAAATATATATATATATACCTGGTATATACAGTATATATATTTTTTTGTTACCCTGGCTACCTTTGCTCATACAGAAGAAATGAGATTATACAGTACTGTACAGTGTATATGCTGTATGTGAATGACTGGGTCATCATTTGTTGTTATTATATTATTATTTTGTTTTTCTATGTCTCAACTTCTGGACTGTAGGCTTTTCAATAGCCTGTAACTCGTACGAGGCCCCAGGATTATCAATTGAAGCTTTGAGATGATGGGTGCTTCATGTGTCGCACTAGATGAGATGGAGACAATGGAGCTTCAAGGTGTTTATTGCTTCCTTTCTGCCACAATAGATGTATGTTCATACACAGGGACATACCCCATAGCTTGAGATGGTCTAACAAAAATATATATTCACACACATCTAGATCACCTAGGAAAAGACCCAGAAACCAAAGATCACTAGGGGCCTCCAGCATTTCACCGGCCCCAGCCCTCCCGGAGAGGTTCCGGTCCTAGCATGCAGACACGCAGCGGAGCACACCACAATGCCCGCCCACCTCACATCCAGACATGACCCTTCATATACACCGGCTCCCCGGGCCAGACGCTTGATGGACTACACATTATCTAGTCCAACTGGCGCCTGACCCAACGCCCGCGCTATCTCTCAACTATTCACAAGCATTCTCTAATCATTCCTATTTATTACCACTGCTCTTGCCTGTTCTACAGTCATCTCTCTATCTTTCAACGCTTGTACTCCACAATCACTGCATCTCAACGGAGGTAAGTCTTCCTCCCTCCCTTTGTATCTGACTCATATACAGTACTCTCTTTGTAAGCCTTTCATCTCCCATTCGCTCAAAATGTCCATACCAGCACAGGACTCTTCTGGCTCATCTCCCATCACATCCAACTTCCTTCTCTCTTTTGCCTTCAAAGCCCATGTCTCAGCCCCATACATAACTGTTGGTACAACTATCCCTTGATACATTGCACTTTTAGCTTTCATTCCGAGATTTCTCACCTTCCACATACTTACCATTGCTCCGAAAACTTTCTTTCCTTCACATACTCTCTCTTTTACTTTCATTTCCACACATGTGTCCTTGCTTATCATTCCTCCAAGATATTTAAAAACTTAACTTGTTCCAGTATTTCATCATCCAATCTCACATCTAGATTCACCCTACAAGCACCTCTATTACACACCATCACTTTACTTTTATTGATGTTCAATCTCAGCTTCCCCCTCCGATATACCACACCAAACTCTTTGACTTTTCGCTGCAGTTTCTCTTCAGAATCCGCTACCAATGCTATATCATCAGCAAACAGAAACTGGTAGAACTCCAAATATATACCACTCTTTCCTACTAAACCCAATCCTCTACCCATAGTTCTCATTTTCACCTCCCTCACCACACCATTAAACAGCCACGGTGATATTACACAACCCTGTCGTTGACAACACTAGATGGCGACACTTTATTTATAAACGTCACTTGATTGGAGAGAGCAGCTATCGGTACCGGTAGTTCACAGCATCTTTGAATATGGCCGGGCATCTTTTATGCTATGAATTGGTGACGATATAGGGGGTATTTTCTTGACATGTTGGTGTAGCCAGGATACTGTACTTGTAGATCAGCAGGAAAGAATGTTGTGAGGCTGAACCCATACCTGACTGCATGATTGATCATCCAGGGTTTAGATCTGTTGCCTTATGCCCGTGGAATCTTCAGGCTGTCTACTATGCTTATAGGCAACAATATGGACAAATACAAAGAGAAAACTGAATGAGTAAGTGTAATGCCTTTAAAAGTACAGTACCGTACTGTAAATAGAATATGTTTTATCATACATAATGTACTGCTGATCACAATTATTTTCTTTTAATTTTTCTGAAGTGAATATACATAATTATGTCAATATTTTGTCACACCTTCAAAGTTTAAAGTTTGAATTTTGTGACAAAACCAGATTCTTCAAAATAGCAAACAACAGATAACAAAATTTGATCATCTTAGCATATAGATTTTTAGAGTAGCTTTAGCCTATGCTTATTATTCTGTACCAGCTATACATATAGAGAAGTAGGTGAACAAGAAAACAAATATCACCTTTGACCAGATAGTAACAGACATCATACTATAGCGTGAATTTATATACTGTACTAAAACACTTATGATAAGTATACTCAAAGGATGACCCTGCTAAAGGATAAAATGGTGCAATATGAAGTCATACTATAAACAGTAGGCCTACTGTACTGTAATTGAAAAGCAAGTTAGAAGAGGAAATACTGAAGATGTGTCAGGTGGTATAATAAGGAGCTTATATGAGTAGAAGATGGAGGGTGATGGTATGGTATGCCTATATGCATGTTATTCTGTCTTATTGTTAGAAAATGTGGAACACTAGAGTAGATAACACTATAGGTAAAACTTTGCAGTGAGGTAGGCTGTGATGCCCATCATAAACATTATGCAACACATTTTAGAATAAAAGAAACATATTTGCTTTAAAGTATGACAGATCTGTTGATCAGTTGTACTTTCCAGCATTACATCAGAGTGATTGACCTATAGCCTGGGTATGAGCAAGTGAAAAAACAAAACATTAAATGGGGACCATTTTGGGATGGGCATAAGGGGCATGTCTGGACAAAAAAAGCTGGAGGTGTTCCCACCATGGTCATCCTTTAGTAGGGTATTCTTGGGAAGGAAAAACATAGTATCAAAGATATTGATATTATTTCAGTAGTACCGGTATTCATAAATATAAAAATACAGGTGATACACTCTTAACCCCAAGTGAAAAACAGTACAGTACCAGTATCCAATATACTGTACAATGTGTACATTATACAACATTGAAAGTACTGATAGGGTTTCACCTAACACCAGTTATACAAGTTTATAGTTGGGCATAGAGATGAGATATAAACATGCATATATATATATATATTTACGTCTCACATTTTACTACCATTAGAAGCTATGCTATACCGTATACTTAATGTATAGTCGTGGTCATGAATTTCTGGATTTTTTTTGTAGAGATAATTATAATACACAGGATAACTATATTGGGAAACTGTTGGAACCGCACAGACAAATTACTGGGATTCACTAGTTAATGTTCATTGTCTTGTACTGTATTAGGTGTATTCTGACCACGACTGTACATACCCGGTAGATTATTGAAGCGTGGGGTTTAAATTAACAGCCCACTAACATTTTCTAGAATCTGCATAGGGCAGATTCTAGATATAAGGAGTGGCTGATATCTGGAGTTCACCCGTAATACTCTGAGAACCTGCAAAAAGTGCTTATTACCAGTATATGGAATGCAACAAAATGCAGTGTTATAGGATAATCGCATAAGGGAAATAAACTGGGAACATACTCTTTATTGCATTAATCTAATAAGTTAGTATTTCTATGAAAGTGTTAAAGATAAAACAAATTCTTACTAATTATATTTTTTATTTCGTAAGTGTCATTATATACTTGTATTTACATGTTTTAATGTTTTAATTTAGTTACCAACAAGCCTAGGAAATTATTAAAATTCAACAGTTTGGGGAGTCTTACATATAATCAAAATGTCTAAAAAATACAGTACAGTATATCCTCATACAGGGGCTCACATGAATTTATACTCAATTTTATGTATGAAAGTGAAATTTGAATGATTTACAAGAAAAACAAAAAATTATTACTGGTACAGTACTGTACAACAAATCTGAGTGAAGTTTTGAGAAAACTTACCGGTAGGTTTCTCCAATTTTGGAGTTTCCTTAAATAAAAAAAGAAAAAAAAGAAAGAAAACCCAAGCAAACTTTATATTTTTTAAGTATTATCATTGTTTTATGTCTTTAAATTAACCCAACATTTTGGTAAAGATGTAGTATTCGGGCGTATCGCCCGTCTTGTTTACACTACTCACAGGCTCGCAATCACGTTCCCGTCTATTTTAACTACCTTGGGATACAATAATAGGGTAGCCCCCCTCACCCCCCCCCCCCTATTACTTATTGTCATCATCATATATTTTGCCAGCAGGGGGAAAATTGCAGAATAAAAGCAGTCAAAATAGACGGAATTTAACCCGACCGCACGACCTATGTAAACATGACGACTGTACGCCCGGATACTACATCCTTCCCCATATTTTCCCTAATATTCATAGCCTGCCCCACTGCAGCTCCAAACAGCACATATGTATAATGAAGCATTTCATCAAGAGATAAATGATCGGTAAAAATGTAGTTACTTTGGCCAGTTTTAGTGCGTGTTTTTTTTTTTTTTTTACCTAAAAACCTGGTGTATCTGTATATTCAAGTAGAATATTATAGTAAAAACCTATAAATCAGTAATATACGGGCCCATTACACCGAGAATATTAAAACAACAACAGAACAAGTGGGGAGGGCTTGGCAATGATGCAGTATTCGGGCATACCGCCTGCCTTGTTTACACAACACAGACGCTCGCGATCACGATCCCGTCTATTTTGACTGCCGTGGCTACAATAATAGGTTGACTCCCACCATGACTTATTATCATCATATCTATTGCCAGCAGGGGGTAAATAACAGAAAAAATAGCCGTCAAAATAGACGGGAACTTAACCGCTGGTGATCGACTGTCGACCTATGTACAGTAACATGACGACTGTATGCCCGGATACTACATCCTTCCCGATGGCTTTGAAGCTCAGGGAAAATGAGGGGTTAAGACGTTTAACGAGTGAATATGGATAAAAACACATTGTCCAAACCTTTAATTATTTGAATAGTACATAACTACGGAAACTCGTCAAGTTTTGTAGTTACGAGATGTAATATAGACATAAAATACGATATATGCGGGTCGATCCACACTCGAACATCATCCGTTCCTCAGTGTAAACACACGACTGCAGGCGGATCGCTAGATATACTTAAAACTAACCACACATAACGTAGGCTAATTGATTTAGGGATAGATGCAGAGTTCGGGCGTCCGGTCGTCATGTTTATATAGGGCGATTGCCCGCGGTTAACTTCGCGTCTATTTTGACGGCGATGTTTTCGGTTATTTGCCCCCTGCTGGAAATATACATGATGATGACAATATGTCATGGGAAGGTGAGGGGGGGCATGCCCCCCTTAACATATTATTGTTTCCAATGGCATTTAAAATAGACGGGAACATGATTGCAAAGGTCCGACGCCTCGCCCGCCGCCGCCGCCGTCATGTTTACATCTGTCGATCGCTGTGGTTAAGTTCGCGTCTATTTTGACGGCGATTTTTTCGGTAATTTGCCTCCTGCTGGCAATATATATGATGAAGACAATATGTCATGGGAGGGTGAGGGGGGCAAAGCCCCCCCTCAACATATTATTGTATCCAAAGGCAGTCAAAATAGACGGGAACATGATGGCAAAGGTCCGACGCCACTAATGCGTAGTGTAAACAAGGCTGGCGGTACGCCCGCACTTAACATTCTTGCCTTGATTTACCCTAAAGTAAGCAAATCGCACAAAGTCGAGGTAACATTTTGCTCCTTTTCGTTTTTCTTTCAAGGGGGCCTAATCAGGGATCCGAATCATTATCAGATTGGTTGAGGGGGGGGGCACTCACCCCCTCAGAACTTAGTGTAATCATCATCTATGTTGCCATTAGGGGGCATCAACAAAAGACAGATATGGTAATCCTGCGCACGAGTTGATATGAACGGATCGACAGGATCGGCTAGAAATTCAGCGCTAGATAGTCAACAAAATTGGGATTCAAACACAAGAAGTGGCAGATCTATCACAGACTTTACTCTTAAAGGCGCCTGTGCACATATTAGTACCGTACCTAGGTAATGGACTAGTGCCAGGGCCCAGGGATGTACATTCTGCTTTACAGGTAGGAGTACAGTACCAGAAATTGTGTTCACGGCGAAAATATAGGCTAGTGATAAATTGGCACCAAGCCACCAACACTTCTAGACTAGTACGAAATAATCAAAATACACACATAGGCCTAGCATGAAAATATAGCAGAAAGGGCAAGGATGTAGTATGCGGGTTTACTGTAAAACCGCCCGCCTTGATTACACTACACAGACGCTCGCGATCAGGTTCCCATCTATTTTGACTTACATGGTTTACAATAATAAGTTGAGGGGGGACTTTGCCCCCTCTCACCCCCCCATGACTTAGCCTATTGTCATCCTCATATATATTGCCAGCAGGGGGCAGACAACACAACAAAATAGACGGGAACTTAACCGCAAGTTATCGACCTATGTAATCATGCCGACCGTCGGCCCGTACACCCGGATACTATATCCGGGTAGAACGTAGAGTTCGGGCGTACCGCCAGCCTTGTTTACACTACGCGTAGTGGCGTCGAACCTTTGCCATCATGTTCCCATCTATTTTGACTGCCTTTGGATACAATAATATGTTGAGGGCTCACCCCCCCATGACATATTGTCATTAATCATCATATATATTGCCAGCAGTGGGCAAATAACCTAAAAAAAATCGCCGTCAAAATAGACGCAAAGTTAACCGCGGTGATCACCCTATGAAAACATGACAACCGTACGCCCGGAATCTACATCCATCCCCTATATCCTTCCCAAGAAAAGTCTATGTTTAGCCTACTAATAAAAACTCATGATGGTGCACATATAGAAATTTACCAATATCATAAGTTGTCCATAGGCTCACCTAGGCTAAGTGTAATAATAATAATAGGCTAATAATTCAATCGTTCGACCTAGCCAGTAGCCTAGCCTATAGGCTACTGCGAAAGATTAGTAGCCTAAATGTCATAAACTGCACTAGCCTTAGCCTAGGGGTTATTTTATACGACACTAGCCTACTGCAGCGTTATGAGAAACAATTTATTAGGGAAAATCGGCACCAATAGATTCGCCATATTTTTCTCCATAGGCTATAGGCTAGTCCTCATGGAGGATTTTCGTTATTGATAAATTGAAAAAATACCCACTTCACATACAAATACACCAAAAATCTAAATCAAAGATGTAAAACAGCGGGGGGGTGGGGGCAGCAGCCCCCACCCATAATACTAGGATAGGTTAGGTAAGGTTGTTAGGTTAGGCTAATGTCATTTCAAAGGGGTATAGTAAACACTAGGATAGCCTAGGCCTATACCCGGTCAGAGGTAAGTCCTGCAGTAGTCTCCTTGAATGCAACCCACATTGAATTTGACGTTTCATTGCTGCTGGCCTCTGCAATGGTGAATGGTTTAGCAATAGGCTATGGTAGCTGAAGAGCGATTAGAGCTGCAGGTATCTTGTGGGTGGAGATTGTAGGAACAGCATTACTCTTTAAATGTAGTCTCTTTGCCAAGCCCATTGTAACCTGTTGCTTAATAATGAATGCACTCTCCTCGAAATGTAAAGTAGGCTACACATAGCCTAGGCCTACAGCTAGACTTTGGCTTTTCATTCCAAATTCTTGTCTGGTTGACAAAAACATACCATTTTCTAACATACTGTTCTTCCTCAGGAAATTTATGAAGAGACATACATGGTCCAGGTGTGTTAAAACACCCAAATACCACACAGCAGTTCGGAAAACATAACCGCTCCCGACGAGGGGTGAGGAGGCACTGCCCGTGACTGACGTGAAATTAATTCATTCCCAAATATTTTCGCACTCTATTCCTGGTGTGACGTCACACATCGTTGCCAGTGCGTGTTGTTAATAATGTTTTTTTTTTTTTTGCCATTACGGAGTGATATTTTTGGTAAATTATATATAACCAGTTATTTATCAGCTCCTGTAGAACCTCTCAACCACGATAAAAAGTAAATGTGTTAATCATGCATCACCTCCTTTAAGTGTAAAGAGAGGACACATAACACCAGTGGCCTCCAACATGGCATATAGGTAGTCCGATCTCTGGTACGCTAGGGTCTCTACTACACATCACTAACGCTATGCATAAATAAACACTCGGTTCCAGTATGTATATTTATTCACGCCATTTAAATTCACGCCATAAACATATATTATTTACCAACTCAATTAACTTTCAATCCGCTTCCTCTCATTCACTTGTAATCAATTACTCCAAGCGTAGGACAAATTTCCATCTAATTGCCTCATTAAAAAACATCCCATTTTTTTCGTAATTATGGCCGAAAGCCTATAAAATTAACAGAGGGTATAATTGACACAGCAATTAAGGGGGGCCACCTGTTTTTTTTTCTCTGTCTCTCCTTTCCTCTCTTTCTCTGGCTTGTATCCATTCGGCCTAATTTAAGACGTTTATCCCCATCCAGGTGTCGATTTCTTCCTGGCGAGCGATAGCGAGCCAGCATTGTATGGAGAAATCCGGCTTCGCCGGAGACATTTTTCTATCGAAAAATGTACAAATTTAGCTTGCTGTCAAAACAAAAATATATATATGCTGGCTCGCTACCGCTCGCCAGGAAAATGTTGACACCTGGATGGGGGTAAACGTCTTAAAACAGTAGGGTGAATGGGGCCGAATGGATACAAGCCAAAGAGAGAGGAAGAGAAAGAGAAAAAAAGCGAGGTGGGCCCCCTTAAGCCACTTTCAAATAATAGCCACTCGTAAAAGCTGAACGGAATCAAGAAACTAATAATAAACATTGGCGTGATTTATGTATGTGTTTTTTATTTGTGTGTGTGTGTGTGTGTGTATGTGTGTGTGTGTGTTAATTGCGTGTTTCTTTTTTTATTCTTCATTCTTTTTTACAATCGCTGCGAATATTTTCAGAAACAATCAAATGGTGATAGAAAGAAATGTTCGGCTTCGTTTGGCACCACCGAGGCTCCCCTGGATGTAAAAAATAGAGTAAAGGAGAGAGAGAGAGAGAGAGAGACTTGTATCTGCGTTTTTGTACGTTTGTGTGTATGTGTGCCTGTGTAAGTGTTTGTATGTGTGTGAGGGGGGGGGGGGGAGTGTGTGTGTGTGTGAGTGAGGGGTGTGTGCGGGAGTGTGTGTGTGTGTGTGTGTGTGTGTGTTGTATTTGTATTTGTTTATTCATAAGTGTGTTCGAATAGTCGCTGATAATTTGAGAAGATTCCAAATTTGATATAACGTATTGCATCTACAGTCAGGGTTGCCAGATTGGCTTTTTTATAGCCAACTTCCTCAAATTTGGCTTTTTAAAAAGTGGTTGGCTTAACAAAAATGGCTTTTTCTTCAAAGTTGTCTTTTTGGGGGGGCTTTTTTCCAAATATGAGGCATTGTAAGATATTTTAAAATAATATATTTCTTATTTTAATTAAATACAGTCAACTGTTTATCTCAGTAAGCTATAAAATGTATTAGTATCCCAGAAATTTTACAAAGGAAAATGTAGAATTACGTTTTCTTTCGACTGCCTGTTTAAAATTTGAAAACACAATCAGCTGACTGCTAGTCCCATACTGCCCACTGTACACATTGTAGGTAATAATACTACCTTTTACATGTATCCCTTTTGTTTTTCGCTATCACAAAATAGTGTATCCATTGTTAAGCAATCGTGAGATACTGTACTATGGTAAAAGTGAACAAGGTCAGGGTAATGAATAGTTTAGCATACAGTATGCCCTAGGCCTACATGAAATGATGTTTACTGTAGGCCTATCAATCGTGAATTCAAACATTTATCAACTAATTTCTCGACAATTGATATAATTATGTGCTAAAACTATGTCTTTGCAGTTTGCACCATAATTATCAACACAAATAGGGCCTAAACAATGATACAAAACGGTCATAATAGCTGAGTAAATTTGATAATGGTGAAATTGTAGTTTCGTCTGTTTTAAAAATCAGCTATAATGATGTGCATAATAGAAACATATTTTGCTAAACTACCTAACATAATGTGATCATAACCATGTATATTTTACATCGTTATGTTAAATTTTAGTATTTAAGGATATATTTGTCAATACTTGCATTTTTCTTATTGCATATCAAGGAGAAAAAAAATCCAATTCTCGTCTTGAATATATATAAAAGTATGTAGCCTATATATAATGAGTATTAATGTATGCCCCTCTAATATATATAAAAGTATGTAGCCTATATATAATGAGTATTAATGTATGCCCCTCTAATATATATAAAAGTATGTAGCCTATATATAATGAGTATTAATGTATGCCCCTCTAATATATAAAAGTATGTAGCCTATATATAATGAGTATTAATGTATGCCCCTCTAATATATATAAAAGTATGTAGCCTATATATAATGAGTATTAATGTATGCCCTTCTAATATATATAAAAGTATGTAGCCTATATATAATGAGTATTAATGTATGCCCCTCTAATTACATAATCTGTTATATAGTTATTACATAGAAGTGATCAACATCTAAGTTCAATTACTAAATACATTTGACATGGTTCTTCATTTAATTTAGTAAATCTAAATGTTGATATATATATATATATATATATATATATATATATATATATATATATATATATTACCAGAGCCACCAAGTTATAATTTTTTTTTTTCAAAATAAAAAGAAGCTTTATGTATCAAACACACTTTAAAAGTTTGCTTTTTCTAGCCATCTTTGGCCAAAAGTTGGCTTTTTTCCTGTCTTGGAAAATCTGGCAACCCTGTCTACAGTATATCCTAAATATCTGGCAACCCTGTCTACAGTATATCCTAAATATCTGGCAACCCTGTCTACAGTATATCCTAAATATCCAAAGGAATACAGTGCCATAAATTAGTCGATAATGAGATAGAAAAGGACTACAAATTAATACAAATAGAATGATAATATTCGATGGATAAACTGAAGACGAATAAGAATGTACAGATAACGTGGACAAGAAAGACAAATAGGAATAAACATAGTAGCCTACATGAAAAATATATCAAGAGTGCAATAAATAATAAAACAAGTACAGAGGATAGAAACAAAACAAAACAACAGAGGGAAGCAAACGTATTTAAATGCAATAAACAGAGAGAGAGAGAGAGAGAGAGAGTTGTACTGCAGTCCTTTGAAGCTTCAAAACACATTATATTCTTTTTGTAACGACCAATACCAGTTCTTATATTCTGGAAGCTTAAATCTCGACTTTTACACTTTTTTATTGGAAACATTTTATGAATGCTGTATAATAATATTTGCCATTTGTTCGTCAACGAATTATTCATGTTTCATGAATTAAATGTTTGTGTGTGTGTGTGTGGGTGTGGGTGTGGGTGTGTGTATGTGTGTGTGTGTGTGTGTGTGTGTTCACAATAAAAGACAATTCCAATATTTAAAAACTTACTAGCATTACTATTTATACGTACCAACAAAATTAATAATCTATGGTATATGTTGATTATAATTTTGTATTTTAGTGAATGCTTTCCTATTAAAAGAACATAATTGTAATTGTATAAAATTGTAGTGAGTGTGCTGTGAAGCTATGTTTAGCATGCTGTATTGCCAAGTTTTCTTAAAACCCCTTGAGGGTTTGACAGTTTATTCTGGCTATTATTAAACGATAACTCGGAATAACATTACATTAATATTTACAATGTGGTGTAGATTATACCTAGAATTAAGAGTTTAATAGATGATTATAATTTCCACTGTGGTCCACGGAAAATACGAAATGAAAAACTAGATTCTGTTGCCATTCTGTGCCATAACGTGCTAACTTGATTTTGTTCATTGATGTTCAGTTGCCTTACCCTGCTACTGAGCCCGACGGTATGTGTCAATCAAGTTGATTCCTAGGTAATTAGATTATCTGTGGTGTGGTAATTTTGTGTGTGTATTTTTCGTGTTGTGTGTATGTCTCTCTAAGCACCTCTACAGAACGAACAGACAGACAGAAAGACAGACAGATAGACAGATAGACTCTGAAGACAATCATTAATAATTGGCCTCTTCTATGGCTTCAAGATACAAAGTGGCATGACTTGCCCTAACAAAATGGCCTAGTGGATAACACGCTCACGTGTGAATCTGCTTGACCTGTGTTCGATCCCAGCCAAGGCGGATATATTTAGTCAGCTTGGTAGAACGTCCTAGCGTGTTTCACATGCTCGTACCCAGTCGGGGGACACCTCGACGACATAATATATAAGGACTAATAACATACACAACAAAGCCATTCCAACAGCTTCCTCTCTCTCCAACACACCATCTTCCCTCTCAAAACTCTTCGAAAAGAAGATACGAGGTGGCATTTTAAATGCTTTCCCTCAATACCTTCACCTGACCAGATGTTCACCTGCACTTGCCGAACAGAAACATGGAGTTCGGCCAAAGTAACTCCAAATTTAACCTAGAACCATATTTTACGAGGCCACAAAGGTATTAACACCACGTTGACTCTCCAACACTTCCGGTGTCTTGTGGGTTATTGTATTTGCATATTTTGTTTAATTATTATTATTGAGGATTTGGCTTGTATTTCCCATGTTTGAGCAATGTATTTCAGTTTTTCCCCTAGGCTAACAAAAACGCCTTCCCAGACTTCCTTCAAACTAAAAACAAAATGCCCACTCAGACCCCATTCAATCTAAATTTGTACATTTATCGATAGAAAAATGTACCAACCGAAGGCCGATTTATTTTGAGTTACAAGCTCGCTATTGCTCGCCCAGAACAAAAAATCGGCAAATAAATGGATGAAGTGTCTGATTATCGCCATCGCAAATGGGTTGAAACTTTTTTTAAATCTCCAAACAAATAGATAGAAACAGGTGAGGTCCAGAATGCCCCGCCTCGATCCAAATAGGGTTAAAGAAGCAGTATATTTTAACTTGTGGAAATCAATGTTTCCGGCCTACCAAAATAGTGTATTGTTCATGTTAAGGGAGCCCACCTCGATTTGTTTCTCTTTCTCTCCCTCTCTCTTTGGCTTGTATCTATTCGGCCCCATTCAACCTACTGTTTTAAGACGTTTACCCCCTTTCAGGTGTCAATATTTTCCTGGCGAGCGGTAGCGAGCCAGCATATCTATATTTTTGTTTTGACAGCAAGCTAAATTTGTAAATTTTTCGATAGAAAAAGGTATCCGGCGAAGCCGGATTTCTCCATACAATGCTGGCTCGCTATCGCTCGCCAGGAAAAAATCGACACCTGGATGGGGATTAACGTCTTAAAACAGTTGGCTGAATGGGGCCGAATGGATACAAGCCAGGGAAAGAGAAAAGAGGAGAGAAAGATCCAAAAAAGCCGATGACCCCCTTAGGCAAAGTACACTTATAATAGCCTATACGGACATTTATAACTTATATCTTTCTTTGATATTATAGACTTACATTATAGTAATCAACACTCGTGATTGATAGTGAAGTAATAAGTGGATATTATTGACTTTGTATATATTTAATTGTGCGCATTAGTAGAAACTATTATAACATTATAATGGTTCACCATATATTGTATAGTTGGTCACTTTAATTAACATACACTCCATGTTATGAAGAATTAACATACACTCCATGTTATGAAGAATTAACATACACTCCATGTTATGAAGAATTAAGAGTGTATTTTCTTATGCAATAGTAAAATAACATGACCAATTAACGGTTTTATAGCAAATTAGTAATGTAAGTCAATCACACAATGTTTCCTTCCCTACATAAAATAATGGCGTGGATACAAACTATTGTGGTCAACTGTACATTAGGCTATCACTCATGGCTCTGGTACTATAGATGTAAGGGGCTCGTGCTTGTTTTGGGGCTACTTATTCATATATATATATAATTTTGAGTTTCCTCGTTAGACATCCATCAAGCTTGAAAAAAAAAAACTACAACCCCTTTCAAGATATATTTGTAAATTTTTCGGTAGAAAAATTTCGCGGCCGAAGGCCGGTTTCTTTAAAAATTACAGGCTCGCTATCGCTCGCCAGGACAAAATCGACACCTAAACGGCACGAAAGGTCTTAATATTGACAAAGTAATGGGGCAAAATGTCTCAAAATCGCCAAACTAGTGAACGAACGTCATAAAATCGCAAAACTAATGGGTCTAAACATGAGGGAGAAGGGGGTCCATAAAAAGCGAGTGCCTCTCCCTAAAGACTCTTCCTGAACTTCGTAAGGTCCAGCAGGTTAGCAAGGTGTTCATGTCTGACTAGATACAATGATAATAATAAACTCTTATGTTATTAGCGATTTCAAATGATCACTTGTGAGTTTTGGGCTACAAGTAAGTTGGAGCCGTAAACATCGTTATGAAATAGAAAGGCAACAACGATGTATGTTTCTGAAGGATAGAAAGTATGGTGAATTTTGTGTTATGTATTTATAATGTACTACGACCGTATTTAAGTTGGTGATTCTGCTAAATACCAATGTCTGTAACTCCAACCTCTCTCTAGCCCGAAACTCACAAATGTCCAATTGGATTTAGATTGATAAAAGGCAATATGAGCATGATTGATAAAAGGCAATATGAGCATGATTGATAAAAGGCAATATGAGCATGATTGATAAAAGGCAATATGAGCATGATTGATAAAAGGCAATATGAGCATGATTGATAAAAGGCAATATGAGCATGATTGATAAAAGGCAATATGAGCATGATTGATAAAAGGCAATATGAGCATGATTGATAAAAGGCAATATGAGCATGATTGATAAAAGGCAATATGAGCATGATTGATAAAAGGCAACATGAGCATGATTGATAAAAGGCAATATGAGCATGATTGATAAAAGGCAATATGAGCATGATTTAGATGATTGAACTTCCCGACGATGAGAACATGAAGATGATATACTAAAGGTGAGACGTGCAATACATTTGATGCAAATAATACCTCAGAGCAAGAAAGGGGGCAGGGGAAGTAGTAGGTCGAGAGGAAGGGAATATTAGTAAGAGATGAAGGCGTTGGGGCTTGACCCTTAATCAGAGAGAGAGAGAGAGAGACAGACAGACAGACAGATAGCGAGAGAGAGAGAGAGCAGGGGGGGGGGGGGGGCTCATTTAGTCACCTTACTATGCTAGGGTTCAAAGTCTGTAGGCCAAGGATGGGCTTCTTCACAACTTGAACACTGACATATGACTCCAGATCTGACGTTAGCCGGTCGAAATTTCTGGTCACATTTTGGAAGCACACATATTACACACCCGTGAACTACTATGATACATATTACACACCCGTGAACTACTATGATACATATTACACACCCGTGAACTACTATGATACATATTACACACCCGTGAACTACTATGATACATATTACACACCCGTGAACTACTATGATACATATTACACACCCGTGAACTACTATGATACATATTACACACCCGTGAACTACTATGATACATATTACACACCCGTGAACTACTATGATACATATTACACACCCGTGAACTACTATGATACATATTACACACCCGTGAACTACTATGATACATATTACACACCCGTGAACTACTATGATACATATTACACACCCGTGAACTACTATGATACATATTACACACCCGTGAACTACTATGATACATATTACACACCCGTGAACTACTATGATACATATTACACACCCGTGAACTACTATGATACACAGGTTGAGATAATATTATGAAGATCATATTACTGAGGTTCACTAGATAATGCTCACCCTCTTGTTTTTACTATGAAGAAGTATTCAAGTATTCATTACTACGACTGATAATTCATTGCTATCTAAATTTCTTACTAATAAAAGCCACACACAGACCTTCGACAGACCCCCTTCAAATTTAGAAAAGCCCCACCCCTTTCTCAAGATAAATGTGTACATTTTTCGATAGAAAAATAATACAGGCCGAAGGCAAGTTTCTCTTAAAACTGTGGGATATCGCTATCACTCGCCCATATATCGTCGACACTTCAATAGGGCGAAACATCATAAAGTCTACAAACTAATGGGGCGAAATATGGTAAGATATCCTACAAACTGTGAACCCAGTATAGTATTGTAACTTAATGACCCGCGGCCCCCTGCTCTCTCTATCTCTCTCTCTATCTCTATCTCTCTACGTGTTCCTCTCGTTTTAATATAGCACGCAGATGTACGGGCGGGGGAAACAATTTTGCTGGCCTGCCTTCCCTGGTCATGTTATTTGATTTGGGGAGCGTTCATATATAGTGGTGGAGTGGTGGGGGAGTGATGGAGAGGTGGGGGAGAGTGAGGGTGATGGGGAGTGTTCATATATAGTGGTGGGGGAGTGATGGATAGGTGAGGGTGATGGGGAGTGTTCATATATAGTGGTGGAGTGGTGGGGGAGAGTGAGGGTGATGGAAAGTGTTCATATACAGTGGTGGAGTGGTGGGGGAGAGTGAGGGTGATGGAAAGTGTTCATATACAGTGGTGGAGTGGTGGGGGAGAGTGAGGGTGATGGAAAGTGTTCATATATAGTGGTGGAGTGGTGGGGGAGAGTGAGGGTGATGGGGAGTGCTCATATATAGTGGTGGAGTGGTGGGGGAGTGATGGAGAGGTGGGGGAGAGTGAGGGTGATGGGGAGTGTTCATATATAGTGGTGGGGGAGTGATGGATAGGTGAGGGTGATGGGGAGTGTTCATATATAGTGGTGGAGTGGTGGGGGAGAGTGAGGGTGATGGAAAGTGTTCATATACAGTGGTGGGGGAGTGATGGAGAGGTGAGGGAGTGGTGGGGGAGAGTGAGGGTGATGGAAAGTGTTCATATATAGTGGTGGGGGAGTGATGGATAGGTGAGGGTGATGGGGAGTGTTCATATATAGTGGTGGAGTGGTGGGGGAGAGTGAGGGTGATGGAAAGTGTTCATATATAGTGGTGGAGTGGTGGGGGAGAGTGAGGGTGATGGAAAGTGTTCATATATAGTGGTGGAGTGGTGGGGGAGAGTGAGGGTGATGGAAAGTGTTCATATATAGTGGTGGAGTGGTGGGGGAGAGTGAGGGTGATGGAAAGTGTTCATATATAGTGGTGGAGTGGTGGGGGAGAGTGAGGGTGATGGAAAGTGTTCATATATAGTGGTGGAGTGGTGGGGGAGAGTGAGGGTGATGGAAAGTGTTCATATATAGTGGTGGAGTGGTGGGGGAGAGTGAGGGTGATGGAAAGTGTTCATATATAGTGGTGGAGTGGTGGGGGAGAGTGAGGGTGATGGAAAGTGTTCATATATAGTGGTGGAGTGGTGGGGGAGAGTGAGGGTGATGGAAAGTGTTCATATAGTGGTGGAGTGGTGGGGAGAGTGAGGGTGATGGAAAGTGTTCATATATAGTGGTGGAGTGGTGGGGGGAGAGTGAGGTGATGGAAAGTGTTCATATATAGTGGTGGAGTGGTGGGGGAGAGTGAGGGTGATGGAAAGTGTTCATATAGTGGTGGAGTGGTGGGGAGAGTGAGGGTGATGGAAAGTGTTCATATATAGTGGTGGAGTGGTGGGGGAGAGTGAGGGTGATGGAAAGTGTTCATATATAGTGGTGGGGGAGTGATGGAGAGGTGAGGGAGTGGTGGGGGAGAGTGAGGGTGATGGGGAGTGTTCATATATAGTGGTGGGGGAGTGATGGAGAAGTGAGGGAGTGGTGGAGGAGAGTGAGGGTGATAGGGAGTGTTCATATATGGTGGTGGGGGAGTGATGGAGAAGTGAGGGAGTGGTGGAGGAGAGTGAGGGTGATAGGGAGTGTTCATATATAGTGGTGGGGGAGGGTGATAGGGAGTGTTCATATATAGTGGTGGGGGGGGTGATGGAAAGGTGAGGGATTGGTGGGGGAGAGTGAGGGTGAGGGTGATGGGGAGTGTTCACATATAGTGGTGAAGTACTGGAGAGGATGGGGTGAGGGAGAGGGAGGGCGGGAGTGATGTAACGGGAATGGGAGTGATGGAGAAATCGTTGAGTGGAGGAGAGAAGTAACTTTCATTTCTATGGGTAGAGTGCTGAGGTAGTGGAGGGGGGGGTGATGGAGAGGGAGAAGGATGGAGGGGGAATCATGGTGATGGAGTGGGAGTGAGTGATGGAGTGGAGGAAATGTGGAGTGGTGGAGAAGGGTAGAAAGGAGCGGGATGCAGGTAAGAGAGAGAGAGGGGGGGGAGGTAAATGAGAGGATAAAGAAGAGAAGAGCAGCGGAGACAAGACAGAAAATTAAGATAGCAGAGGGCAAAAAGACGAAATTAAATGCAAAGGATACGAGAGGAAAGAAGTAGAAATAGAGAGAAAATATTAATAATAATAATAATAAAAAAAAAAAAAATAATAATAATAATAATAATAATAATAATAATAATAATAATAATAATAATAATAATAATAATAATATAATAATAATATTATCAATAATAATAATAATAATAATAATAATAATAATAATAATAATAATAATAATAATAATAATAATAATAAATAAATAAATACATATACAAATTAATAATAAATAAGTAAATAAAGAAATGATAATGTTCAGGTAACTTATTAAGCGCCATTTATCTCTGTGGCCCTCGCTCCGAGATTCAATAGCGCACCACCAAAGTTTACTACCAGACTCTACTACCCATGTCCTTGCTCAAGGAAAATGGCACCTGATACCAGTATATGCGAGAAAAAAAAGTTGATGCAGGAGCGTGACATTGAACTAGAGTTTCCCGGATGAGAGGCGGAAACGTCTCCAATACAAAAGCGAGCCAGTAATAAGAACATTGGAGGAGAGAAGACAAAAAGAGAGAAGAGAGGATGGAGAAAGGAGAGAAAATGAGAGGATAGAGAAAGGAAAGAAGGAGAGAGGATAGAGAAAGGAGAGAAGAAGAGAGACTAGAGAAAGGAGAGAAGAAATGAGGATAGAGAAAGTAGAAAAGGAAATGATAGAGAAAGGAGAAAAGAAGAGAAGACAAAGACAAAAGAGAGGATAGAGAAAGGAGAGAAGAAGAGAGGATCGAGAGAGGAGAAAAGGAAAGGATAGAAAAAGGAGAGAAGAAGAGAGGTTTTGAGCTGATTTCGCTATGTGTAACGCTGCGATCATGTGGGAGACATCTCTGAATTAAATCAGTGCTATAATAGCCCAGACTTGGTAGGCGACGGATGAACGGGTCCCACGTTGCCTGCAACAGCTTGCCTCGCTCCCAGGATACAGTCATAAGAAGCAGATTTCGGTGCCCGTCTGGTGACGGGCACCGCAACTTAGGCGTTAAAAAAAATACCCTCATAACCCCCCTTCGAGATAACAAATTGGTACGTTTTTCGGTATAAACACTTCCTCCTAAATTGCAGGCTTGCTGACGTTTGCCAGAAAAAAATAGACACCTAAATGGCACAAAATATCTTAAAATCGTCAAACTAATGAGGTGAATGTCTTAAAATCTCAAAGGTAATGGGGCTAAACATGAGGGAGAAAGGGATCCAGATAATCCCCCCTAAAGATGATAGAACGTGCATGAATAATCGTGGATAGGTTACAGGTGTGTTGATATAAACACACACGCACACACATACACAGCCCGTAGCCTAGTAGGTAGAGCTCTCGTCTCACACACGAGGGGTCGGGGGTTCAATCCCCAGCCGGGCGGAGACAAATTGGGCTTGTCTCCTTTCATGTGTTAGCCTCAGTTCACCTAGCTGTAAATAGGTACCTGGAATAAGTGGACGACGTTGTGACGTCCCATCTGGGATTGGCAAAAATGGTACAAGGCGAGATGGGTATCATATGGTTCACCTAAGCTGATGGCTACCTAAGCCTTCGTGCGAGACAGTACCGTCTATAGTGAGAATGGTACCATACAGATCCACCCTAAGCCTTCGTTTCCGATGTCGCCAATTGGCTAAATACAGACTACACACACATCCACAGCCATTCCAACAGTACATAAAACACTTAACATGCATTTCACGCAATACATTCCCAGTTAAGGAGGCGCGATAATAATGAGCTTAGCTCGCATTGTGTGGATTCCCCTTGACGAACAAGTAACTGAGTAACACACACACACACACACACCATGAGGAGGAGCACTTTACTAACCGTTTTTCCCAAATAGTTTCTTCGGGTCAAGGTTAGTAAGGTGTTCGCGAAACGTTGTCAATAAATTTATCCCCATCACATGGTGTGTTTTATTTTTAATTCTTTAAAGTTTCCAAAGATTAATTTAACAGATGTTATCAAGTTGACGTTTGTGTTAGATTTAAATTACGTAGTTAACATGCCTGGATGTGAGGTGGGCGGGCATTGTGGTGGTGAGCTTCGCTGGTGTCTACCTGCTGAGACCTGAACCTCTCCGGGCAGTCTGGGACCTGAGAAATGCTAGAGGCAGTTAGTGATACTTGGTCTATGGGCGACCTAGATGTGTGTGAGTTATATATTTTGTCTTTAATGTTGTATTGTGTTGTCCCTATTCGGGTTCTGTCTTGAGTCGGCCACCCCCAGCTATGGGGTATGTGCCTGAGTATATACATTCATGCATACTATAAACCCACCGACACATCATAAAACACACTTCCCTTATTTTTGTTTTCTCTCAAGACCTCCACAAAAAATATAAAAAATTATCAACTTCCTAAGCCGCCTCAAGAGACAGAGAAAAAAACACGATAACCAACCGAGAGAGAGAGAGATACATTCAATACAATACAGCAGAACAAGTGACATTCGGATTTGTTGGGCTGTCAGTCATACTCCATATATGATGTCAGCACCTCAATGTTTGTGAGGCACTTTGTTTATATAGTGTGTATACAATGTTCCAGCCACATTCCTCGCTGCCAGGGCAGGGGCGGGACAGATTGATTGACACCTACAACGTATGACATAATGGACTTCACTTCCAGCGTCATTCCACAAGTTGCTCCCTGTTTTACTTAACCTAAGACATGCGCATGGGTGGTATGAGACACCACACGCCTGTGCGCACGTATTTGAGCTGTTCCCATCACTAACATCGTTATTTTACCATAAATAGCATTAATACTTATCCATATGCGCCTATTTTAGGTTGATTATAAAGGTATTAACCTGTTACAGCAACAAGTGGAAACAGCGTTTGGATGGTCAAAATCGACGATACAGGCCGGGAGTTACATAATGTATGGCTGAGGCAACCTCCCTGCCCTCCACCCCTCCCCTTGTCTGGAGAGACACTGTTACCCAATAGTCTCTCTCTCGCTCTTTCCCACGCTTGGTAACAGTGATGACAACGCCCTGCTACCAACTCGCTAATGTTAGCACGAAAATAGACCACAGAATAAGGGAATAACAAGGGAAAATAGGTGATAACTGAAGGAGAGGAGGGAAGTGGGGAAGGAGGGGATGTGGAGGAGTGATATTTGGCATGGCCCAGGGGCAAAAAAATAAAATAAAAAATAAAGTTCAATTTTTTTGGGGGTGTTTTAAATGGATTTGTTTAGGCCCAGGATCTTAAGAGTCTTCCCGCAGTCGCCCGGGGAAACTCTTAAGAGTCTTCCGGCACTTGCCGGGTTAACGGATATAAATTCGCGCGTCATCCCACAAGCCGCTCCCTTTTTTATATAACGGAGATCGGTTTGCACATCATTCCATAAATTGCTCCACTTTTCTTTTCTGTTTTCATTTTTTATTACATAGCGAACATAAATTCGCACATCATTCCACAACTTGCTCCTTTTTTGTGCAAAGCCGCTGTGACACGTGGAATATTAGCGGAGTACTCTACCGGAGTCTGGGCCTCTGTTAGGATATATCTGATGTTTTTATCATATACAGTCTATTTTTTATGATTAGGCAAAACATTTTGACCATTAACCTCTATAGGCCTAACTAAACAAATGCTAAAGTAAACAAGCTAATATTTCTACTTTTTGAGAAGAGTCAACCAGGGAAGAAATTGTCGAAATTTATAGCCCATTTGCTCTAGCCCTTTTTGAGTTACAGAGAATAGAGGTCAAGATTTGTCGGCCAACTTACAATGAATAGACTATAGTAAGTGTAGTGGCGTGGTTATGTTGGTGGAAGAGTATGAGCATAATAACAAATGAAGTTGGTGGAATGTTGTTGTTGTTGTTGTTCTTGTTGTTGTTGTTGTTGTTTCTATATACATGAAGGATACAAAAAGCAAAACTGCCTGTTACAAGTGTCACCCCTAAGGTTGAAAGAGTGATAGAGAGCCAAAGTCACGGTACATTAGAGGTAATTTAGGTGTGTTGGAAAGAAGTGTGGTGTTCTTGTAAAGTGTAGTGAAATGAATAGGGGGAGGAGGTGTTTGTGAGATTTAGCTGGATTACTCTCTGTGTAGGTGAGGCACAAATAAAAACAGTGGGGGAGGCCAGGAAAATGAAACAGGAGTTCCAGGAACTCCTTATCATATGATCCCCTGGGTACTGCCCTGCTCGATTGGTGCCTACAATAGATTTGCCATATGCCTAGCCAGTCAATATGGTACACTATAGTCCATTCAATATTGGTAGGCCAGAAATCCTGACCCATAAACCCTGTCACTCCCAAAGGGCTGGAGCATATAGGCTTTAAATTTCAAAACCTATTCCCTGGCTGACCCTTCCTAAAAGGTAGAAATATTAGCTCTATTACTCTAGTCATTTTTAAGTTATAGAGGTTAGTGGTCAAGAATTTTTGCCTACCTGTAATGAATGGACTATAGTATTAGTTGTATAGTTGCTTTTTCTGGACCTCCTCCTCCTTTATGTTTAGCCCCATTATTTTATTTTATTTTAAGACGTTCACCCCATTACTTTGTCAATTTTAAGACCTTTCGTATCATTGCTTTATCAATAATGAGACATTTCGTGCCATTCATTTTTCTACCAACAAATGTACAAATATATCTCGAAGGGATATCTTTAGGATAATTTATTAACTCAAAAAATTCTAGAAACCCCTAGGATTCACCATTGCCCTGTGCTAGACCTTGACCGATTTGGGAACTTTTCCAAAATGCAACAAAAACCACATCATCGTGTAGGAAATGCAAATGCACATCCAACCATATACATATGAATAACCAAAAGATGCGTGGTTGAGATTTTACGTTGGTCTGTAGTTAAAAATGTGGCACGAAACTGGCAACAAGAAGCTGTGCGTATGGGAGTATTGCTCGGATGGAGGGAGGAGCAGAGTGGAGGCGGGAAGGGGGGCAGTAAATGTCATTGGATTTTCACCCCTATTGCCCTGACAGTCACAGTTTTTGTTATTGGAGAACAGAGGGAGAATGGGGGGAATGCTTGTATACTGACTCCATGGGTGTGCGCGGAGCATGTCTGGGGGTGGTGGCAAGAGGTGCCATGTAGGCCTATTGCTCGACCAAATTGTAGCCGCCTGAGCCAATGCGCGCGGTTTTTGTATTTGTTAGAAATCTCATCATCCGAGAGGAGAGTTGCAGCCCACCAGTAAAACATCTCGAGAGGATTGTAGCAGCCACTGGGTTAAGCTTGATAAAGGTTTAGGGAGGAAACTAAAACAAATATTATATAAATATATAAACTACTAAGACAGTAACCTCTTCCCCCTTAATTACAATAAGAGTGCTTCAGGAATTCTCATTGTAATTAAAATATATTAGGAGATAAGACGAACCCCGAGATTGTTAGCACGATATAATGATGTGCTGGTTTAACCCCTTCAACACCATGACGCCTTTCTTCCTTCGAATCTGGCTAATATTAGATAATTGTATGCAGTTTAAGAAGGACATGTGTTATTACGAGGGTTTATTGAGATCGTATTTACTCATTTGAGTCGTAGAGTTATATTAAAAAATAAAGAAATCGTCTAATGATAACCAAAATAGGATGACAATTGCGTAATGGTGGTGAAGAGGTAAATAGTTCCTGACTAAAAATGCACTTGAATTTATGGGTTACCAAATTAACACTTCGTCATAAGAGTTTTGATATAACCGAAGATTGACTTCAATACGCCATATAATATAATTAGACTATAAGATATAAAGATAATTATACAGTATATAAATATATATATATATATATATATATATATATATATATATATATATATATATATATATATATATATATATATAGAGAGAGAGAGAGAGAGAGAGAGAGAGAGAGAGAGGTTAAACAATGAAAAAACTGAATGATAAGCGGCAGCAAAATATCTCAAATTATTCCAAATATAGCTCTTCGTTCATTTAGACAGGCAGCCACCACGTCAAAATTCAACGTATAAACATTTTGGTGGAATGGTTTACTGGCAATTTCCTGTAGAAGACACATGGCGGGTCGACAGTGATAAAGGCCCGTACGGTAATATACTGCATCGGTGGCAGGACGGTACACTGTCACACTCAGGGGTCACGTACATACATACACAGTTACTGTCATACATGGTTACTTACATACAGTGATAATGGTCCGTACGGGTAATATACTACATTGGTGGGCTGGAACACTGTCATACACAGGGTTAACGTACACACATGCACAGTTACTGTACTTAAATACATACAGCATATACCTTCATAAGTGCTTACACACAGTGATAAAGGTCCGTACGCGTAATATACTGTATGATTTACCCACATACATACATTGTTACTTACATACATACGGTACATATACTGTATAGTCTTACATCAAATTATACACATATACTGTATACATACATACGTGCAGTATTACATACAGTACATACTGTTAGATCTCAAATATTCGAAAAAGGACAGCAATTGCGTAGGATCAATCAGAAGGTACTGACCCCGGGGTACTTGGGATTTCACCTGTTGTGACTCCTAGACTAATTTCGGATCAAGAAACAATCTATTCAGCTATTGATTCCCACATCCATAAATGATTTTGTGTCGTGTACCAAAAAATCCACGGACAAGAAAAGAGAGATGACTACCCACAGCAGAAGAGGATCAAGCAAACTCAATACTGCCAAGTAGAACCCTGCAAAAGAACGTCGGATTATTAGGGCTTCTGGTAAACTATGAACCAGTGTGTCCTACAAATTGTAGTCAACACCCTCATAAGCTGTGTGCCAGCACCTCCTTCTAATTACAGGCAACCTTAAGCTATACTTCAGCATATCCAGTAATTTGTTGGCAACCCAAAAGCTGTATGCCAGCACGTTCAGTAAGAAGATGCGTACCAGCATATTTTGCAAATTACAGACACCTGCGAAGCTGTGGATCAGCACTTTCAACATACTGATGTCACCTCCAAAGCTACACCTGCACCTACAGCTATGCCGACGCTGTCACCTGAACTTACCCAAACGCCTGCACCTGCTACCAGAATATCTGAATACGTTGTAGGGAGATTGACACCATCAAGGACTACAAAACCAAGTAGTTGGTAGATCGGACACCCACTTAACAATCATCTGTAACGTCATTTGCAGTCAGCCCTATCCGGTGGCCTTCACCGCCTTCGTCACCAACCCCAGAGTAGTCAAGAACCGCTGCCTCTCCTACCGAGAGAACAAGAAGCTTCATGGGTGCAACCTCCTACAGCCTGTGGTGAGATTAGGGACCTAACAAGGCTGACCCTATCTCTTTTCCATGTATTAAAGCTCTGAAGCATTAAACTAAACCCATGTACCAGTATTAGACTTGAATCTGTGCATGTCATTATGTTCACATGCATACATACAGCGTTACATACATACATGCAAACATATCAGTATACTTTATATTTATATACTGTATTAATATGTCGTGGCACTTATATACCATACAAACATTGCTAACTACATAATTATATACATACATGCATCAATATAAATGTTCATCCATCCACACATACATACAGTGTATATGTTACAGTTAGACTGTGAAACGAGTCATTTTGTGAAATGACTAAACATTTTAGTCAGTCTGTGAAATGACTGCTTAATAACTGATTAGTAACCTAACTTGGTTAGGTTAAGTTAGGTTAGCTATGGTTTGGTTATGTAGGTGGGGCAACCCACACAGTTGCCTTCAATCTCGTAAAAAGCAGATAGATGTGTGGCATTTGTGAACAATTTGCTTCACTTCATAAATTATAAGTGGAGATCAATATAATCTAATCTAACCTAACCTAAGCTAATCTAACATAACCTGACCTACCTAACCCAACCTAACATAACCCAGTTAGGTGCCAGGAATATCACAAAAACACCTCCTAGAAACCTACCAATCAATAGCCAGCCTTTCAAGATGCCGCAGATCAAAGCAAGCCGCGCGGTGATTGGCTACGCGCAGATCCACCTACAGTTTCCTGGGGCCTGTTCACACCTAGCTCGTCTACATACTATCTCTCAAGCTAACATGGACGAGACAAGAGGTGTGGGGAAGCAGAAGACTATGGGAAAGTGTACTGGACGGCCCTGGGGTGATGAAGTGACCAGAGAAAAAGAAAGGAAACAAAAGGAGCTGCTACTTTATATAAAGGACCATATTGGCCCCACAAGACATTAATGAGAAAGACTGAGATGGTTGACTAATGGTGTTGGAGAAATTAATAGATATTGCCTTCTTGGTCAAGAAACAAAGATTTAGACATTGACTACAGAATTTATTAAATGAGTATGCTGTACCTGGAGTTGACTGTTAGCTTTATCTGATTAGTAAAGCAAGAGCTACCAGCTAATAATAGGATTAGGATCTGTTAGAAATAGCAAAGTAAATCAAACGTGAACCCTAAGTTCCATAGACTTATGTGAGCTTATAACAAGGAGGTCAAAGTCTAATTCTAAGCCTGACTCACAGACTAGGTATATCACAAGACAGATAGAAAGGTGTAACCTAATGTATATCTGTCTCCAAGAGTCATCACCAGCATCAGCCTGAGTTATTCCACTGCAGGACAAAGGCCTCTCCCAAACGTTTCCACTCTAACCTAACATTATCCTCTCCATTCCTCTTTGGACACTCCTACCTTTACGTTCTAGACACTTTGTTATACTCTAGACACTTTGTTATACTCTAAGTTTCTGATCCATACATTAGTACAGGGAGGACACATTGGTTGTATACTTTCCTTTTTAATGAAAGGGGTAGCTTACTTTTCATAATGGAGCTCTGTTTACCAAAATTTAAATGCACTCCATCCCATGCCTATTTTTTGCTTGATTTCTCCAGAGTGATCTGGGTTTGCCTTTATAAACTGGCCTAGGTATCATCGACTGCTTCTATCATTTCATCTTCTATCTGTGTTTGTTGTGGTTGAACAAGATGATTAAACATAGTCTTGGTTTTCTTTCTATTCATTTCACTCCTTTCTCTGTTTAAATCTTCTATTATTTGTTGTAAATCTTCCCGATTCGCTGAAAAGAATTATGTCATCAGCAAATCTGAGGTTGCTTAAGGGCCCGTCACACTATGCCGATTTAAGTGCCAACGCTAGCCGACTTAAGGGTTGTAGCGAGGTCTTTACCTAATTCGCCGCGCTGCGTGAGTAGGCGCCAACTCAAGAGAGAGGGTAGAAGAGGTCGTCATGGGTTTCAGGAAAAGTCCGACATGCACAACTGTCATAAGCTGAGTCGGCGGCAAGTGAGATCACAAAATTGGACGGGACGGTGGCGGTAGGCATAGGGCGGTGTCCAGTAGGCGTCAGACGGTACAAGGGCGCCGACCTTGTCTGCGTCAGACGTCGCTATAAGGTAGGTTGCCATCAGACGGCGATCCGGTAACGACCTGCGATGACCTACGGCGACCATACACCATCCCAAGGGCTAGCCAATATTTTGGGAGGCGACCCAGCTAGAGTGGGACACCGTCAGGCGGCGTGGCTAAGGGTGTCGGCGGCGTCTATGGTCGCCACCTTACGACGACAATGAGCAAACTCGTATGTAGAAAGTGTCTTGAGGCGGCGCCCAGGTTGCGCTATAGGGGGAGGGCTTCGAAAACATATGTCCACAACCTGGCAACGTCGCATGGGACAACGTTGATAGAGGGTCATGGGGGTGTTTTTTTAAGCTTGATGGAGGTCTAGCGAGGAAACTAAAAAATAAATTAATATATAAATAAATAGACCCCCCAAAATCACCACTGTCCCCTTAATCCGATCCTATCAACGAGTGACTATCTATAAACCCTTTCAATGGTGGTGACATCTGTCTTGCCTTAGTTCTTCCCTACTTAGACGATTTTATGCAGCTTAAGAACGGTCTGTGGGAGGTAAGAGAGATAAATGAGAGAGATGGAGGTCTTGTGATTTCTACAGGCCCTTCGTAAGCATAATAAAACAACCTCATAGTTGCCAGACTATAATGAGAAAGACGTCACCGGTACTGAAATAGTTACCTATAGATGGCCTTGTTTTACCAATTACTCGAAGAACCACTTATGGGGAGATGGGCATATATATTTGCTCATTTATGGATCCTTTTATTATGTTTTTAGTTTCCTCGCTAGATCTCAAGCTTAATAACCCCCCCCCCACCCCCCCACCCACAAAAACGTTGCATCCGACGGATCGGTTTACCTCGGTCGGGATAAAGTGCGACAGGGTGGCCGTCCATCGCCGCCGTAGTACCTATAGGCACCGCCCTATCTCCTATAGTCGCCGCTCGTCGGGAGCATTGTCGCTGACCAGTTTGCGTGCTACGGCGCATGACACTGCCCGGTGGCGACCGTTATTTTTACTTAGGTCTTGCATGGTCGCCGCTCGACCCTGTCCAGTTGCTGTCAGTCGGTATGCCCGTCCATAGTGCCCGCCGTGGGCGTCCCGTACCGCCATCACCAATGTTACTCGGCAGTGGTCTCCCCCTTCTATCGCCATTCCTTAAGTTGCCTAGCATCAGCACTTAAATCGGCATACTGTGACAGGGCCTTTAGGCCCGTCAATATTTATTCCCTTATTGTCCCAGTCAAGATTTCTAAATATTTCTTCCAAAACACGTTGTGAACAGTTTTTGGTGATATTGTATCGCCCTGTCTTACCCCCTTCTTAATTCGTATTTTTTCACTTTCCTTGTAGAGCTTTATTGTTGCTGTTCTATCGCTATATATGTCTTCTAAAACCTGTGTATAGTTATCTTCTACTCTTTGTTTTCGAATTGCTCTCATTTAAGCAGAAATTTCAACCGAGTCAAATGCCTTTTCGTAGTCTGTAAATGCCATACACAAGGGCTTTTGCAATATATCGGTTTTCTCAATTACTTGGCTAACAACTTGCATATGATCTGTTGTTGAGTACCCACTTCGGAAACCTGCTTGTTCTCTTGGCCGATTTGAATCTAGTGTTCTACCTATCCGGTTGGTTACAATTTTAGTGAACAGTTTATACATAACAGAAAGCAAGCTACTTGGTCTATAGTTTTTCAGGTCTTTAGCATCTCCTTTTTTGTGAAGGAGAATAAATGGGGCATTTTTCCTGGCTTTAGGAACCTTCCGACATTGTAATTATTTTGTGTATAGTTTGGCTAATTTGTTAAGTGCAACATTGCCTGCATCTTTGATTTGGTCAATAGTACAATTGTCGTCACCACTTGTCTTACCTCTCTTTGCATCTCTTAAAGCTGTCCTAATTTTTCCTAATGTTACCTCAGGTATTGGTACATCAATATTTACATGCTCCTGAATAATGTCTTCGAGTCTATCCTCACTGCTGTGTAGCTTAGTATAAAAGTGTTCAGCTACCTTGATTATTTCATCTCTGTTGTTTGTTACTTCGCTATTTGGCTTTGTTAGGCTGACCATTTGACTTTTCCCTGCACCAAGCCTTCTCTTAGTTGCTTTCATACTTGCACCAGTTCTTAGAGTCTCTTCAATTTTGGTCATATTTATTGTTCGGATATTTTCAGTATTTTTCTTATTGATGATTTTAGTTAGTTCTGCTGCTTCAATCTTCTCTCTGGCAGTTATACTTGTCATATTCCTTCTCTGCTTCGTTTCTTCTCAAACTTTAATACAAGTGTTCTTACCTGCTGTTCCTGCGACACATTTTGACTCGAACGTGCCTTGATTTTGGCCCTGTCACTCTTTTAACTCTGGGGGAGGCAATAGTCACAGGCAGTTTTGCCTTTTGTCTCCCTCATCCACATAGAAAAAAAAAACATAAAGTTGCTTCGGTTATGATTCTGGTAAAGTTTTCATTCATTTCTTCTACCGTTTCCTCTACGTCTGCCAACTGCGAATACCTATTCTGAATATATATGCTAAAATCTTCAGCCCTTTTTTTAAGTGTGTATAAGTTTGGTTAGATTAGATGTAGATTTCGATTATATTTCAAAAAGTGTATTGTCATAAAGTACATCAATATTACAATCATATCATATAATACATCATACAAAAGTCCTATATACCCTATGCCAACAGGGAACTGATGCCATCCGGCATATATGTCCCCTTTAAATTTGTTACACTAATACAAATTAGTCATAAAAAAAGTCATCAAGAAAGTGCTGAACAAAAAAAAGGTGCTAACAAAGAAAAAGAAAACGAAGCTTACTACAATTACAACAAAATCCGTCTAGCGTAATAATCTGTTCACACTCAACACTACTTAAAAGATTATTTATTTCACTATTCATCAAATATTCTTTAATGTTTCTTTTGAATATGTAAAGACTACAGTCTAAATTTATCTTATCCATTAAATTATTCCATATTAAAACTCCTTTGTGCCTCAATGTGTTTTCAATACAGTTGTTCTGGCAATGGGAACATGTAACTTATGTCTCTGCCTGGTTAAATACTGATGTATAGTATTATTCAATGTGAACATATCTTTAAAGAAGCTTGGAGTAAGATCTTTCATAATTTTAAACATAAGCTTATCCACTGCAAAAACATAAACATCTGTAAATGGTAATAGCTTTAATGATTTAAATATTGGGGCAGTATGTGCTCTATAGTGGGTTGATTTAATTATTCTTACTGTTCTTTTCTGTAGAGTTATGATGGGTTTGATATTACATTCACTTGCATTACCCCAAACTTCTACCCCATAAGTAATATAGGGGTATACAAAAGAACTATACATAGTTAATAATGTTGATATATTCAGTAGTTTTCTAGCTTTACATATTATCCCTATGCCATTAGATATTTTTTTGTTTTAATATTTAACATGTTCAATCCAGGATAGTTACTTCTAACTAGCTTTTTCTGTCTTTCTTGAGATTCAACCCTACTCAACATCTCGCCGTTCTGTGATTGCTTTTGACATTCACTTTGTTCAGTACTGCTACGGTTTTCACAATATCTGGTTTGACAGGAAGGATAAAGTCAATTTCTATCTATCTATCTATTGCCGGACGCCTTACTCCCCTTACGAGGGCGGCCATACACAGAATGCCCCCAAGCGGACCTATTCCCTGTGAGAGGGACAACCCGAGCCAGTTTAGTGAAGGACTTACAGGATTGACCACTCAATTTAGGATCCGTCCGACTCCGAGGCCCTCTGTGTATCTTGTTAGCACTATGTTTCTACAGTGGTGTTCGGCTAATACATCCACTAACCTGCCTTACCCTTAGGTAAGCAGTACGGATTTGTATCAGATTTACTCCCCTAGACAGGTTGCCAACCAAGGCTGACGAGTCCCATCCACCCGGATTTGTATAAGGTTGTCTCCCCTAGATGAGTTGCCTACCAAGGCTAACGAGTCCCATCCACCCGAGTCAATTTCATTCTTGGTTATTCTATTAGGACCTTTCCATGTCTATTTCCTGCTAGCTTTCTTTTGGAAAAATATATTCATGATCATAAGCCGGTTTCGTTCTGCAAAATTTACTATACTGTCTCCTCTGTCATTTCGGTTACCTATTCCAAAGTTACCTATAACTCTTTCACGGTGAAGTTAACTAACTCAGTTTGATGAGTTAGTTAAAAGATTCTGCAGATGCTAAGTGTAGAAAGAAAGACTTTTTGTAGATATTGCAGTCTGATGCACAAATTTGATGTATGACTTACCAGTTCCAATTACCTATGTAATGTGTGATTTATAAATTTGGTGATTTGCTGCAGGCTAGAAAGATTATGCAAGAAATTTACTTATTCCAGTCTAATGACTTCAAAAGTGTATTTGCCAGGAACCTGTTTTGTACTTGCTCTCGTATATAGTTATGCATTTGTATTGAGTGTGATGCATTTTAAACATTTGTTGCTGTGCTGACCGTGAATAGAAACAGGAAAATCTAAACTTTATTATTCTTTGGCTCAGCTGTTATTTAGTGTGAATACAGAAATATCTTATACAGCAGTATATAAAAAAGAAAAAATTAGCTCACGTGCATAATTTAAAGAAATATCGGCACCACCACAACACTTCTGATCACCAGTAATTTATATATTGCAAACTGAAAATTGTAGTCAAAGTTATTCTTACAGTCAATGTCTATGTTGAGGGGCCCCTGAATCTGAAGTTCCCCTTGCCCCCCAAGGTCTAAATCGAGCCCTGCTTTCACCTACTTTTGTTTCTGGCCTACTTTAGCATTAAAGTCTCCGATCACAAATGTGAATTGAGTGGTATATCTCTTCATGGCGTTTTCTACATATTCCTAAAACTTTTCAATTTCTTCATCATCATGTGTTGCCGTTGGTGCTTATGCTTGGATTACTTTTACTTTATGATGTTTATTAAGCTTAATAATTTGTCCTGCATCTCTCTCATTGATACTGAAAAATTCTTCAACATTACCAGCTAGTCGTTTGTTTATCGAGAATCCAACGCCATATTCTTTCCTCTCTTCCTTTCCTTTGTAACATAACACGTGACTGTCAGGCAATTCCATTTTCCAAACCACTGACATTACTGTTCAATAAATCCTTGCAGTCTGGAACTATGCCTGATCAGTGGAAGCTAGCCAACGTAACACCGATATTCAAAAAAGGCAGCAAATCCCTACCCAGTAACTATCGTCCAATTAGCTTAACCTCAGTTGTATGTAAAATGCTAGAAACAGTCATACGAGACAGACTCGTAAATCACTTAAAGGAAAATAACATACTTAAAGATACTCAACACGGTTTTCGTAAAAAACGTTCCTGTTTAACAAACCTCTTAGACTTCTTCCACGATATCCTCAACCTCTATGATGAGAGTAAAGCTGTAGATATTATATACCTTGATTTTCAAAAGGCCTTTGACAAAGTTCCCCACAAACATTTACTGCTAAAACTAAAAGCGCATGGAATACAAGACGGTGTGTTGAAATGGATAGAAAATTGGCTGAGCAACAGAAAGCAAAGAGTAGTCATAAACGGTAACGCATCTAAATGGACCAATGTAAGTAGCGGGGTACCCCAGGAATCGGTACTAGGACCAATTATCTTTCTAATTTACATCAACGACATAGATGAGGGTCTCACCTGTACAATCTAAAAATTTGCTGACGACACCAAAAATTGCAAATAGCGTACTCTCAAAAGAACAAGTTGACAATATGCAACACAATCTAGATAAATTGTCATGTTGGGTCCAAATTTGGCAAATGAGTTTCAATGCGGATAAATGTAAAGTACTACATATCGGATACCTAAATGAGAAAGCAAACTATTCGATGAATGGCACTCAGCTTAAGAATGTAAACAGAGAAACCGATCTGGGAGTAACACTATCGAGTAACCTAAAACCGAGTCAACAATGTTCAGAAGTTGTTAAGAAGGCAAACAATATAATTGGCTTTATAGGCAGGTCATTTGAGCATAAATCCAAAGAAGTTATCCTAACCCTTTACAATTCCTTAATCCGCCCTCTTCTGGAATACTGCGTTCAATCCTGGTGCCCTTATTACCAAAAAGATATAAACAAGCTAGAACGAGTTCAACGTAGAGTTACCAAAATGATACCTAGCCTAAAGAACAAACCATACGAAGAGCGTCTTAGAGAATTAAATCTATTTCCTTTAACCCAGCGCAGATTAAGAGGTGACTTAATTCAAGTGTTCAAAATCATCAAAGGCATCGACAATATGAACTGTAGTAAGTACCTGACTATCGACCAATCTAATTACACGCGAGGAAAAAAATTATTGGTAAATCTTTTAACTCGCACGAATCTAAGAATTTCTTCTTCAACCGAGTTGTCAACTTGTGGAATGGGCTTCCCCGAAACGTTATAGACTGCATCACCGTTGATTCATTTAAACTCCGCCTAGACAAATATCTCGCATCATACCCACGACTGCGTTTGTAAATGAATAACTTTATTTTATCCCCCCCTCAGTTACTAACCCATCTGTCCTCTACTAACTTCCTAATCCAGCCACGGACATTAGTTCCAGGGCAGTAATTCCCTTTCCAATGTTCCCTTACCCACTCTAAACCACTGTTTGGACACTTGATCCTCAGTGTTTTGGAGGACAAGCAACCTAGAAGGGTCACTAGATCTGTTGTTGCTTGATTTCCTTTGTACTCCTTTGTACTCCTTTGTACTCCATGAATGCATCACCTGTTCTTCTAACTTTGCTAAGACCTACGATATCCCATTTAATGCTTCTCAATTCCTCAAGGAGGATAGCCAAGCTTGCTTCAGTGGTCAGGGTTCGGACATGTAAGTTCCAAGGGTCAAATTCCAAAGGTGACCTGTTTGTCTCCAGAGATTCTTAGCACCCTCTTGCTCTGAAGCAGGTCTGACCGCCGCCGTATTCAGTTGTTTCAGAGCTGCTGGGAATTGAGGGTAATTGGTTTGTTGTGCTTGTCCTAGTGGTTGTTTGGGAGAGTTAAGCTATGGGACTCACCACGCTGGCTTAGGACATATTGGTGGGCTGGAACACTTTTAGTCTGATCCCTAACAGAGAACCTGCCTAGCATGCTTGAACCTGAGCTAGTATAGCTTTGCTAATCATGGGGAAGCTCGAGTCTCTTCGCCTCAGCAAGGCAGTGTTCCTCGAAGAATCTCGGGCTTTATGATCATGCTATGGGTTTGTGATCAGAGTTTTCCTTCTCCTAGGCCAGTTGCTGTCCAAAGCTTACGAGACTAGCCGGCATATGTATAAACACGCCCACTACAACACCCACTTCCACACACATACATGGTCTGTAGATATAAATATACAAAAAGGAAAAAATTATACAGGTGGATTTACAGCTTAGAATAATGGCGTACATATTACCATATAAAATCATCTTAATTTCGTGCAGAGTACTATACACCTAAAGAAAGTTTTGCATGGCTGAGCCTTTAGAAACTCACTTTTTGAGGCATCAAATGTAGTTATAACATACATATTATTAGAGAGAGAGAGAGAGACAGACAGAGAGAGATAGAGAGATGCGGACATCTTACCCGCACAGTTATGCGGGTTTGTTGAATAAGGTTGTGTTACATTAATCTAGTTTGATTTTAGTCAGGACAAAGGCATTGGGGAGATTGTAGGCACCAATCGAGCAGGGCAGTATCCAGGGAAGGCCACATATGCATAAAATAAGAAGATGCTGTAACTCCTGTTTCATTTGCCTGGTTTCCCCCACTGTTTCTATTTGTGTCTCATCTACACCAGAGTAAGCCAGCTAACTCTCACAAACACCTCCTCCTCCTATTCATTTCCACTACACTTAACAAGCACAGCACACTTCTTTCCAAAACATCTAAATTACCTATAATGTACCTTGATTTTGGCTCTCTGTCACTCTTTCAACCTTTGGGGAAGACACTTGTTACAGGCACTTTTGCCTTTTGTCTCCTTCTCACACAGAAAAAAAACAGGCCTGCCATTTGGAAATATTTTTTGTTAATAAGGAAACTGCATTATCAAATCTTATATAGTATGTATATATACTGTATATATGTATATATATATATATATATATATATATATATATATATATATATATATATATATATATAAATACTGTATATACAGTATATATATATATATACAGGTATATATATATATATATATATATATATATATATCGTCAATAGCATGTTGTCGTCTGCGTGTAGCCTATATATATACATTAAATAAGGAGTAAGATATCAGGATACTCCACGCAAATATTTTCCTTAAAATCATGTTTAGTGCGCCATGAAACGGGAGTCGAATTAAGTCAACCTTTGAATACCGATTGTACAGATAAGTTGTAATGGGAACCAATCTTTCTGAAGGACAAGTTTATGTTGTACAGTCGTAGTGTATTCAAACTCTTATAGTTCGAACATTATCTTGACCCGGACCGAGAAACACTAATCATACGGAATATTGCCTGCCTGTCGAAGTTTATTAAATAAATTATAAATTCCTGATCAACTGTCAGATTATTCCTATCCTATTATTATAAGTATTTTTTTAAATATAAACTACAGTATATGCACATATAATATACAAAATATAAGATCACATCCACTTAATACGCTTGTAAAACGAAAGCAACCCACAACACATATTAGTAAATATACCAAAGATTATGTAAATCATTCACAATTTAAATAGCGGCAGAACTCACACACACACACACACACACACACACACACACACACATACATGCCAACATACACACGATATACACACACACACATCATTCACATATAATGAGTCAGCACAGACCGACACACACATTTACAAACACTCAAGCAAACAACTGGTTCATATGGATAGACAGACACAGAGAGAGAAGGCAAGACAGACACCAACGATCACATAATAATTCATATGGATAGACAGACACAGAGAGAGAAGGCAAGACAGACACCAACGATCACATAATAATTCATATGGATAGACAGACACAGAGACAGAAGGCAAGACAGACACCAACGATCACATAATAATTCATATGGATAGACAGTCACAGAGACAGAAGGCAAGACAGACACCAACGATCACATAATAATTCATATGGATAGACAGACACAGAGACAGAAGGCAAGACAGACACAAACGATCACATAATAATTCATATGGATAGACAGACACAGAGAGAGAAGGCAAGACAGACACCAACGATCACATAATAATTCATATGGATAGACAGACACAGAGAGAGAAGGCAAGACAGACACCAACGATCACATAATAATTCATATGGATAGACAGACACAGAGAGAGAAGGCAAGACAGACACCAACGATCACATAATAATTCATATGGATAGACAGACAGAGAGAGAGAAGGCAAGACAGACACCAACGATCACATAATAATTCATATGGATAGACAGACACAGAGAGAGAAGGCAAGACAGACACCAACGATCACATAATAATTAATATGGATAGACAGACACAGAGACAGAAGGCAAGACAGACACCAACGATCACATAATAATTCATATGGATAGACAGACACAAACGATCACATAATAATTCATATGGATAGATAGACACAAACGATCACATAATAATTCATATGGATAGACAGACACAGAGAGAGAAGGCAAGACAGACACCAACGATCACATAATAATTCATATGGATAGACAGACAAAGAGACAGAAGGCAAGACAGACACCAACGATCACATAATAATTCATATGGATAGAGAGACAGAGAGAGAGAAGGCAAGACAGACACCAACGATCACATAATAATTCATATGGATAGACAGACACAGAGAGAGAAGGCAAGACAGACACCAACGATCACATAATAATTCATATAGATAGACAGACACAGAGACAGAAGGCAAGACAGACACCAACGATCACATAATAATTCATATGGATAGACAGACACAGAGACAGAAGGCAAGACAGACACCAATGATCACATAATAATTCATATGGATAGACAGACACAGAGACAGAAGGCAAGACAGACACCAACGATCACATAATAATTCATAGGGATAGACAGACACAGAGACAGAAGGCAAGACAGACACCAACGATCACATAATAATTCATATGGATAGACAGACAAAGAGAGAGAAGGCAAGACAGACACCAACGATCACAAAATAATTCATATGGATAGACAGACACAGAGAGAGAAGGCAAGACAGACACCAACGATCACATAATAATTCATATGGATAGACAGACACAGAGACAGAAGGCAAGACAGACACCAAAGATCACATAATAATTAATATGGATAGACAGACACAGAGACAGAAGGCAAGACAGACACCAACGATCACATAATAATTCATATGGATAGACAGACAGAGAGAGAGAAGGCAAGACAGACACCAACGATCACATAATAATTCATATGGATAGACAGTCACAGAGACAGAAGGCAAGACAGACACCAACGATCACATAATAATTCATATGGATAGACAGACAAAGAGACAGAAGGCAAGACAGACACCAACGATCACATAATAATTCATATGGATAGACAGACACAGAGAGAGAAGGCAAGACAGACACCAACGATCACATAATAATTCATATGGATAGACAGACACAGAGACAGAAGGCAAGACAGACACCAACGATCACATAATAATGCATATGGATAGACAGACACAGAGACAGAAGGCAAGACAGACACCAACGATCACATAATAATTCATATGGATAGACAGACACAGAGACAGAAGGCAAGACAGACACCAACGATCACATAATAATTCATATGGATAGACAGACAAAGAGAGAGAAGGCAAGACAGACACCAACGATCACATAATAATTCATATGGATAGACAGACAAAGAGACAGAAGGCAAGACAGACACCAACGATCACATAATAATTCATATGGATAGACAGACACAGAGACAGAAGGCAAGACAGACACCAACGATCACATAATAATTCATATGGATAGACAGACAGAGAGAGAGAAGGTAAGACAGACACCAACGATCACATAATAATTCATATGGATAGACAGACACAGAGAGAGAAGGCAAGACAGACACCAACGATCACATAATAATTAATATGGATAGACAGACACAGAGACAGAAGGCAAGACAGACACCAACGATCACATAATAATTCATATGGATAGACAGACACAAACGATCACATAATAATTCATATGGATAGACAGACACAGCGAGAGAAGGCAAGACAGACACCAACGATCACATAATAATTCATATGGATAGACAGACACAGAGAGAGAAGGCAAGACAGACACCAACGATCACATAATAATTCATATGGATAGACAGACAAAGAGACAGAAGGCAAGACAGACACCAACGATCACATAATAATTCATATGGATAGAGAGACAGAGAGAGAGAAGGCAAGACAGACACCAATGATCACATAATAATTCATATGGATAGACAGACACAGAGAGAGAAGGCAAGACAGACACCAATGATCACATAATAATTCATATGGATAGACAGACACAGAGACAGAAGGCAAGACAGACACCAACGATCACATAATAATTCATATGGATAGACAGACACAGAGACAGAAGGCAAGACAGACACCAATGATCACATAATAATTCATATGGATAGACAGACACAGAGACAGAAGGCAAGACAGACACCAACGATCAGATAATAATTCATATGGATAGACAGACACAGAGACAGAAGGCAAGACAGACACCAACGATCACATAATAATTCATATGGATAGACAGACAAAGAGAGAGAAGGCAAGACAGACACCAACGATCACATAATAATTAATATGGATAGACAGACACAGAGACAGAAGGCAAGACAGACACCAACGATCACATAATAATTCATATGGATAGACAGACAGAGAGAGAGAAGGCAAGACAGACACCAACGATCACATAATAATTCATATGGATAGAGAGTCACAGAGACAGAAGGCAAGACAGACACCAACGATCACATAATAATTCATATGGATAGACAGACAAAGAGACAGAAGGCAAGACAGACATCAACGATCACATTATAATTCATATGGATAGACAGACACAGAGAGAGAAGGCAAGACAGACACCAACGATCACATAATAATTCATATGGATAGACAGACACAGAGACAGAAGGCAAGACAGACACCAACGATCACATAATAATGCATATGGATAGACAGACACAGAGACAGAAGGCAAGACAGACACCAACGATCACATAATAATTCATATGGATAGACAGACACAGAGACAGAAGGCAAGACAGACACCAACGATCACATAATAATTCATATGGATAGACAGACAAAGAGACAGAAGGCAAGACAGACACCAACGATCACATAATAATTCATATGGATAGACAGACACAGAGACAGAAGGCAAGACAGACACCAACGATCACATAATAATTCACCAAACACCGTCGGACCAGATAATTATTAAGGGGCCCACCTCGCTTTTTTTTCTCTCCCTCTCTGTTTGGCTTGTATCCATTCGGCCCCATTCAGCCTGCTGTTTGAAGACGTTTACCCCCATCCAGGAGTCAATATTTTCCTGGCGAGCGGTAGCGAGCCAGCATATATATATTTTTGTTTTGACAGCTAGCTAAATTTGTACATTTTTCGATAGAAAATGTCCCTGGCGAAGCCAGATTTCTCCATGCAATGCTGGCTCGCGAAAAAATCGACACTTGCGTGGGGATAAACGTCTTAAACAGTTGGCTGAACGGGGCCAAATGGATACAAGCCAGAGAAAGAGAGAAAAGGAGAGAAAGAGACAAAAATCAGGTGACCCCCCTTAAGAGTTGTGGATATGTCTTGGTTTAGGAGTGAGTGTGCTGTACATATAACATTATGCAGTGTACGCTTCTGGCATACAGGCCTGGAAGTCTTATAGGTCACATCAGGATACAGATTGAACCATGAATAAACTATCGCACTTGGCTTTTCTCTCACTGGCTCTTTTTTTCGGTCTCTCTCTCTCTCTCTCTCTCTCTCTCTCTCTCTCTCTCTCTCTCTCTAAATATATAAATATATAATAAATAAATAAATAAATACATACATACATACATGCATACATACCTACATAAATACGTACATATATATATATATATATATATATATACAGCAAGAGGAAGAATAGAGATAGAGCTGTGCCATACGCCATGTTTATTACTCGAATTTTCGGCATCAACAAGGTGCCATCTTCAGGTTATACAGACTGATCCTAAAAATATACAAAATAAGTATTTTACTATTGGAAAGAAAATGGATCTTATGTAATACATTCTATCACTTAATAAGCTGAAATATACCTAGTGAAAAAGCTGTCAAATACATACAAAACAACATTAATCATAACCCACTGGCCTCAAACTCCATCCTGTAAACAATGAACATCAAAAAAGCTCAAATTCTTTGATAATTGATAAGCACACAATCAAAACATTACAAAAAAAACACCCATGTACAGTACCTCAAAAAGCTAAGCACATCGAAAGAGATCCACACCCCATGATAGCTAAGGGACAACTAAACTAACCCAACTCAACCAAACACAACTGTTCATACAACCAATCCCCAAGCTTCGGATACTAATTGCAGAGAATGATATAAAATAAAACATTATGAATTGTGTGAAACGTTGAAATCAGGATTAATATTTTGTATTGGTAATTTTTCACCAATAAGTGCTTTATAGTGGGTGTTTTTTTATTTATTTTTTATTGTGTGCTTATCAATTATCAAAGAATTTTAGCTTTTTTGATTTTCATTGTTTACATTGTTCATTGTTGAGGGGAGACTTTAATTTCTTTGTTTGTCTATTTATTCATTATTAGTTATTATTATCATAATTACCATAGCAGGATAAGGCATGGTTTTAGTGATAGTATATAGTCAAAACCACTGTAAACAAAATTATTGCAAAAAAAGGCAAACTGAGAAACATGACTTCAAATAATAATATATTAACCTGTGAGACCATTAACCCCTTGGGAATTATTATTAATAGTTTATTCTGGCTATCATTAAATGGTCCCGATCCCTAAGAAATTGAACTTTAAATGTTGCTTCTGTTCGGGCTCTGTCTTGTGTCGGCCACCCCCAACCCCCAGGTATGGAGTATTGTGCCTGAGTATATACATACATTAAATGATTGTATGCAATTTAGGAAGGATATCTATGAATCAAAGTGGTAAATAATATATCAATTAACTCTTTACTCTCACAAGTTTTTCCTAAGCTGAAAAAATTATCTAATGATAACCAGAATAAGCTATCAAAACGCGTCAATATCCTCAAAGGGTTAAATCCCGACACTCATTCGCAATAATTGTCCCAGTTTCATATCTTGGTAATTGTACAGTCGAGAGCGTAAATGGCGACACACTAATTTGAATCAGTATCGAACGCAAACAAGACAATACAATAACCTACAGTAGATGCTTCATAAATTGGAATTAAAACTGTAATTATTCGAATTGGTGTTTCCTTACATACGCTGAGAACTGTACACTCCGATGCCATAGTATCTAGCCCACTCATAAGAATGTGTGGACCCCGTATGTTTTTATTCATGCAATTATAACTATCTGGATTGTTTTTTGGATATAACTTTATTTTCAATAAATATTATTTCAATAAATGTAGTTTTGTAGTTGATGTATAGAAAATTATACCTTAAATTTGTTTTCAGAGCTATAATTCCATAATAAGAAATATATGATGTCCACGAATATGTAAGAGTGGGCGAGGGAGTTTGACATCCGAGTGTACCTTGAACAACTGACATAGTTGACAGTCGATATGCAGGCTATCATCCAGATCCCAATGTTTCGTGAGGTCTGAAAGAAAAGTGCTTATACCTATAGTCTACATTTTGTTTAAACCTGGAGAATTTGCACTTGGTTGCTTTGGGCTTGAGTACTGTACCTTGAGCTGATTACTGATGATATTGTGTCCAAGTAACATCGTTCAGTTGCTATAACGAATACAAGAAATGTAATGCACAGTACCTTCAGTCAATCACCTCGAAATATAGTTATCTAGCCCAAAGCGTTGAAGTACAAATTTGCAAGGTCATACTAATAATAACAATGCTAATAATAATAGTAATAGTATTAATAATAAACCACTACTACTACTACTACTACTAATAATAATAATAATAATAATAATAATAATAATAATAATAATAGAATAAACGAAGAAATGAATATATTAACAAATAAATAAATACAAAATAATGAGCCAGATATTTCACTGCGCTTATTAACTGTATTTGTTCCTAGGGAGGTCCTTTGGGAACTTCCCCGTCTCGATCCATTAGTTTAGATATTTTAAGACGTTATTACCCTATTAACTTGGCGATATTAAAATACTTCACCCCATTCAGGTGTCGATTTCTTATTGGGCGAACGATAGCAATCCTGTTCCTGTAAGAAACCAGTCTTCGCCCGGGAAATTGTTTATCATAAAGGTACAAATTTAGCTTGAGGGGCTCTGGACGCCCATATTTTAGTTTGAAGGAAAACTGGGAGGGTGTTTTTGTTAACCTAGGGAACAACTTAAAGTACATATTGTAAAATTTGCAAAATCAAGAAAATCCTCAATAATACATACACAAAATATCATAATAACCCCCAAGACGTCACACCAGACAGTATTAAGATAAACTGAAGCCAACACCAATCTTTCTACCATTAAAGCAGTATTTCCTTAGCCATCGTTATTAAGGAGGGAGGTAGTCGTTTTTTGGTGGATTCCCTTCTCCCTCATGCTTAACCCAATTAGTTTTGGTGGATTCCCTTCTCCCTCATGCTTAACCCAATTAGTTTTGATATTTTAAGACGTTCTACCTTAGTTTGGTGATTTGAAGACCTTTCACCCCATTTCTTTGTCAATATT
>CM064567.1:24272643-24510143 GCA_032716605.1 Paralithodes platypus | reverse complement strand
AAGCGTTATATATCCAAGCCTTACATCCTAACATCAACAACCAAACTCTAGACCTTCAGAATTTTCCTTCTGCCAAAAGGCACTACCCTACAGGACCTAATGCCCCCCTCGCCCCCCGGTGCCCTTGACGCAGCCCCCCGCGCTACCTCCTTCAGCTTCGTCTTCTGCCGGCGCCACACGTACCACGCAACTTAGGCCACGCCCCTCGACACGCAGCCAATCAGCTTTGACCCCGCCAACCGACCAACACCATCCCGCATCCAGTGCGCCTGCGTGAAGCGGTTCCCCCTTTTGCACTCCTAGAATACCCCTCCACCATTAGGAGACTTTTGCCCCCTGATTTTCGCCTCCTCTGATCCTCCACCCTCTATATATACCCTTCCTGTTTACCTTTTATATCATTCTACCCTTACTTGATAATGCTGGTTGTCCAGTGAAACACGTCATATATCCTGTATCATCATGTACATTTATGTAACCCTGTACCACCATGAATTTTGCTCATTTCATTCATCTACTTCCTGCCACCCAGCAAAAACTCATCAGAGACCTGGAAACTTTGAATAATAAAATTTCCAACGCAGAAATTGCCATTTCTTTCAACCTCGTATGTATTAAAGAAAATATATATATATATATATATATATATATATATATATATATATATATATATATATATATTGTTATGCCGGGTTGTAGTACAACTTAGCTTTATTATGGTCTTTACTCCAATCCAATTATGGACTTTTAGACTCAATATATCCTCAACAGGAACATATCTAACACGTTCTTATTTACAATTAGGTACTCAATCAGGTTGTAATGAACACAATAAATACACACAGATAATTATACACTCTTATTTGTTTAATGGCATAGAGATAGATCAATAGATTCCTTAGCTATTATTTGGGAATAGTAAGCGAATCAACATATTTAGACATAATACGGTTGATATGAAATTCACGAATATATCTAGACCTAAACTGTGAGTTGAAACTTAACTTAACTATTATAAGGAATATTAAGTAAATAATTGAACACATTTATAAACACCAAGGTCTAGGAACAACATAACAATGAAAATGAATTTAAGATAGTATTATTGTGGAAATATGCAATTATGTATAGACACACATACACATAGAATAAACCCTTGATAATGATATATATGGGAGTTGAGTATCTACTGTGAAGTATTCTTAATAAGTTATTAAAGGTTTAATAAAATCTCTAAACACGCATGAATAATTCGGGCCTGATCAATAAGGGAAAACGCACAAAGATTTCTTAAGTAAACGCTCGCTATCGGGTGGCGAGATGCGTACGGGTAGAGTAAATATTACCGCCCGTGCGCAGATAAATATGACTGAGTAGGTCACTCAGGTCATTTACTGTACTGAGGTGATGAAAATAGTATTTGCGGTTAGCGCGATATTATTCTTAATATTAGTAGGAATACGTTAAGGTATAAAGGAGAGGGGAGTTGAATTGTTTGTACAATTAACTATGTAGTTAGATTATTATGAGAAAATTTATATTATGAACATACAATTAATTTGCTCTTATATGTAATAATAATCTCACGGGTCGAGGAATTCAGATTTAATGATTTACATCTACTGAGGAATAACTAAAGGTTGAATATATCCTAAACTGAATCAATCGATATTATGATTACAGAAGATTAAGAAACGCGTAAATAAAAATAGCGTGTACTAGTAGTTGTAATAATACTAATAGTAAAATAAGGCATACACGACAAAGTTGCACTTAGATGGAAATACCTGATAAGGTATGAAGGAGGTCTGAACTAGTTAACAGATTCCTATATGGAATACAGAACAAATTGGCGTTGTATTCGAGTTGGTGAAATAGTTACACAATAGATGTATACAAAACTAGAATTCCTAGATGAAATGGATCGAAAATATCCATTTCATAATAGAATAAACAAATACGTTATTCATGAATTAAATAAGTTAACGCACGAAATAATAAGGCGTGACAGAGTGTTTTCTCAAAGAAATTAGATTTAAATTATGATTATCATCAATAATAATTCTTCTAAAGAATGAGAGTCTAAGTTAAACTAAATATGAAATTGAGCGTAGGTTCTAGGTAAAAGTTATATTTAAGAAGGGAATAGATACACGGTATACACTTCAACTTCAACTTGCTACATACATAAATAGAATGGACATACACAAGGAAAATCTGTGAGCATTCGGCTAGGTTATTAATTTACACAAGTATGTGACGTATGCGGAGTACACTTTATAGGAGTTTTAAATATGAGTTAACACTAGATCTTGGACACAGGTCTATACAATAATTAATATGGTTTCTGAAGGATTAATACATACGCAATGAATAACGATCTTGGGCACAGATCTACATAGAAATGATAATATTCACATATTTTACCTTACCTTCACAACAATAATCAGAACGTAAGACACTCAGAGACAATTAGGATAGGTTAGGAGGGTAGTAGTTCGAGAGTAAGTCTGGCCGACGTAGATTCAGCTTGTCTGGACTTCAGGGGGAGCTGCCTCTCACAATCAGGAATCCAGTACCCGGACATCAGAGGGAACACAACCGGGCTCGTTGTAGTCTTGAGGGGGAGGGGGAGGGAGTTACCACTTCAGTTGTATGCTCCGTGCTTTTCAGCCTTGAGAACATTACCTAGGTGGAGGTGCTTACTTCATTCAGTTTCAGTGAGGCTATGTTCAAGTTATTTCTTAGACTTAACTTATAGTGACTCAATGCTAAAGGGATGTAGTGAATGGTTGTGATGTAATTTGCAAAGGTAATACTTAGTTTAACAATACATTATAGTTATGATTTTGTACATAATCCTTTCAAGTATTTTATTTAATACTCTTATGGGGTTCACGAAGTCTAGGAATGACATAATGGTAACTTCTGTGATTCGATGATAATTAGGAGTTATTGGGGATGCATTTAATAACTCCGTTGTTCACTATGTTCTTGGGGTGATGTATAGTTCTCCAGGATGGTACTGCAGTGAAGGTCCTAGTATCCCCACTTATCTCGATAGCACTCCGGTCTCTGATGTTGAACTTGCATAAGCATTTGCTCATTGTACTGCAAGTCCGGCTGCTGGTCGAATGAAGGCTGATAATAGGTGGAGATGGTTTGAAAGCTTGATGGTGATTGGCTCACATTCCCACTCTTTTGCATGGGTGACTGACCTAGCTTCCTGGTGTTTAGAGAACGGGAATGACCTGGTAGTATGGGGCACTCCTCTGTTCCGTGTCTCTCTAAAGCATGGGAAACTGGTATGCAATTCCATTTCTGCTGCTGGTTTCTTCTCCTCTCCTTCCTATTCACCTCTAAGCTAGCAATCCTACAGGTGTTATTAAACCCCGTCACTTCACCACATTCGGCGAAGAAAAAGTCGCAACCTCGCGATTTCAAAATGTAGGTCCGGGTGGTGGAGTTAGCGAGAACGGGCGTTAAATTTTGGAATATGAGCAGCCACATGGTTGTAGGTACATCAGCTGGTATAGATGGGTCGATACTCATGTGAACATGCAACGGAATTTTGTATTCCTTTGCAGTCTGCACCAATTGCTGTGTGGAGGTGACTTTAGTGCTGTTGAGGCCTGTAGCTACCATGACTATTAATTTTCATGGCTGCTGGAGGTGACGAAGGAGTTGCTGTAGTAGGTGAAGGTGTCTGCGGAGCAGGAGGAGATGTGATGGCTGGACGCTTTGCAGAGTGAGTGACCTGTGAAGGGCTGGTTGGCTGTGGGAGGTCCTTGAAGTTGGTACTGTCTGGGTGACCTGATGATGGTGGTGACCTCGCAGTAGTTGTAGCGGGAACTCTTTGAAGTGGCATGGTAGGTTTGGGAGGGGCCCTTCTAGTATAGGTAGGATGGAATGTTGGCGCCCATCGTTGAGGTGGTTTCACACGTCGACCAGATCTTGTACAGGTTGGATTAGAAACAGGTGGCATTAGTGATGGTGGATTCACATGAGTGTGTCGGGATGGTGATGAAGAAGAACTGGAAGAATGTGAAAATCTTCTAGTTAGGCTTGGTAGAGTGCGATGTAATTTAGAGGAAGAAGTTGTAGGTTTATGAGTAGAAGTGGATGGAAGAATGTTATGTAATAAAGGAAGTGGTCTTGAAGTTGAATTGGAGATGGATGGAGAAGCTGAAGGAGCAGGAGACTTCAATTTGTTTGCATAAGTAATAGGTCTGGAAGAAGTATGAGAAAGGGGTACAGGTAAGTTAGCAAGATCATAAGATGGTGTGGCTGATAAATTAGGTAAATTCTGAGAAGGTAGATTAGGAAGGTGAGCAATAGCAGGTGTAGTAGGTAGAGTGCAAAGTGATTCAGAGAAAATTGGTAAACTGACAGAGGGTGAGGAAGTAACAGGTAAAGATAGAGATTTGGATACTAATTGAGTAGGTAGTTTGGAAGGTGCAGAGACAGTACGAGTAGGTAAGACAGGAGGACGGGTGTGTGAAGGGTAGGAAAGAGGACCTGGGCGTGGTTGAACAGCGGGTGTGGATTGTGGTAGAATAGGTGGTGTGATGTGCAGTGGTTTCTTTCTAGGTGCTGGTGTCAAAGGAGGAATAAGTTCATGTGTTACAGGTTCTGTGGATCCCAAATTCTGATTATTTGATGTAGGCAGTATGTCATTCTGGTCAGGATCTGCAAGCATAATCATATTCTCATCAATAGGCTGAAATCTACGTACATGTCTGTTACGGTATGTGCGTGACTCACCGAAATAATTAATGGTAACCTGGTAACAATTTGGTACTGTTAGAATTTCAAAGGGACCTTTAAATCTCGGTTTGAGCTTAGACAGCACAGGTAATTGAGCAACCATCACGAGATCGCCGGCACGGTGTGGACTGGCTTTGGTAGTTTCATCAGGTTGAAGATCTTGAACATACTGGATTTGCCGGAGAGGGTTCTTGAGATGGACTAGTGATTGATCGAAGCTGGAGGAGGGCTCATACGGGGGCAGCAAGATGGCGGAGAGGTAGGATTAATGGTGGCACTCCAAACACACGTTCGTGGGTTGATATTCCGTCTTCTCTGGGGCAGGTATTTATACCCCATTGTACAATTTTGACTTGACTGGGCCAATCCTTGGTGTCCATTTGTTGCAATCTGGTTCTTAATTTTCAATTGTCCTATGGCTTCTTTCGCAGATGGAATTGCCTTGAGACCATTATGGGGATGAGTGACTGATTTTAAATCCACACATTTGAGATAATTGGGACCAAATGTGACTGGTGAATTCGGGGGCATTATCTGAATGAATGGCTTCAGGTAACCCGAAATATGGAAAGACGTGTTGAAAGAGGGCTTCTGCTACTGCTATGGCTGAGTGTTCTTTGGCAGGGCAGGCAATGACATACTTGGAATAAGTATCAACAAATGTTATGATGTACTTAAACCCTTGGTTTCCTTCCATTGGTTCCATAACGTCGACTGCAAGTAATTGCCATGGCTTGGAGGCTACTAGTTTGCCAACAGGTCCTGCTGTGCGGGTGCTATCCTTACCCAACGCACAAGCTCGGCAAGCTTCTGTTATTCGTTTTGATGTTATATACGGGGAAGGGGTCCAATACACTTGCTGAAACGTGGTGATTAGTTTTCTTTGAGCTAGATGAATACCATTGTGCATATGGATAGATTGCATGGTGGATAGTGAAGCTTGCGGTGTGATGACAATTTTTCCATCTATGGTGAATAAATTATCCCCTCTTCTGGTCAACTGAGAAAAGGTCTTGCTTGGCATCCAGTCTGGTTTCTCTTTTCTTTGGAAACAACTGAGAAGGTCTTGTTGACTGTCATCCAACGAGTCTTGGTGATGGATGGCTAAAATGGTATGAGTCTTCTCTTGATGTTGTAGAGGAATGTCTTGATTTGGTAGCAGGCTAGGAGCGGTTAGGCAGGCTCTGTTAAAAGGGTTTTGGAGGTTGGGGTCAAAATGACATCTCCCATGATGGTGGGTACCAAAGGTATCCATTTCTCATGACGAGGAGGAACTGTTACAGTAGTGGAAGTGATAGCTTGAGATATGATATGAGTGTTGTTCTTCACATCCTCGAATGTTTTGAGGGGTAGGACTTTTTCATTAATCTGAAGTTTAGCAGTTGGATTAAGGGAAGCAGGCTGGGAGTTTGATTTTAACTGCTGAAGTGGTTCAAGGAAGGTTTGTTTTGTTTTGTTTTTTGAAGGTGGATCAAAGGTTAAGGTATGGTGCCTACAATTTATAGAGGCACTCAAGGATATTAGGAGATCGAGTCCCAAGTAACCATAGTACTTAGTCTCGCTAGGATTGTAGATTACAAAGGAATGATATACTCTGTGATGGGGAACAGTGGTGCTAACGTACAGGGGAAGAGTCTGTCCTAGATTTGAAATGACTTGATCATTTGCACTGACAAGAATGATAGAGGAAGGTTGCATCTTCCCGAAAACATTGTGATGTTTCAGGAAAAACGGAAGGAACAGGCAAGAACGGGAAGCTCCCATATCTATGAGAAGATTTTTTGGTATACTGGGAGACCATCTGCAGATGTCCCATCCTGAGCCCCCGCCATGGTGACGGCTATTTGTTTGGAGGGGCAGCTTAAAAATACTGAGGATCCGGTTGTAGAGCCTCAGGTAGATACTGCTCCACTTCTTCTTCACTGGGTCCGTCTACGATTCCTGCTGTTCCATCTTCAATTATGGTGGCTACCTTACGTGGCTTGATCCAGGGAATTTGTGCCCACCAGCTTGGGATCCTGCTTCGTTTCTTAGTAAGTTCTGTGAAGGACCTCTTTAACGACCATAACATGCACGGTCAAGAGCATGGCTTCCAATCAGCTGGTCGAATCCTGGCCCATTCCTCGGCTTTATCAGTGATACGAGGAGCCACTGGACCACTGATGGGTGCTGCTGTTGCTGCTGGATGTGTGGTTACCTTGCTGATTATGAATATCTTGTCCTGTTCCCTGGATTTCTGAGTGCCATGATGCGCCTTATCACTGACAGATCCGTGTCGTAATTGGTAGGTTCTATAATTGAGAAGTGATCCGCCACTGTGTCTGGCAAAATTCTCACCAGTGCCTTGAAGACCATCTTCTTCCGTTGTGCTGTGGTTTCTTCCGGAAACGCATTGATCACTATTTGATGCAGTTGCTCAATTGTGCCGTCTAAATCTCCTGAATATTTGTTCTCATGAAATTTGTTATCGGCAATAGTCTGACCAAGCACTGGATTAATAGCAGTTTTTACGTAGGTTTCAAATTGCGCCCAGGTTAAACTAGGCATATTATCATGCACATACCCTGATACTTTGGTTGCATACTTCCCTAGTTTCACTACTATCGTGTGGATCTTGGAAGCGTCTTCGTTTCCGAACATAATGTCCAGGACTGGTTTGACTAATTCCTGGTACGTATATATGTCATAATCTTCTGGCTTGAATGCCGGAATATTCAGTGATCTAAGTGCTGCCATGGTGAATATTGTGTGAAAACATTAACTGAGTAGGCTACCAAGGGAAACAAAATTATATAAGAAACTCTCGTTGATATGCCGTATCGAGTCACCGCTGCCGCCAGTGTTACGCCGGGTTGTAATACAACTTAGCTTCATTATGGTCTTTACTCAAATCCAATTATGGACTTTTAGACTCAATATATCCTCAACAGGAACACATCTAACACGTTCTTATTTACAATTAGGTACTCAATCAGGTTGTAATGAACACAATAAATACATACAGATAATTATACACTCTTATTTATTTAATGGCATAGAGATAGATCAATAGATTCCTTAGCTATTATTTGGGAATAGTAAGCGAATCAACATATTTAGACATAATACGGTTGATATGAAATTCACGAATATATCTAGACCTAAACTGTGAGTTGAAACTTAACTTAACTATTATAAGGAATATTAAGTAAATAATTGAACACATTTATAAACACCAAGGTCTAGGAACAACATAACAATGAAAATGAATTTAAGATAGTATTATTGTGGAAATATGCAATTATGTATAGACACACATACACATAGAATAAACCCTTGATAATGATATATATGGGAGTTGAGTATCTGCTGTGAAGTATTCTTAATAAGTTATTAAAGGTTTAATGAAATCTCTAAACACGCATGAATAATTCGGGCCTGATCAATAAGGGAAAACGCACAAAGAATTCTTAAGTGAACGCTCGCTATCGGGTGGCGAGACGCGTACGGGTAGAGTAAATACTACCGCCCGTGCGCAGATAAATATGACTGGGTAGGTCACTCAGGTCATTTACTGTACTGAGGTGATGAAAATAGTATTTGCGGTTAGTGCGATATTATTCTTAATATTAGTAGGAATACGTTAAGGTAAAAAGGAGAGGGGAGTTGAATTGTTAGTACAATTAACTATGTAGTTAGATTATTATGAGAAAATTTATATTATGAACATACAATTAATTTGCTCTTATATGTAATAATAATCTCACGGGTCGAGGAATTCAGATTTAATGATTTACATCTACTGAGGAATAACTAAAGGTTGAATAATCCTAAACTGAATCAATCGATATTATGATTACAGAAGATTAAGAAACGCGTAAATAAAAATAGCGTGTACTAGTTGTAATAATACTAATAGTAAAATAAGGCGCACACGACAAAGTTGCACTTAGATGGAAATACCTGATAATGTATGAAGGAGGTCTGAACTAGTTAACAGATTCCTATATTGAATATGGTGTACACGACAAAGTTCCACTTAGATGGAAATACCTGATAAGGTATGAAGAAGGTCTGAACGAGTTAACAGATTCCTATATGGAATACAGAACAAATTAGCGTTGTATTCGAGCTGGTGAAATAGTTAGACAATAGATCTATATGAAACTAGAATTCCTAGAGGAGATGGATCGAAATTATCTATTTCATAATAGAATAAACAAATACGTTATTCATAAAGTAAATAAGTTAACACACGAAAAAATAAGGCGTGACAGAGGGTTTTCTTGAAGAAATTAGATTTAAATTATGATTATCATCAATAGTAATTATTCTAAAGAATGAGAGTCTGAGTTAAACTAAATATGAAATTGAGCGTAGGTTCTAGGTAAAAGTTATATTTAAGAAGGGAATAGATACACGGTATACACTTCAACTTCAACTTGCTACATACATAAATAGAATGGACATACACAAGGAAAATGTGTGAGTATTCGGCTAGGTAATTAATTTACACAAGTATGTGACATATGCGTAGTACACTTTATAGGAGTTTTAAATATGAGTTAACATATTGGACACAGATCTATAATTGGGCACAGATCTACATAGAAATTAGCACTCTAATATTCACATATTTTACCTTACCTTCACAACAATAATCACAACGTAAGACACTCAGAGACAATTAGGATAGGTTAGGAGGGTAGTAGTTCGAGAGTAAGTCTGGCCGACGTAGATTCAGCTTGTCTGGACTTGAGGGGGAGCTGCCTCTCACAATCAGGAATCCAGTATCCGGACATCAGAGGGAATACAACCGGGCTCGTTGTAGTCTCGAGGGGGAGGGGGAGGCAGTTACCACTTCAGTTGTATGCTCCGTGCTTTTCAGCCTTGAGAACATTACCTAGGTGGAGGTGCTTACTTCATTCAGTTTCAGTGAGGCTATGTTCAAGTTATTTCTTAGACTTAACTTATAGTGACTCAATGCTAAAGGGATGTAGTGAATGGTTGTGATGTAATTTGCAAAGGTAATACTTAGTTTAACAATACATTATAGTTATGATTTTGTACATAATCCTTTCAAGTATTTTATTTAATACTCTTATGGGGTTCACGAAGTCTAGGAATGACATAATGGTAACTTCTGTGATTCGATAATAATTAGGAGTTATTGGGGATGCATTTAATAACTCCGTTCTTCACTATGTTCTTGGGGTGATGTATAGTTCTCCGGGATGGTACTGCAGTGAAGGTCCTAATATCCCCACTTATCTCGATAGCACTCCGGTCTCTGATGTTGAACTTGCATAAGCATTTTGCTCATTGTACTGCAAGTACGGCTGCTGGTCGAATGAAGGCTGATGATAGGTGGAGATGTTTTGAAAGCTCGATGGTGATTGGCTCACATTCCCACTCTTTTGCATGGGTGACTGACCTAGCTTCCTGGTGTTTAGAGAACGGGAATGACCTGGTAATATGGGGCACTCCTCTGTTCCGTGTCTCTCTGAAGCATGGGAAACTAGTATGCAATTCCATTTCTGCTGCTGGTATCTTCTCCTCTCCTTCCTATTCACCTGTAGGCTAGCAATCCTACAGGTGTTATATAACCCCCTCACTATATATATATATATATATATATATATATATATATATATATATATATTTATATTATAGGTTTGACTCCTGTAAGGAGATAAAGAAAACCTAATATTTAGTAGTGGCCCCGTAATCATTGACGAACATGCCTATTACATAAGGCATCCTCTTCAAACACTAATCCGCCGTAGTTTTGAATCTACCGCGCAGAGCATTTAAAAACTGAGGAGCCTTCATCATGAGCGCACGCGACCTCACTCATGGCTTCAGTCATTATGAATTGGGTTCTCACTACGAAAAGACTTCGTAAAAAATAAAAACAAAAAGAAAATAAGAATAACTATCCAATAAGCTTTCCATCATATCGTGGATGTACTTGTGTGGATTTCTGACCAGACGCTGATTCAGGCGTCATTCTTCCTTCACTGACATATCAAGTAAACCAAAATCCTTAATACATCAACGAATGGGAAGGGGACGGTCGGGAGGGCCCCAGTCGTCAATGATTACGGGGCCACTACTAAATATTAGGTTTTCTTTATCTCCTTACAGGAGTCAAACCTATAATTTATTAGTGGCCCCTCCATCATTGACGAACATGCCTGATTTCTAAGACTGGAGGGGGACATTCGTAATCATATCATAACTCTAGAAAAGCAGATAATAAAAACAACCACATAGTATTCTTACTTTGAAAATATATTTAAATAACGGCGTAGCCGAACAAATACAAGAAAAAGGGGGTTCAGGCAGGTGCGTGCTTCAAAGAAGCCTGCCTGACAAAAAATGGGTAACCCTGAAGATTCTGAACACAGATCTGTAGTTACAAAGGCACCCCACTCAACGAGTGGTGACAAAAAATAACAAGTTATAAGTTTACATGTGCACATAATAAACCCCAACATAAACTTGGAGATAAATTGCAAAGGAACTCCATTATTCTAAAATTAAATTGCTTTCGCAGCTAAACTACTCTAACAACACCGTTGTTTTGTACTTAACATTGTACTAGCACAATTTCTCACTGAGAAATTTTCATAACACATTTTAACCTTAAATTGTATCACAGCTCTCATACTCCGGCGGGGTCTAGGGTGTCCTGTGTTAACTGACTGCACCCCCCCCCCCCCTTTCCCGTGAAAGTAAACAAAAGTGACTGCAGGGCCACCTAGACCTTCTGCCTTAAAGCTATACATGGTAAGGAAGGTTTGTCTAGAGCAACTGACAAGTATCTAGACAGAAACGTATGATTAGACGCCCACAACTGCGTGGACGCTATGTCTTCAACTGAAAAAAATTTCAGGAAACGTAAAGAGGCTGCCCATTTGCGTAAATCGTGGGCCCGACCCACAACGCCGGGATTACTTTCCTTAATGACTTCTACCAGAAGAGAGGCTAATCGCCGTTTAAGTAAGCGTTTACCCGTACTTGCTACCCATAAAGCACCTTGGGGGTTGTGAGGAGCTACTCTCAAATATTTGGTTAGAGCTTGTACTGGACATAAATTATGATGCACCTTTCCCCTTTTTAACGCCGGCACCGTGAACTCAGAAAACACGTGTGCACTATGCTCATTCTTGGCTACAAAACCTGGGGAGGGTGCAATGGAAATACATTCATTAAGTCTACCAAACCTAAGACAATTAGGTGTGTTGCTCATCGCCGCCAGCTCAGACACTCTGTTTCCGGTGGCTAAAGCCAAAAGGAAAACCGCCTTTTTAAGAGTAATGCAAAGTCTGCAGTATTTTGGTACAGACGAGAGTGAAGCAAAGACAAAGCTTTGTCCAGAGACCAAGTAGGCATGAGCTGACGGGGAGGTGGGCGGAGTTTAAAACATGCTCTCATAAAACCTGTTTCCTCCGCTACCGGTATGGAGAGACCTGTAAGGTCTAAAAAGGGCACTCTAATCGCAGTTAAGTGATTTTTTAATGTTACCACAGATAAACGTTTCTGCTCAAACAGATAATTTAAATAATTAAAAACTAATGCCACTGAGGGTACAGTTTGTTCTGTCCAAACGATCCAAGAAGTAAAGGCTTGCCAATGTGATTGATACTGTCGTTTTGTAGACTGAGTATATTGATTAAGTAATTTATTTGTCACATCTCTACCGTATGGTGCTAGCCACTTGGCCTCCTGAATGTCCATAATGCAAAAGTCAGCGAGGTCGCGAGGTTGCCAATCGCGTCTAAGTGGAAATACCCGACCGGGAGCGATACCGGGTCCGGGCACCACATTTTCAATTGCTGGTACCACAACTGCGCCGGCCACAGTGGCGCGATTAGCGAGACTAAGCCTCGATAATCTCGTAGTTTGTTCACTACGTGGCACATTAGTGACGCATCTGGCGGCAGAAACAGATAGATGGAGGTCCATCTGTTCCAGTCTGTCACTAGGGCGTCTGGCCCCCCTGCCGGCGTTTTCGCCCGGCGGGTGAGGTATAGAGGGAGTTTGTGAGTCTCCTCGGACGCAAAAAGATCCACTTGTGGATGGGAGAGCTCTGCAATCATTAGGTTGAAAATGGGTTGCTTGAGCTCCCATTCTACTGTCGTGCTCTGTCGCCGGGATAGAGCGTCTGCCCAGACGTTCGCTACGCCTGGGAGATAAGAAGCGTGCAGATAAATATCTAGACTGTTGGCTAGAGCAAAAATCTCTTCTGACACGTTTAGCAACTTCCTTGACCTCGTTGACCCTTGTTTCTGAATACAGTGGACTGCATTCAGATTGTCCATTCTGAAGGCCACCGACTTGTCCCGTAACGCCGGGCCGTGAGCCTGAAGAAAATATAAGGGGACTAGTAATTCTTTGACATTGATGTGCGAGATTTCTAAGTGGGACCAAAGCCCCTGACCCTGGTGCCCCTGATTTGACTGAAATCCCCAACCTATTGTGCCTGACGCATCCGTGTCTACCCATACCGTTGGTGGAGGAGAGGTCCATGACATTATTGAGTGCAATGTTTCCCTCTTCGCCCAGACCGCTAGTAAGGTGTGGATTAATTTCGGTGATGGGCCATAATTTTCCCGCCGGTAAGAGCGGGAAATATTTGTTGCCTTCCAATATTAATCGTTTTACTTTCAACCGGCCCAACTTGACAGTTAGTTGAATCCAGTTGAGAGAGCCGACCAGAGACTCCCAGACCCTTCGTGTCGTAGTCAGACTGTGAAGAAACCTGAACAGTTTCCTGCGAAACCTGTTGCGATTGTCCACACTCTGACTCAGAGTGAGAGCGGCGGTGTCCCAGACCAGCCCTATCCACTGAATTACTCGTGAGGGAACAAGGTTTGACTTTACCAGATTTACCTTGAAGCCTAGAGTTTTGACATGATTTAAAATGATATTGACATGTTTTATGCATAATTGTTGTGTCTCTGCCACCACCAGCCAGTCGTCCAGATACCACAACACTCTGATCCCTTGTTTTAACAATGGCATCAGGGCTTGCCGGACTAGTTTTGTGAATAATCGAGGTGCCAGGTTCAAACCGAACGGCATCCTCTGAAAAACAAAATTTTGGTGCCTGATCCGTAAGGCCAAAAACCTTTGAAATCTTTTGTTGACCGATACGTGCCAATAGGCGTCTGTCAGGTCTAGTGAACACATCCAACCTCCCGGCGGAAGTGTTAGCCTGATTTGGTGTACTGTTAACATTCTGAAAGATTCGTTGTGAATGTGCAGATTCAGATAAGACAGGTCTACGACCGGCCTCATCTGAACACTGTCCCTTTTGGGAACCAAAAATAGTTTGGACGTGAATACAGGGTAATTTGGGGGGACCGGGATGATGACATTCTTGGCAATCATTTCCTGGGCTAGTGACTCCACCTCTAAAGAAACAAAATTCGCCGTTGTCGGCTGACGTAATCGAGGTCACCGGAGCCACTGCCATGTGATGCCTTTGCGTGCCACCATCCGTGCCCAAGTGTTTAACGGCCATGCTTGGTGACACGACCCAGTTAGCAGACAAGGGTTCGCCGGCTGTACTACCCTCGGTTCCTCCGGCCTTAAGGTAGGCGCCGGGAGTGAGAGAGACTTTAGTTTTTTGATGGTGGGGTTGGTGCTGGCCGCTTCGCCGGCTGGCTGGTGTTGGCCGAAGACTGGCCCTGACCTGGTTTATTTTGGCCGCGTCCTCTCTGACCTGAAAACCTATTCTGTCTATGCCTGTACTGACCCTGGGGGGAGTGGGAGGACTTAGGCGGAAGAAAAGGTTTAGATCCCCCTGGCTGGGCTTTAGTAGTAGGCCTGGGTTTGGGGAAGTTAAATGCAGGTTTCTTAGAAGGGGTGGGACTGTGCTTAACGGCCTGTGCCATATTGAACACCGTTCGCCATACTTCAGGGGACATTAAAGATGTGGTAAGTACTGGTGACATCACCACCTGGTTAGCAATGCGATCAGGTAGCTTGCGAACTAACGACATCCTAAGATCTTGTCGTGCTCGCACCGCCTCAAGCAAGGCGGTGCGTATGTCACCTAAGGATTGGATTGACGACTGAAAAATCAGTCGCCGGGATAACTCAACCAATCTTCGAGCATCCGCGTCTGCGATTGCCTGAGTAGACCGTAGTAAAGACTTAGCCACCTGCTGAGATACTATGTACTGTGAAAACAGGCGAAAAGCTTTTCCTCGTAGCCTAAATTCTCTGTCTAGGTGAGTAGGGGTAGGGGTAGTGAACAAAGATTAATCTTAGGGGCAGCTAGGAATGCAAACAAAGCCGCCGGGACTCCGCCGGCAGAACCCACCGGCATGGAAAACCATGAATGTGTGTCCTGAGGGATCTGGTGGGAAGATTTAGAAGTGAAAGTGGTTGCAAAGTTTTGAGCCTCTACCTCCCAATCCACCCAAGGTCCTGGACCCAACTGTCCCACCTTCAAAACTGGATTAGCTGCGTCGTCTGTGACGGTCCGTAAATCTAGTTCAGGAGTAAGAGCTGACAGAGTCTTAATATCATTAAACCCATCCAGCTTAGACCAGTCTGAAAATAGTTTTAAAAGCTGAGGCAGGGGGTAAAGCAGGCTTAGAAGCATACAAAATAATCCTGGTGATAATAACTAGGTATAGCCTTAATGTTTACGTCCAGAACATTACCCAAGGCATCCATGGCCCTTAATTTCTTTGACTTGTTGCCCTGGATAAACCACTCACGCGGTACCGGGAGTTCCCCTGACAAGGTAGGTTGGGCAAGCTCTGGTTTAGAGGGGTTCAAAAGAACCCATGACTCGTCTGGCCCATAAAGCAGGGGCATAGCTACCTTTCTAAGAGGCGCTTTGTCTAGAGGGGGTGGATTAACATCCGTTATGACCCTGACATTTGAAGTTGTCAATGCCGCCGTGGCAGGCTTAGTGCTCCTTGCAGGTGACAGAGTAGGAGGGTTAGGAATCTTAGATAAATCAATTGACGTCATCAGAGGCCGTACCGTAGAGCTTGTCGAGGGAGCCCCCAAGTCCATTGTGGGGTTTTCTGTTGTTGACCAAAAAATTTAGATAAAGCATGAGTAAGCAACCCATCAATTTCTTGTGCTGTAACAAACTGGTTTGATGAAGAACTTACAGGAGAATCATTATTATCTCGTGCGGCGTCCAAGCCTGAGCCTGACCCTTGTCCTTCCATATCCGAAATTATTGAAACTTCGTCTTTTTCCTCCCGATCCTCCTGAGAAGACCCCGCCGAGGCAGGGGTACCTTGTTTCCAAGATAAGTCTGTGATAGAGGATGGGATCGCCGCGTCCCTGTGGACGTCGGCTACTGTGTGACTCGTATGAGTCGGACGTGGGTGGTCAGACCCTGGTTGGGCAAACCGCCAAACACCGAGGCCCTGGCCTACGCTCTCTTGAGAGTCTGAAACATTCTCAATTATTGACCCTCCTGAACTTTCCATTTCCAGGGTTAAAATATCAATTGGCAAATCCTCTTTAGGGACAGGCGCTGCACTGGACTCAGAGGCCCTAACACAAACTCTGTCAGGTGTAGAGGTACGATGAGATGCACTAGACTTTGGGGAATGTCGAGAGGACTTCCGATGTGAATCCTTTTTTGAGGATTTATGGCTGCGGTGTGACCGCGAACTAGTCTTAGATCTGGAAGAATCTCCGCCGTGACCACTGGTGGAATCTTCCGTCTTACTCTTCTTACTCTCCGGCGAAGAGGCACGACTAGAAGACTGTTGTCTGAGAGGTGACCTTGACCTAGATCTCGCCCGCGACGAGGAGGCGGATGCCGGGGGTGTAGGCTCTCTCGGGCGTTTAGTTGTAGTCGCAGACGATACAGAACCCTGACTAGTCTCCGTCGGCTTAACACTCGTGACTCTAGACGAACGTTTAGGGGGAGGGTGTTCTGACAGCAATCTATCCCAAAGTGGGACGTTGTCACATTGAAGTGACTTATACGCGACAATGGTAGTGTAGGCCGACATCTGTTGTCGAACCTCTCTCAACGCTACCGCCGCGGTCTTATCATTATCACAAAGGACTTTAACAGCTAATTGAGAGCAAAAGGAACAATTATGCATAACCCAGAGACCCCTTGAACGGTCTAGACATTTAACACACCTTATGCAAAGGGTGTGTGCAAAAATAGGGATACCAGCACAAGTAGGGGTAATGCACAGGGCAAAAACTGGGGCCACGGTAGCCATGACAGAGACTGGTGGGTGAAAACTACCGCCGGGTCTGTATTGGTCCGCCGGAGCTCAGCTCTGGAAAAAACAAGAAAATTTCCAGGAATTAATGCTCATAAGGTTAATCCAACATGATCGCACACCAGTGTTAATAACCCGCCGGGTAACGAGATGCAAAGACACAACTAACACATCTCGCTACGCGGCGGGGTGTAAAGTCTAAACAAATCTTTTGCTAAAGAAAGTGAAGAATACCCTCTGATATAATGGTCCAGCATGGCACTTATAGTCTCTCGGAGGAGGTGACTGTCTCAAGATTCAATTTTGTAACAAAGCAACCCCCAAAAAAGACGCCGGCCCTTGAATTATTTTAGTAGAATAGCCCAGGGCAGGATGATACGAGATCTAATGTTTAACGAATTGTCACAAAAGATCGCCGTAAGTTAGAAGGCGGCGATACCTAATTGTATCACTAAATTAATAGGTTAAATTGAATTTTGTAAATTCCTTAGTTCCTCCACCTAGGAGCACCCGCCGGGTGTGAGAATCGATATTTAACCTAATTGAACCTTCAATCGCCGTAATAGTAAAGGCAGCGATACACAGAGTATCACTAAAATGGATTGGTTAACTAACTGGAAGACCTAAGTCGTTCATCTCACCCTACCCAGGTGCACCCGCCGGGTGAGAAGTTTAAAAGTTAACCCCATAAGTTCCTGTCCCCACTTCTTTGTAAAAGATCGCCGGGGAGGAAAGCCTAAACAACAGCTAGGTTTTTCATGTGGTTGTCGTAAAACCAGGTAGAAAAAACTCCTAAAACGTATATCCACAAGAACGCCGTTTTAAATGGATGGGTACAGCCATCCCGCCGGGAATCAAAGGAGGCCTGAAACCAGGCACCCACAGAGACGCAGTCCTGGAGAGCCACAGACACCCCCCCCGCCGGGGATACAAGCCAGTGTTAACAACCACGTGTGGCCCAACACTGCTCTCGGCCAGGATTTTTTCACAGAAACCGAGAAAAAACCCGCCGGAAGAAAACCCACCCTGAACAGACACCATCTGAACAACACACGACACGAGGAAAGCCACGCACGACTAACCCAAGGTCACACCATAATCCGTGGAATTAGCCAATACACAACTAAACCAGGAAACAATTATAGTCCGAGGAATTAGCCAATACACAACTAAAACCCGGATACACATGACACAGTAGGGCATATTTATAAATAATAAATAATAACACTAGTACATGTGGCAAAGCTACGAGCGGCTGGCTAGGCCTAGGCAGACGGCATAATAACAGTTGAAATATACACACACAATGGAAATATCACAACAGGAACCACCGCCAACACACCACCGTAGCAATAACTTCCAACCCAGGGAAGACTGACTCGGGACCCAGAAAAAACTTCACTAAGTGAAGAAAAATACGCTGGGAACGTCAGAAAACAAAGCTTACCTCATCAGAAAGATAAAAGGCAGCAATAATTAACGCGTAGTGAAAGCCGCCTGCATCACAAACTAACTCAACTGTGAAAAAGTTCACATGTCCACAACGTGACCACGAGGGTACATCCGAAATAGATGCCCCATACACTCGACCCAAAATACACTGCACTGCGGGCAACCAGCCCAGGACACTCCTGCTACGCCTATCCTAACCTTACTCGATACATCCTGGAGTAAACAAATGAGAAAAAACTCACTAAGGATGCAACGAATGCGGAACCAGCGGAGCGGGGGGAGGCACGTCCGGGCGGGCTGAGCGCAGAGCAGAGAAGGAAGAATGATGCCTGAATCAGCGTCTGGTCAGAAATCCACACAAGTACATCCACGATATGATGGAAAGCTTATTGGATAGTTATTCTTATTTTCTTTTTCTTTTTATTTTTTACGAAGTTTTTTCGTAGTGAGAACCCAATTCATAATGACTGAAGCCATGAGTGAGGTCGTGTGCGCTCATGATGAAGGCTCCTCAGTTTTTAAATGCTCTGCGCGGTAGATTCAAAACTACGGCGGATTAGTGTTTGAAGAGGATGCCTTATGTAATAGGCATGTTCGTCAATGATGGAGGGGCCACTAATAAATATATATATATATATATTGTATATGTTTCAATTTTCAATGTTTCAATTTTCCTAGCGAGTTTTACTATATACAGTATATATATATATATATATATATGCTTCTAGTCTCTCAGTGGGGATCGAACCATCGACCATTAGGACGATATCCGACGCTTTAATCAATTACACCACGTCAGTGGTGTAATTGATTAAAGCGTCGGCTATCGTCCTGATGGTCGATGGTTCGATCCCCACTGAGAGACTAGAAACATTTAGTGGCTCACGTGTATTTGTGATATATTCTCAATATATATATATATATATATATACGGGTATATATATTATTATTTTATTTTTTTATTTTTTTTCCTATATTCCAACTACTCCCTCTCGGGCATAGGCTGATAGGCTTTACACTCTACCGCTGAACACGGTGAGGCCCGTGAGGTCTTGTTCCAGTCTAGGGAGTGAGCTATGCGAAGCACCCACGGCTCGAAGCAACTCTATCTCTGAAGCCGCCTCGCCTCTGCGCCTCAGTCTCATCCCCAGACTCGGACCCTCACTCTCAGAACGCCAATATATATATTATATATAATATATATATATATATATTAATTTCCTCCCTAGACCTACTTCAAGCTTTACAAAAATACCCCACCCTCCCCTCCCCAAGAACCCCCATCGAGATAAATGTGTGCATTGTATTGGTAGAATAATGATTTGTCCTTCTAAATTACAGGCTCGCTATCACTCGACAGAAAAAAATCAACATCTCAATGGCACGAAAGGTCGTAAAGTCGTCAAAATAATGAGGAGAATGTCTTAAAATATCAAAACTAATGAGGTTAAGTTTCAGGCTACAAGAAAGTTGGAGCTGTAAACATCTATACACAACAGATATGCAACAATAACGTAGGTTTCTGATAGATTGGAAGTTTGATGAATTTTGCTTCATACATGTACTACGACCGTATTTTATCTAATAATTCTGCTTTATATCGATATTTATAGCCCCAATGTCCTTATAAAACGAAACTCGCAAGTGATCACTTACGGCACATTGGCCAAGTTAACACTGAGTTAGTTAAGGGGGTATGGTCTAGTTTGGGGTATTTTATATATATCTATTTTATAAGTTTAATCGCTAGACCTCCATTAAGCTTTAACAAAAAAATATCCCCTAGACCCCCCTTCGAGAAAAATTTGCAAAAAGACATTATTGCTCGCCAGGAGAGAAACGAGCCTAAATGGCACGAAAGGTCCTAATATTGTCAAAGAAAAGGGGTAAAAGGTCTTAAAATCGCCAAACTAATGGAATGAACGTCTTCAAATCTCAAAACTAATGGGGCTAAACATGAGGGAGAAGGGAGTCCAGAGAAAGCAAGTAGACTTCCCCTTTATGGTGACAAACGAGAGACTTTTCATATCTGGTCTCAAAGCTAAGTCCTTTGTTTTAGTCCTTAAGTTCTTTGTTTTAGTTCTTAAGTCCTTTGTTTTAGTCCTTAAGTTCTTTGTTTTAGTTCTTTAGTCCTTTGTTTTAGTCCTTGAATTCTTTGTTTTAGTACTTGAATTCTGTGTTTTAGTCATTTAGTCCATTAGAGTCCTTTAGTCCTTTAGAGTCATTTGGAGACTCAAAGATAAGTTCTTTGTTATAGTCCTTTAGAGTGAGCCGATTGTCCCAGTCCTTCTTCAACTCAACAAGTAAATCCTGTAACTCTCTCCCTCTATCTATCTTTCCCTCATCCTACGACTTAAGCTGCTTCAAGCTCAGTGTGTCCAGACATTTTGACTGACGTGCCTTGAATTTGGTTCCCTATAACTCTTTCAACTTTACGGGACACTTGTTACAGGCAGCATTGCCTTTTGTCTTGTCCATACACATACGAAAAAAATACCTAAAACACCTACACTGTTAATGTTTAACTCCACAGTGTCCATCATGTACCTGGCAGTGCTTAAGGTGGGATGGGTCTTTTTTATGGACCCTCCTTCTTCCTCATGTTTAGCCCCATTAGTTTTCAGATTTTTAGACGTTCGGTCCTATAGTTTGGCTATTGTAAGACCTTTCGCTCCATTTGTTGTCAATATTATGACCTTTCGTGCCATTTAGGTGTCGTTTTTTTCTTGGCGAGCAATAGCGAGTCTGTAATTTAAGAGAAACCGCCAATCTACTTTGACAAATTTATCTAGAAGGGGGCTCTTGTGGATATTCTGTAAGATTAATGGAGGTCTAGGGAGGAAACTTAAAAATGTATGATAAATGAATAAATAAATCAACCAATAAATAAACCCTTCCCCCTTAAATGAGCAAATCAATGCAATTTCATGCACATTTTGCAGTATTCCCCTTCACAATCCTCACAGGCTGGAAACAACATTGCCCGGTTTGGCGCCCAGGAGCTTGTCATTATTCAATTTGGCTACACACAGTTGAGGCAGTGAATATTGACGAAGATTTTGTAGATAATTATAGAGTATTGTTATAATGGTTTGAGTGTTTAAGATCTGTGTGTGGTAACCCAGGTTCGAATCCTTGGTGGGTCATATGCTTTCATTAATTTCATTGGGAGGTGTTTGGTGTTGGGAGTTAAATAAATAAATTAGATTAATGTAGAGTATTGATATAATTCGAACAGTTTTACCGACGAATAAATCGAAGTGGTGAATGTAGCTGACTGATAATCCAAGACAAAATGTTCCTGTAGTAGAGTCAGATTTGAATCATGTTTGCCTACATTCTTATGAAATTAGGAATCTTGCAGCTTACACTGTTTTGATCAATCATTAGGAATCTTGCAGCTTACACTGTTTTGATCAATCATTTTCACCTACATTATTACGAATTTGAAATCTTGCAGCTTATACTGTAATGATACATAGGTCAATGAATGCGAAAATAAATAATACTTATAAAATGCATACATAACTCCTTGCAAACGTATTCACAGATAATCAGTAATTAACAGGAGCTAGGATTGCAAGTCATGGAAAAGAAAAGAAATACAAATTACAAAATATGATTGACTACTGTATTATTACTCCTAAATATGATTACATCCAGATCGTGGGAGATTTGTTTCAAGGGGGAGGCATTTGCTTTTCCTGGACCCCCTTTTCCCTCATGTTTAGCCCCATTAGTTTTGACATTTTAAGACATTCGCCCCATTAGTTTGTTGATTTTAAGACATTTCGTCCCATTTCTTCATCAAATATCAAGACCTTTCGTGCCATTTAGGTGTCGATTTTTTTTCTTCAGGCGAATGATAGCAACCCTGTAATTTTACCAGCGTCCGGCCAGAAATTTGTCTACCGAAAAATTTACCCATTTATTTTGCAAAGGGATCTTGAGGATAGTTTATTATACTTGGTGGAGGGATAGGGAGGAAACTGAAACAATATAATAATATAGATATGACTAAATCAACTGAAAATAAACCCTACCCCGTAAGATGTCTCGATTATATTTTTATTTGTGTCTCTCTTTTTGTGGCGTAGGTATCTGAGATATCAGTATTGCAACTTAAAAGTACCGGTAGCTTTTACTACATATTCTGCTTAATGGGCTATTATACAAAGCAATGTATTATTATGATTGTGAATATACAGTTTGTTAAACAAAATATCCATAGAACGATTCACACAACCTACTGCTTCCCTACACAAATTGATAGAAAGGCAGTGCTGCTATTTCTGCCAGTTGGGTAACCGAATTTTGCGCCACCCTTTATTTATTTAGTCATGCCATTTATGTTATTCTCACAGCACCTATATTAGTCTACAACTCCCCTCCCCTTATAGTGATTGTTTTATACAGCCATATGTAAACAATAACATGTTTACCCAATAATATTCCTCGATTCATATTACTTCTACTTCGCGTTGCTGGCATGGTATTTCATTAGTCTACATCCCTCCTTTCCCTGATTAGTTACACAATATTTGTATTTAATAATAGTTCTACGTTAATACTGTGCACTTCATATTCCTTGCAATGTATTTACATTACTCTACATCCTTCCCCCCTTATAGTTATTATGCCTTATACAACCATAGTTCCATAACAACATTTATTATTATTTCTACACTCATTAGTTCATATTCCTCGCCTTGCTTTTACATTACCTAACAACCCTCATACCCTTAGATGTATTTAAAATCAGGGCATGCACGAGTTCAAGTCAAACTACGGTTCAGGATCTTAGTTATTAGTTCAATGAAAGAAATAATGAATGGATTAATCAATGAACATCTCCAAGCTCACCACAAATCAGTGGAGATGGCGCCCATGAAACTTCTAAGACATTAGAGTGGACACATTGGTATAGGTAACAAAGGCAACAACAGCAGAAGCTGGCTGTAAGCGTGGTGTAGAGGGTGTACTGCTGGGTGTTTAGTCAATCAGCTACTTGGTCATGTAGTCCTTCTCGGAGTCACTTTCCCATGGAATGTACTCAACAGGGGCCAGAACAGGTCTAGAAACAGGAATAGGTCCGGCTTTGGAGATGGCAGCTATTTGCTGGACGTGCTGATCCACAGCTTCATGTTTATCAGCAATTGACAGGACGTGCTGATTTATAGCCTTGGGTTGGATGCTAATGATGTGCGCAGATACACTTTTTGAGGATTTGCCTGCAAAGTGACAGGACGGAATGATATATCAGCTTACCGGAGCCCCTAATAATCCAAGGTTCTTGTGCAGGGCTCTTAATTGGCAGTGGTGAGTTGGTCTGTTTTCAGCTTGAAGTGTAATCAAAGTTGTGTTAATGTCAGTAGTTGTTGTGGTCCATGTCAAATGGGCATGTCATTGCTTGGGAAATTATAGCTTCATCGGCTGGTCTTGACCTAGGGTTAAATCCCAAGGTAGGTGGTTGGCCGTCACTCCTGCTTGGTCTCTTGCCACTATCGCGAGTAAAGTGGCAATGTTTTCTGTTTTCCTGGGCGCATGCGTGTGACTTAGGTGGCGGAAAACTTTTTTAGTTTGTGATTTAAGGCAAAACCCTTATTATGTCTATTATGAACTTAGCTAAACAATAGTATATGTTTTTCTTTTTCACAATATTTTTCCTCGAGGCATATTAGTCCATAATACAGTACATAAACTCATAATATTTACATAATTCTACAATCTCTTCTTATATACACTGTTCTAGACTATATTTCTATAAAAAAATAACGGATATCACTGTTCATACTAGTATTATTGCGGCTGTCATTAAGCAATTGTGTTCAATTAAGGAAAGGTCTGTGGGTGTTGCAATGTTAATTGAGTTTTAACTTTTATTTATACAGGGCCTTGTTATGTTCAAAACATCGTCTAATGATAGCCAACATTAATAGAATACAGTCGTCCTTTGTATAGAAAGCCATAAACATATAAATATTTATATGCAATAATATTTCTGGAGTCATATTACTTCCCAATGCTCGCCTGGTATTTACATTGGTGTACAACCCTCCTCCCCTTAACCATCTCGATTGAGCTGAACTTCTGCCTGATAAATTCCCGGTTACTTGATCTTAATTCCACATTCCCGCTCCTCCCCATAGCTCACCTTCCCCTCCGTCCCTCCACTTCCTTTCTCCTCCCCTCCCCCCCCCCCCCCAACCCTCCTCCTCCTCTTCCTCCTTCTCCTCCGGTCCCCACCTCCTCCTCACGTTCGCCCCCCTCCTCCTCCTCCCATTTGACCCTCATTCCATCTCCTCCTCTCCCTTCCTCCTTCCTCTTCTTCCCTCCACCCTACCTCTCCTCTCTCCTCCTCTTACTTCACTCCTTCTCCCTCCCCGTCACCCCTCCTTCATCCTCGCCCCTCCTTTCTTGTCGTTCTCCTTCGTCCCTCCTTCCTCTTCGTCCCTCCTCCTTCTCCTTCCCCCCTCCTTCCGTACAACCTTCCTCCTCCTCCTCCCCCTCCATCCTCCTTCCCCTCCCCTCCTGCTTTCCTCCTTTCCACTACTCCCCATAGCTCATCTTCCCCTTCTCCCCTCCTTCATCCTCCTCCTCCTCCTCAACCCCTAGACTCATTTTTCACAGGCACCCCTGCAAATTCCTCTGTTCTCAGCATTCCTTTCGTTCTCTCTCTACCCCTCATTCGCTCTCATTCTCTATATTTTGCTCTCATTCTCTCTCGTATCTTTATCTCTCTCTCTCTCTCTCTCTCTCTCTCTTGATTCACTGTATAATAATACATAAATGAACCCCAATGTATCTTATTTTATTCATTATTCTCATTTTGACGGGCGATATTTATAAGCTATTAAGTCAGGTTAAATCTCTCTCTCTCTCTCTCTCTCTCTTTTGTCTATCTATCTATATATCAATCTATCTATCTATAATAATATCTATCTATCTATCTATCTATCTATCTATCTATCTATCTATCTATCTATTTATCTCCCTTTCCCAAATAAAAATAAAACCTGGAATAAGGAAAGGGATTCAGGTATTACTTTATTTTCATTATTTCAAGCCCATTTCTCCCTCACTATAACCAGTCATCTTCTCTCCCCTCCGAGCGTTTGTTGGCACTTTTACCATTCCTACCATATATAATTTGTACCCATTTCCTTTTAGTATTATATATTTTTGCTTTCTCGTTTTTTTCCAACCGCCTAGGAAATATTATCTTGTTTACCAATCATCCAATTGTATATAGTTTCTGTTCGCCGTCATCGCCACCACCATCTTCATCATCATTGGCATCATAATATCATAATTTTTATCATCCCTACCTTGTATAATTTGTATCCATTACCTCTTGTTTTTTCTCGACTGTCTAGGAAATAGTATCTTTTTAACCATCATCTAATTTTACATACCTTTCTCCATCATGTGTAGCCCTATCAATTTTGAGATATTAAGACGTTTGTCCCATTAGTTTGCCGATTTTAGGATTTTTCGTCATATTTGTTTGACAATATTAAGACCTATCATGCCATTTCCGTGTCGATTATTTCTTGGAGAGCGATAGCGAGCCTATAATTTAGGAGGAACCGGCCTTTGGCCGAAACATTTTCATCCGAAAAATTTGCAAAACATTATCTCGAAGGCCCCCGTCTTTGGGATGATTGAGGTCTAAGGAGAAATTTTATCATGAAAAAGAAAATATATGGTATGATATAATTTTGTTATTAGTATACTATTTGTAATTATATTGATTGTACATAAGCCATTATTGCAGGTAATAGGTTTGAACATTGATGTTCTTGCAAATATGTTCATATATTTTATTTTCACATTGTCTAGGTGTATATATAATTAGTTGTGTAATAAAGGGAATGAATTTAATACATTTAAATAATTAATTTCATCTTCATCATCATCACTTCCATCAGCATCAATATCAAATTTAAATAATGCTTTTATGTATACTTTTCCTCACATTAACCCTATTTGATCCTAGGGAGATCTTTTTGGAGCTCCCCTGCTTCGCTCTATTAGTTTGGAGAGTATAAAGACGCTTCAACCCAGTAGTTTGGCGATAATAAAACTTCGCCACATTCAGGGGTCGATTATATTCTGGGAGAGCGATAGCAAGCCTGTAACCTGGAAGGACATTTATCTATCGAAAAATTTACACATTTAGCTTGAAAGGGGTCTGGGTGGGCATTTTGTTTAAGTTTGAAGGAAGTCTGGAAAGACTTTTTGTTAGCCTAGGGGACAAACTAAAACACATTGCTCGAAAATGGTAAAAGCAAGCCAATCCTCAATAATAATGAAACAAAATATCATAACAACCCCCAAGACGTCGGACCAGAGAGTGTTGAGGGAGTGTCTCGCGAGTTTGTATCGTCCATTAACCCTTTGAAGATTGTTGCGCATTTTGACAGTTTATTCTGGCTATCATTAGACGATTGTATACAGTTTGAGAAGGATCTGTGGGAATTATAAGGGTAAAGACTATCTCAATTAACCCTCTGACTTCCATATACCCTTCCTAATCTGAATAAAATCTTCTAATAATAGCCGGAGAAGAGAAAATAAATGTGTATTGGATGTTGAAAGGGTTAACGACAGCCAGCTTTCTACCAGGCAATATTTCTGGGAGGTTATATATTGGTATCATAAGTTATTTAGGCCAGATAAATACTTAAGGGGGGAGGGTTAGCAAAATAACGTTGAAGAGTCCTATCGTATTGGTTGATTAAGATTATGAAATACAATAGAAATGGTGTAACTGTATATCAAGTAGCTACAACTAACATATTATATTTAACTATGATTACACATATTTTAAAAGTGGCTTCACATGAAGGCATGTATCCGATACTAGGCTCGGAGTAGTTTTATCGAATTCAAATTATAAAGAAAAGGGTGTTATTCGACCAATGGTACTGTCATTTGGACGTTATTTAAAGTTTTGAACCTTAAAATCAGGAACATAAATCTTTAAATAAGAATAAATTGCCAAATACTAAATTGGATACCAGACTCGGATTCTATTCAGATTTGGAAAGCATTCTGGAAGTCAGAGGGCTAATGGAGTTGTTTTCGCCCCTTAGATTACCAGAGATCCTTATTAAACTGCATACAATCGTCTATAATAGCCAGAATATAATGAACACATTATTCTTCATATCCTCTGACATTCATAGGTTCTTCCTAAGCTAAATTATACCATCTACTAATAGACAAAATACAATGAAAAGCAGCATTATGGTGTGTTGAATGTGAATACAATGACTAAAGAGGACGTCCAAGTGTTATGCAATGCTTAAATAAAAAAATATAAAAAGCCAAAATAATCATCATATATTTATTTGTTATATACTGTAGAATTAGGACCATATACTTTTCATAATACACGCCAGTAACTGTGGTCCCCAACCATTTGCTTTTCTCTTCCTCTATAAGTTACTAATGTATATATTTACATGACATTTACACAAAAAAGGTCCTACAAAACTTAATTTACTGTAGCTCTCTTACATCATATTCTAACCCTGTAAACTCCACCAAGCTGTTTCACTATCACCGTAATCATAGTAAGTAAGGTTAGATATAATATGTAACTGGTATAGGTGCAAATGAAGAAATGTGCATACCAAATATTATGAATTGGGGTAAAAATAACACCCGAACCTTCACTCAAATTAAGTTTTCTAAAATTAGCATCACTTGTTCACTCACTTTCTCACGCACAACAAATACACACACACACACTCACCTATTCACTCTCACATATTCTCTCTCTCTCTCTCTCTCTCTCTCTCTCTCTCTCTCTCTCTCTCTCTCTCTCTCTCTCTCTCTCTCACTCCCTCACATTCAGATATATACAGTTTAATAAGTCATCGTTTTTATTAGTAGTAGTAGTATTTAAGTAGTAGTAGTGTATTTCGTAATAATGTGGTAGTAGTATGTTACTAATTATTTTATTATTATTATTATTATTATTCTATCTATCTATCTATATGCTCAGGCCCAATCCCCATTTTGGGGGTAGCCGACTCAAGACAGAGCAAGAACAGGGAAAACACAAAAACAACATAAAAACAATGAATAAACACAGATAAAAAGCACAAACTCACACACATCCAAGTCACCCAGGAGAAGACCCAGAGACCAGGGTCACCAAAGGTCGCTCCAGCACTCCCCCGGCCCCCGACCACCCGGAGAGGTTCCGATCTCGGCAGGCAGACATGCAGCGGAGCCAAAGCCACAAGCCCTCCCACCACACTTCCAGGCGTACCCTTCATATTAATCGTCTCCCCGGGCCAGGCGCCTGATGGACTATTATCTAGTCCAACTTGCGCCCGACCCCTTACTCCAAATGACCACGTGTTCACTCAACTATTCACAAGCATTCTCCATTCACTCCTGTCCACCACCACTTCCCCTGCCTGATCTATAGTCATTCCTCTATCATCCAAAGCTTTTCTTACACAGTCTCTCCATCTCAATGGGGGTCTTCCTGCCCTTCTATCTCCCCTTGTACCTGACTCACATATTCTCTTTGTAAGCCTTTCATCTCCCATTCGTTCAACATGACCATACCAGCTCAGCACCCTTCTGTCCACTCTGGCTGACAAATGTTCCTGCTGCCCCACTCTCCTACGTATCTCTTCATTCCTCAATCTGTCTGTACGAGTAACTCCACACATACTCCTCAAGGAGCTCATCTCCATCACATCCAGCCCTCTTTTCTCCTTTTTCTTCAGAGCCCATGTCTCAGCCCCATACATCACCGTTGGCACAACAATTCCTTGATACAGTGCACTTTTTACTTTCACTCCGAGATTTCTCGTCTTCCACATACTTCCCATTGCTCCGAAAACCTTCCTTCCTTCACACACTCTCTGTTTTACCTCTATTTCCATACCTCCACTCCTACTTATCGTTCCTCCTAGATATTTAAAACACTCTACTTGTTCCAATATTTCCCCATCCAGCCTCACATCTAGATTCACCCTATGCTCTCCCCTATTACACACCATTACTTTACTTTTATTGACGTTCACCTTCAGTTTCCTCCTTCCACAAACCACACCAAACTCTTTGACTACCCGCTGCAGTTTCTCATCAGAATCCGCCACCAATGCTGTGTCATCAGCGAACAGCAACTGATTCAACTCCCAATCTCTACCATTCTTTCCTACTAAACCCAATCCTCTTCCCATAGTTCTCCTTTTCACCTCCCTCACCACATCATCCATAAACATATTAAACGGCCATGGTGACATTACACAACCCTGTCGCAAACCTACCTTTACCTCAAACCATTCACTCAACTCACCATTTCCTACTCTCACACATGCTCTGCTCCCTTCATAAAAACTCTTAACTGCTTCTAACAAATTTCCTCCTATTTCATAAATCCTTAACACCTTCCACATTGCTTCACGGTCCACACGATCATACGCTTTTTCCAAGTCCATAAAAGCCCAAAATATCTCCTTATGATTCTCTAAATACTTCTCGCATAACTGTCTTACTGCAAACATCTGATTCACGCACCCTCTTCCCCTCCTAAAACCGCACTGTTCTTCTCCTATTGCAACTTCCGTACACCGTATTTCCGTATTCCGTAATAATATATTATTATTATTATTATTATTATTATAGTTATTATTATCAAAAACATTATATATATCAATACTCCCAATCCATGTAAACATTTGCACTTTACAACCTATCATAAGCTTACACATGTATAGCCAATCCTCACGTCATCATTTATCTGTTCCTCAAAGAAACCCCCAAAACCTAAAATATTAAACCCCAAGAATATAATGCCGTATATGCCGTACCACACTATATTACCAGCCAGTTCACCCGAAAATAATCTGGCTTCCTTAATTATCTGTAAACCCTTCCATTTCCCCTGCATTCCGGAATAAACTGATAAAGTAAATAGAATAAGGAAAAGAAAACATTGAATATATTTGTTATTGTATATTGAGTACTTATCGGTACGAATAATTATGATAGACGATATATATAACAGGTATATGTAGTATTTATATATATATATATATATATATATATATATATATATATATATATATATATATATATATATATATATACTGTATATATATATATATATATATATATATATATATATATATATATATATATATATATATATATATATGTATATATATATATATATATATATATATATATATACTGTATATATATATATAAATATATATATATATATATATATATATACAGTATATATATATATATATGTATATATATATATATATATATATATATATATATATATATATATATATATATATATATATGTTGGTGTAGCCAGGTAATAAATCTTCTTTAAGGCAGGCGTGGTTGAAGGAAATACAGGTATCAGCATTAATTATTTTATTATTAAGGCTTTCAATAGAACGAACAGCAATTCTCAGGTGTTCTGGGAGATTGTGCAAAAGGTGAGCAAAATTCATGGTGATCCGACGCGTTTCGATAGACAACTATCATCTTCAGGGAATGGAAGGTAAGTGAATAGGATGGATGGAAGTATATAGTAAAGGTGAGGCAAGTAATAATTTTGATCACTCTTATGCTTCGAATACTAGAGTTGGTACAGAGGAAGTAGTAGGGGGTGAGGATATAACATAACAGCTGATTTATACATATTAGGTAGATCACAGTAAGGTTTATTGGGTGTTGGCTAGCATATGATTGGCTAGTTGGCGACCAATGAGGCGCGCGCTTTTCCTGCCTCCTGGTTGGCTGGGCGGGTTCGTAGATGCTAGATGTTGTCGTAGGGGGTCTGCTGGGCGAGGGGGAGGCTGGGCCCTTGTGAGGGGCGGCGGGCCAGTTGTATCTCGGGTTTCTGGTCCAGTTTGAAGCGTAGGGTTGAGGGGCGGCGAGCGTTGGTTAAATGAAGTAGTGGGGGGGACGGTAAGGGGGGAAGGGGAGGGGAGGAGAGAGGGGGTAAGGGCAGAGTCGGGTGGTAAGGGGAGTAATGTTAGGGGGTGTTTGAGAGTAACGTTTAGCTGATGGGAGTATTTGGAGGTCAAGAGTTTGATTATTTATGGAAGGATTAAGAGTTTGAATATATAGGGCTTCAAGTATAGCAAGTCTTCTGGGTTCTGTCTCTTTATCAATTACGGAGGTGTTTTTTATCTAGGTCAGAGCGAGTAAGGGCTTGGTGGTGGGGGGCTTTATAGTGGTCTTTGATAGCTCCAGATTGGAGATGGAGGGTGAGACGGCGTGATAAACGATTTTGTGTCATACCAACGTAGGTTTGAGGTCCACAGTCCACATTATTGCAATTGTGTTGGTATATCACATGGTCGTCTATTTTCGGAGTCTTGGGAGAGATAGGTCTGTTACGGAGGATGAGGTTGGAGGTTTTGGAGGATTTGTAGTAGATGATAAGTTTTATTTTGTGATCGTGGTTGGTGGGGAGGACGTTTTTGGTAATGATTTCTTTCATGATGGATTCGTCGGTATTGTTATCAGATGACATGTAGTTGCGGTAGAAGATAGGGATGTCGTTGGTTGGGTTGGTAGTAGGGGGGGCTTGGTTGTACCATTTATCAAGGTGTTTTCTTATGGTGTTGGTGACATCTGTATTAGAGTATCCGTTGTTAACAAGTACCTGGGTAAGGCGTTCTAGTTCCTTATGGGTGTCGCTCCACGCGGTGCAATGGGTGAGGGCTCTCCTGATGTAGGCTGTGATGGTGGACAGCAGGTTTCGTTGGGGGCATTCACTTTCCCCGTTGAGGCATTGGCCATTGTTCGTGGGTTTGGTGTAGACGGTAGTTTTGAATTCTTGATTATTAAACGAAACAAGGAGGTCGAGGAAGGGAAGCTGTCCATTGGTGGCCTCTTCATAGGTGAAGTTGAGTCCTGAGGCGGCCATAAAGCGATGCTGAAGGTCCCTGAGTTCGTTGAGGTCCTTTACTAGTACGAATATGTCGTCCACATATCTGCAGTAGACCGAGGGGCGGTGGGCATCAAGAAGCTCCTCTTCTATAGTTCCTATGAAAAAATTAGCGAACAGGACCCCCAGGGGGCTACCCATCGCTATCCCGTCTATTTGCTGGTACATGTTTCCACGGGGGCAGAGGAAAGGTGCCTCTTTGGTGCAGAGCTCCAACAGCGTCTTCAGTGCCTTCTCCGGTATGTCAAGATTGGGTGTGTCAGGGCAATGGTAAACTTTTTGCAGGATTAAGTTGATGGTCCTGTCCACAGGTACGTTGGTGAATAGGCTCTCCACGTCGAGAGAGGCGGTGATGTGGTCGTTAGTTCGTGGGGCGTCTCGTAAAATTTCTAGGAACTCAATAGCGGAGTTGAGGTTATATTGACGAGGTATGTAGGGGGTGAGGAGGTTGTTGAGGGTCTTGGCGATCTGGTAGGTGGCCGTAGGTATCTTAAGCTGTTATGTTATATCCTATTCACTTACCTTTTATTCCCTGAAGATGATAGTTGTCTATCGAAACGCGTCGGATCACCATGAATTTTGCTCACCTTTTGCACAATCTCCCAGAACACCTGAGAATTGCTGTTCGTTCTATTGAAAGCCTTAATAATAAAATAATTAATGCTGATACCTGCATTTCCTTCAACCTCGCCTACCTTAAAGAAAATATATATATATGTATATACACAGTATATATATATATATATATATATATATATATATATATATATATATATATATATATATATATATATATATATATATACTCTATATATATACAGATATATATACTGTATATACTGTATATATATATATATATATATATATATATATATACAGTATATATATATATATATATATATATATATATATATATATATATATATATATATATATATTTATATACTGTATATATATATATATATATATATATATATATATATATATATATATGTATAATAGCAGATAATTCGAATTACTGAATTGTTATATACAATTCATATAATCATAATTATATTAAGTAGACATTCAGTAAAACATTATTTATTATGGTCATGATATCATTAAATGGGTCAAAACACCTTGGAAAACTGTAATATAATAGTAAGTAAATAGGTTTCCATATAAAACTGTAATATAATAGTAAGTAAATAGGTTTCCATATAAATGTGCATCAATTTAAGCAATAATAATATACGTACTGTAGTTTTGGGTACAGTCTAAAAATTATCACTTTATGCAGTTTAATATGGAATTGTATCTTTATAATGTCTTTACACTCCGTTACAAACACGTGTACCTGACTTTGTGAAATATTGTCAACAAAATATACTTGACATTAATTTGGTTTATTATACCTAATTTGAAAAACGTGACTTAACGAGGACGCAGCGAGAGAGAGAGAGAGAGAGAGGGGGGGGAGGGGGGGACCGTTTCGATGCATTTCACTTAGTTGTATTGACAAAGATATAGAATATATTGAAATACAGTATATTTGACTATAGTCTGTTCATTCTAGGCAGAAAACTGGGCAGAAATCGTAACCTATAACCTCTCATAACTCAAAAAGGACTAGAGTAATCGAGCTAATATTTCTACCAAATAGGAAAACTTGGCTAGGGAAAATTTGTATAAATTGACAACTCATTTTGTCTAGGTCTTTTTGAGTTCCAGAGGTTAGAGGTTACGATTTCTGCCCAACCTAGAATAAACGGACTATAGGTTATGTATAGCTGTGTTTATAGTTACCACCACTGATTATCTATTGGGCTTTTGGCAGAAAATACGACAAATTATCTGTGATATCCGAAACATGTTAACATATAGTATTCTCATCGTCCAGCATTACTGATTCATAATTATCAGCCAACTTAAAATAGCCCTATATAATATTTAATTCTTACTAGAACAATACACTACACCATGTAGGAAGTCTTTTGGAGAAAGAGGGCAAAATTAGAAAACAATACAACATAACCTTACGCAAATATGTATGCTAGAAAAGTCGCTAGATAATCCCCAGACACTAAAAACTTATATGTCACTAGAACAAATATATTGAAGTATCTAGAATAGTCTTTAGCAATCAAAAAAAATCTACAATTCCTTAAAATAATGAACATCTCTTTAATATCGCTAGAATTCATCATATTTTGATGTCGCTAGACGAATGCGATGTAAGTGATTCGCTGTATCTAGCGGTAGCCGCTACATTGGCTCCTTCATACAAGACAATTCATTTCGGCTATGATGAACAAGGCCAGATTTCGAAACTATTACAATTAGTTCACAGTTTGAAATTATTAGATTGTTTTAGGAATCGATTTGCACAAATACAGTTCCATTAGTTTCGAAAACATTCACATAAAATGCTACTTAAAAGGGTTAAATAAACGAAGTATTCCTCTCCCGAGATTGTCCAAGCGATAATGCTGCTGTTGTTGTTGTTTAAACTAGGACAACGATCGCTAATATTTATTTCGTATATTTGGGTTTTGGTGTACATTTTAAAGTTCCTAGTAGTATATTAGAACATATTATATATAGCTTTCACACTCTCATAAGTATCAAAACTCACTTGTTTTGGTATAAATACATAAAAGCCCAATTTCGAATGATCATGAATTACTTTACTTTGGTGTATGTGTGGGCTATTTTAAGACTGCATTAAGACAGATAAATTTGTTTTACACTCGCCAATGAAATATGATGACTTTCTTTCAGATATATATATATATATATATATATATATATATATATATATAAAGCCCGAAACGATTGACTTTTTCACTTTCTCAAACAAGTTCTTGACTTCCCCAAACCAGTGTAATAGCAGGATTGAGTTGGCTTGATATTTAACACCCTTAATGGTGTAACACGACACCTTTCCCAGTCTATAGGAGATAGTGGGAGTGCTTGAAAACGCGGCTTATGGTTAGGTTACTTACTTTAAATTAACCCTTTCAGTAACAGAGCATCTCATTCTTTATTCTTGCTAACACTAGACGATTGTATGCATTTTTTTTTTTTTTTTTCATCAAGCAATCAAACGGGTAAACTATTTCGGTTAACCGAGATGTAATCTAGTTGGCGCTATCATTGGGATTTTCAGAGTTACACATTTGATCAATACATTTTATTCAGTATAGAATTCTATACCTTGTATATCTCCTTCTTGTAAATTTGCTTAGCCACCAGATATTTCTCCCTGCTGCCACATTTTTTCTATGCTCTGAAGCATCTCTTTTTGTGTAATGCCACCACCAGGATATCTCATGCCGGGGGTACCCTTTGTTTTGCCACAGACTTTGTCAGTGACATCAATAAAGAAGTTCCACAGGTTTTTAGCATCATTTGGCCTATCCCCTCGTTCCTATCAATTTCAACTATAGCAATATGAAACCTATTCAGCTATGTTTAGAAATCATACATATCTTATAGGCAGGTATACTTTCTTACACAAAGGACCTCATTTTTAGTCCATGTCACACACTATAATAGGAGCTTATATTGGGAGATACATTCTTCTCTCCGGATAACCTTTACATCCCTAAACCAAACCCAATGTTTGCTATTCAACAAGAAGTAGTCTATCAGGCTAAATATATACAAATTGTTGTATACTTATTTATGTTTGTGGTCGTACAGGTGGTGAGGAAGTAAGTTGCATAAAAACTGTCCTCGGGTCCCCCTCTGTACTGTTTACACGGAGGGAGAACCAGCAGGTTTAAAGTGGCACTGGGCAGACAGGGCACTTAATCATATTGGACCACAACTCACTCACTCTCTCTCTCTCTCTCTCTCTCTCTCTCTCTCTCTCTCTCTCTCTCTCTCTCTCTCTCTCTCTCTCAGGATATGACTGTGTGTCTCTGTGTACAAAGTACAAAGTACAAAGTACAAAGGAAATCAAGCAACAACAGGTCTAGTGACCCTTCTAGGCTGCTTGTCCTCCAAAACACTGAGGATCAAGTGTCCAAACAGTGGTTTAGAGTGGGTAAGGGAACATTGGAAAGGGAACTACTGCCCTAGAACTAATGTCCGTGGCAGGATTAGGAAGTTAGTAGGGGACAGATGGGTTAGTAACTGAGGGGGGGATAAAATAAAGTTATTCATTTACAAACGCAGTCAGTCGCGGGTTTGATGCGAGATATTTGTCTAAGCGGAGTTTAAATGAATCAACAGTGCTGCAGTCTATAACGTCTCGGGGAAGCCCATTCCACAAGTTGACAACTCGATTGAAGAAGAAATTCTTAGATTCGTGTGAGTTAAAAGATTTACCAATAATTTTGCAACCGTTTCCCCGCGTGTAATTAGATTGGTCGATAGTGAAGTACTTACTACAGTTCATATTGTCGATGCCTTTGATGATTTTGAACACTTGAATTAAGTCACCTCTTAATCTGCGCTGGGTTAAAGGAAATAGATTTAATTCTCTAAGACGCTCTTCGTATGGTTTGTTCTTTAGGCTAGGTATCATTTTGGTAACTCTACGTTGAACTCGTTCTAGCTTGTTTATATCTTTTTGGTAATAAGGGCACCAGGATTGAACGCAGTATTCCAGAAGAGGGCGGACTAAGGAATTGTAAAGGGTTAGGATAACTTCTTTGGATTTATGCTCAAATGACCTGCCTATAAAGCCAATTATTTTGTTTGCCTTCTTAACAACTTCTGAACATTGTTGACTCGGTTTTAGGTTACTCGATATTGTTACTCCCAGATCGGTTTCTCTGTTTACATTCTTAAGCTGAGTGCCATTCATCGAATAGTTTGCTTTCTCATTTAGGTATCCGATATGTATTACTTTACATTTATCTGCATTGAAACTCATTTGCCAAATTTGGGCCCAACATGACAATTTATCTAGATTGTGTTGCATATCGTCAACTTGTTCTTTTGAGAGTACGCTATTTGCAATTTTTGTATCGTCAGCAAATTTTGAGATTGTACAGGTGAGACCCTCATCTATGTCGTTGATGTAAATTAGAAAGAGAATTGGTCCTAGTACCGATCCCTGGGGTACCCCGCTACTTACATTGGTCCATTTAGATGCCTTACCGTTTATGACTACTCTTTGCTTTCTGTCGCTGAGCCAATTTTCTATCCATTTCAACACACCGTCTTGTATTCCATGCGCTTTTAGTTTTAGCAGTAAACGTTTGTGGGGAACTTTGTCAAAGGCCTTTTGAAAATCAAGGTATATAATATCTACAGCTTTACTCTCATCGTAGAGGTTAAGGATATCGTGGAAGAAGTCTAAGAGGTTTGTTAAACAGGAACGTTTTTTACGAAAGCCGTGTTGAGTATCTTTAAGTAAATTATTTGCCTCTAAGTGATTTACGAGTCTGTCTCTTATGACCGTTTCTAACATTTTACATACAATTGAGGTTAAGCTAATTGGACGATAGTTACTGGGTAGGGATTTGCTGCCTTTTTTTAATATCGGTGTTACGTTGGCTAGCTTCCACTGATCAGGCATAGTCCCAGACTGCAAGGATTCATTGAATAGCAATGTCAGTGGTTTGGAGAGCTCATCCTTAGCTTCCTTTAGAACTCTAGGCGAGATTATATCAGGTCCAGGCGTTTTATTTACCTTGAGTTTATCTAAACAATTCAATACTTCTCTCTCTGTAACGGTGATATTGCTTAGAACATCTAAATTATCAATCTGAATCGGCGATGGTGTAGGGATATCACTGAGGTCTTCGATTGTAAAAACTGATGCAAAGAAGGTATTGAGGGCATTACTCATTTGTACTTCGTCTTTGGTGTATTCTCCATTTTCATCGACTAACGATCCAACAGTTGAAGTAACTATTTTTTTCTTTCTGATATAACTATAGAATTCTTTCGGGTTTGTTTTACTTTGATTCGCAACATGAAACTCCAGGGTCTTTTTACTTTGCTTAATTAACTTTTTGGCTTTGCGTCGTAGCTCTACAAATTTCACCCGTTCTTCGTCATTTTGTGAGGATTTTAATCTATCATTAGCAAATTTTTTAGCAAGCAGACAGTCTGAAATATCTTTATTCCACCATTTGGGCTTATCATTATGGCCTGGATGCCGTATTTTCGATGGTATGCAGTCTTGCACTGCCTTAAGGTAAGTGGTTGTGAAACACTCCCAAGATGTATTTATGTCGTTATTGTTAGTCAGAAAGCTCCAGTCAGTTTCTTTAAGCTTTGATTTAAGTTTATGAAAATTTGCTTTCTTGAAATTAGGGACTTTCTCAATGCTGCTATTTGATTTGTTACTAGTAAACTTTAAAGTGAAAGTTATCGTACGATGGTCGCTGTTACTGAATTCATCACCAACATTAAAATTCTCTATTAATTCTTCTTTTGTTGCGAGTACAAGGTCAAGCACATTATTACCACGGGTCGGAGATTGTACAAATTGAAAAAGTGAACTCTCTTGCAAGTTAGCATAGAGGTCGTGTCCAGAGTGTGAAGTAAGAATATCGCCCCATTTAGTCACGGGTAAGTTGAAATCGCCAAGAATTACGGTATCTTGTATGTTAGTTATTTCTGCAATTTGTTCATAAATTTCACTGTCAGTTTGCACTGATTGAGATGGGGGTCTGTATAATAAAGCTAGTGTTATTTTAGTTCCTCGTTTATTATTTAATAGTACGTAAGATATGTCTATATTCGCATTTGAGGTTTTGACATTAAGACGGGATTAAGACTTTCCTTTATAAAAAACAGAACTCCTCCTCCATTTCTATTGCTCCGACTTTTCTCAAACATTGTATAACCAGGAAGCGTATATTCGGCTAAAAAGTCTCTGTCTTCCGTATTTAACCAAGATTCTATAATGCCGATTATATCATAATGTTCTGTAAACACGATTTCCTCTAGATCTGAAAATTGATTGCGTGTGCTACGAGCATTTACATAAAACACCTTAAGAGTATTAGAGTTGGATGTTACCGATTGTGCATTGTCTGAATTTTCAGTTCGTATTTGACTTACACTACCCTGTCTGGGGTCTGGTTGACCCCGTTTTTTGAACGGAAATCCTTGACTGCATCGTTCAGCAGACGACCAAGACGTGCAGCTCCTACTTCATTGAGATGTACACCATCTCCTGAAAACAAAGATTTATCATAGTAAAAATGATCCCACGTGTCGACAAAGCCGATGTCCTCCTCCCTGCAGAGTTTGGCTAGTCGGCGATTTGTACTGGTAGCTATGTTGTAGAATCGGTTTTCTACATCAATCCGGGGAACAATTCCTGAAATTAAGATTCTATTAGATTTTTCCTTGAAGGACCTGATCAGCCGCCGGTACTTGCAAAGTAGTTCCTCTGACCGCGTCCGTTGGACATCGTTAGATCCAACGTGGATGACGTACGTAGTGCTTGCGGGGGCGAGCCTGGAAACCTCTTCCACAGCCGCAACAATGTCGTCCACGCCGCCACCTGGGATACAGAATCGCTTTCTGGTCCTGGGTGCCCTGGCGCAGAACTCGGTTAGTTGGCCACGGACCATGGAGTCGCCCACCAGCCGAACTTCTTCCGTTTCCTCTTCCTCGTCAATAGCCAGAATTTTGAAGCGGTTTTGGCATGTTGTCGGGATGACCTTCCTGGTACTGGTACTGGGATGCACATTGTTTCTCACTAACTGAAAATTGTCCTGGGGGGGAGTGAGAGTAGAGTCATTATTATTTTCTGCAACATCTAAGGTAGCTGCTGGTGTGGGTACCGGTACCGGTACTGTATGCACTGGAATGGCGGTTGACATCGTAGTGGTTTCTTGGGCCGAGGGCACTCCTACGTTGAGTGTGGCAAATTCTTGTGTGTGTATGAGAGAGAGAGAGAGAGAGCGAGTGGGTGTGTGTGTGAGAGAGATAGAGTTACAAAGAGTTACACAAATACTCAGACCACACAGACCTTGCGGTCCCTACTAGGTGGTCCGGCCTTAAACTACTTGAGGCAGGGACACTATATACTAGAAGAATAGGACAGCGAAGTAGAAGACGTACTAAATACTCTGCAATTCAGAGAGAGAGAGAGCTTGTGACTGTCTATGTGTGTCTATCAGTGGTATTTGTATGTTTGCCTATATTTACATATGAAGTGTGTGTGTGTACCTCTCTTTGTGTGTGAGCGTAACCCTTTCTGGACCAGCGACGTGTTATAGATTTTATTCTAGCTATATTTACACGATTTTATACAGCTTAAGAAGGATCTATGGTAATAAAAAGGGTTAAGTGAGATAGTTCGAAGCCTCCCAAAGGCTGGAGGTCCTTCTTAAAATGAACAAAATCGTCTAATAGTAGCCAGAACAAAGTTGAAAGGATGGCACTGGTTCTATACGGGTTAAGGAGATATATTTACTTATATGTTTAGCCTAATTATTAATTTATTTTATTTTTTCCTCCCTAGACAGCCATCATGCTTTAAAAAGTACCCAAAGATTCCCCTTAGAGATTAATTTGTGCAGTTTTCAGTAGGAAAATGCCCTGGCGAAAGGCCGGTTCCTCCTAAGTTGCAGGCTCGCTATCGCTCGGCAGGAAATACATTGACACTTACATGGCACGAAAGCTGTTAAAATCGCACAACTAATGAGGCGAGTGTCTTAAAATCTCAAAACTAATGGGGCTAAACATAGGAGAGAAATGGGTCCAGAAAATAACCCCTTGGGTGCCGTACGTATGCACGTGTCTGAAATGTGTGTTGAATATTTACGTACGTACATGTGCGTGTGTATAGTAATTATATGCAAATTAATATGCATACATATGCATACCTACTGTATGCACGTGTGTGTGGGGACGGGACCAGATCAAATGTTACATGGCAGTAATATATGCATAGGGGTATAGATAGATAAATGGATAGATAGATATGTATTTATGAGGGTGAGGGGGGGGGGGGGTGTAAATACTAATGACAGTGCTCTAACATATTTACGTAGATCTTAAATCATTTCATACAACAGATTTAATCATTTCAGCCTCGTCCAAAGCCTGAATAAAGGTCAAGTACTCCTCCTCAGCATTACTCATTAACCCAAGAACGGCGACGTACCTTCCAGAATTTTCTTTTGAACAAATGTGATGTTCTTCCCAGAAGATATATGTATGTATATACTCAGGGACAATACCCCATAGCTGGGGGTGGCCGACTCAAGACAGAGCCTGAACAACATTAAAAGTTCCAAGTCTTAGGGTCCGGAACCAATTTTGAGTTCCCTCGCCCTTTTTTCTGTCTAGGTGAATTTTACAATGAGAGGAGGAATCCTAGCCACCAGCCCCCGAAGTAAGAAATAGCTAAGGTTGGGTAGAGGATGCCATACCTCACTCTGGACAGGACTAGCCCTCACTCAAACACAGATACTCCATTTAAAAAAAAAAAAAAAAAAAAAAACAGAGCCGGTGAACTGGAATCAATATGTGATTAGCTGGCATTTTTCCTTTCTACCACCTCCTGCCTTCCCCTTACATATGTCTTGACCCCTCCTTCCTCTCCCCCCACCCCTTTATCCCCCCAGTTCCCCCCTCTTCTTTTATTGTAGGCTACATTTTCCCTCCAATTTCATTCCTACTTCCTACCTCCCGCTTGAAATACATCCACTCACCCTTCTTTACACTCTCTCTACTTCCTTCCTTCCTCTTACATGTGCGGTAGACAGTTGGGAGCTCAGTATGCCTCAGGCAAGCAACGAAGGCACATCTATGTCGCACTACCTCGTACGCCTCCCCCGCACCTCCCGTAACAATAATACAGTTTTTCACTGGATATATGCTCTTTATACCTATTTTCTGGATCTTCAATATTCATATGTTCATTATACAAGTAAAATATGTGCATATGGAGCAGTAATATTGCCTTATACGGTAAATAAAACAAATTTTGTCAGAATTGAAGCTAAATCTTTAGCACTGGCATATAAAAAAACATGATTGACGCATTCCTTAGGTTAATAAAGAGATGAGATTAATCTAACTGCCACCACATTTTGATATAGCTGTTTATGCAGTGATTTTGTATTCGAATATTTGAAAACAAAAATGGTTATTACCACTAAAATTGGATCTGCCCGACTAGTTTGAGGTAATTGGTTGACCTGTATTATTTCAAATTTTGCTACGAGTACTCAAATTGTTCATATAGTTAGCATTTCTGCTTATATGACATTCATTTAATCCTGTCTCATCCGAGATAGTCTTTTTGGACCACTCTTGTTTCATCTCATTAGGTAGCGATTTTGTTCTGGACGAGCGATAGCATGCTTGCAAATATATGGAAAACCGGCCTTCGAATGTGATATTTTTCTTCCGAAAAATGTATGAAGAGTGCGTGAAGGACGTTTTATTAGCCTGAAGGGGTCAGGGGAGGCTTGTTTTTTTTTTTTTTTTTTTTTTTTTTTTTTAATTAGTAAAGAGGCAACCTAAAATTAAATTGCAAAACACAATCCAAACCGTCCATAATGATTCAACAAAAATGCCCTAATAACGACTGCTGGGGTAGTGTTAACCTGCACCTAACTAACAGAGCCTAACCCTACCATGCCTAACATATGGAGTGGATTGGTGGGTAGAAAACTTGGCGCCAAGTGGATTGGTGGGTAGAAAACATGGTGTCAAGTGGATTAGTGGGTATAAAACATGGTGCCAATTAGATTGGTGGGTAGAAAACTTGGCGACAAGTTGATTGGTAGGTAGAAAACATGGCACCAAGTGGATTGGTGGGTAGAAAACATGGCGTCAAGTGGATTAGTTGGTAGAAAACATGGTGCCAAGTGGATTGGTGGGTAGAAAACTTGGTGCCAAGTGGATTGGTGGGTAGAAAACATGGCGCCACAGCAACAAAGTCATATGGCACCATATAAGCTAAAATTCATGCACACACAAAAAAACACAATTAAACCTTTAGGATGAATACAAAAAAATATATATATAAAATAATAAGTATAGCGATCATAAGAAGTGACCTATCCTATGGAAAGTTAAGGGGAGGTATTTAGTTTGCTTCCTAGACCTCCATCAATTTTAAAGATACCCCACATGAACCCCCTTTGAGATCATTTTTTATATCTTCAGTGGAATAATTTTCCAGCCGAATAACGATTCCTCCAAAAATTGCAGGCTTACTACCGGTATTGCTCGCCAGAAGAAAAAAATACTTCTAACTGGTACTAAAGGTCTTTAAATTCACGAATAAATAGAGAGAAAGGTCTTAAAATTGCCAAACTAATAGGGCGAAGGTCTTAAAATCTCAAAACTAATAGGGTTAAACATGAGAGAGAAGGGGGGCCAGAAAAACACCCCATCGTGTATCCATCCGGATCCCTAATTAGGCCCCCTTGAAACATACGAAACCCCAAGCCAAATGTTGCCTCGATTTCATGCGATTTGCTTACTTTTGAGTAAATCAATTGGCCTACGTTATGTTTGGGTAGATTTAGGCATATCTAGCGGTCCACCTGCAGTCGTGTGTTTACGCTGAGGAACTGGCGACGGTCGAGTGTGGATAGACCCGCATTTATCGTATTTTATGTCTTTATTACATATCGTAAGTACAAAACCAGACACAAGTTTCCGTATTTATGTCTTATTAAATTTGTGGACAATTTTGTTTACCCATATTCACTCGTTAAACGTCTTAACCCCTCATTTTCCCTGAGCTTCAAAGCCCTCCCCACTTGTGTGTTTTTTTTTAATATATATTCTCGGGGTAATGTGGCCGTATATTATTGATTAATCGTAAATAATGTATTTTTTTGGCTTGAAGGTGGTCTGAGAGCATTTTCTAAGTTCGAAGGAAGTCTGGGAAGGCGTTCTTATTAGACAAAAATACCTTGGTCGAAAATGGCAATACCAAACAAAATCCTCAATAATAATTAAACAAACTCGTATCATAACCCATAAGACATTGGACCAGATAGTGTTAATCTACTGATATATGTCGTTGTATGATTACTTATTATAACTAAATGTGTAACTATATTAACGCCATCTGGTAATGGATATAGGCGACGCAGCGCAGAGCAGGGTAAAAATCCGCAAAACGACCCTGCGCTGCCCTAAGTCCCAATGTGTGCATTCTAGGGCAGGCGCGCAGTGGGACGCAGGCAAACCAGTTGACACAGCACAGAACAGGGCAGAAAAATGAAAAACAAAACAAATCAAATTAGACATAGGCCTATATTGCCTGCGTCTCAATGTGCGCCGGGCCTATTTCAGAAGTTCAATATTTTTATAACTGCTTCAGATACAAAGATAAAATTATTGGGTTTCTCTCGATAATTTCACAGTCTTGGTTTATCAGTAGGAGGTGTTTAAGGATTCATTACCACGACTGTATGCCCAAAGCAGTCAAATTCCCGTCGAAAATAATGCATGACTGAAACTGTGAATTAATTGACTAACCAACATCCCTATCTTCTTGTTCTCCCCAGTGCCCCCGCAATTTTTGGACGAGGAGAGCAGCCAGAGCCACGTCTCAGTGCAGGAGAGCCATGACGTGCGGCTGGTGTGTCGAGCTAATGGTGTCCCCAAGCCCACCATAAGCTGGACCAGGGAGGACGGACTGCCCATCACCACCGCTAGGGGCACAAAAGGTTGGTTGATTCTTATTTATACGCAAATGTTGATGTAAAGCCGGCAAGTTTATCGGCTACATGTATCGGAGCTTTGAATCCACTACAAGTTATCATCTTATTAGGATTGATTGTGCCGTTTACTCTTAAAACATATTGGTCTATATACGATTAGGAACTCTAAGATACAAAATACAGTCAAGATGAAAGAGAATATTGTCAGATAGTAGGCTCCGATTTCAGGTATATTTTTTACTCTGATACCGAGGCTCCGATACATCCGCCGCTAAAGTGCTAGTGTAACACCCGCTTAATGTTTACTCATGCCCCAGACCACCTCTTGCTCTAATGTATTATCATCTACTGTATTAGCAGAGTACTATACAAGCCAGTTTAAGCACATGGGTGAGTGGTTGGTGATATGTTCCAGATTGTGATGCCGACACAGATTGTCAAAAGACTCGTACATACCACTTAAGGGGGAAGGGTTTATTTATTGGTCGATATATGTATGTATATATATGTGTTTAGTTTCCTCCATAGACCTTAATACAAAAATCCCCAAGATTCCCCTTCTAAATAAATTTGTAAATTTGTCGGTAGAAACATGTTCCAGCTGAAGGCCGAATCCTCCTAAATTACAGGGTAACTGTCGCTCGCCAGGAAAAAATCTACACCTAATTGGCATAAAATCTGAGGAAGAATGGGGGCCAGAATTATAATAACCATCCCCCTTTGAATGGGCTTGACAGGTGTCATTGAGCGTGGGTGTCAGCTTGATCAATCCAACATCTAATAATAACCCCTTCACCACCAGTACCAAACTTGCATCATACTCTGGTTACCATTAGACGATTTCCTTTAGTTTGTAATCTAACTCTACGACTCAAATGGGTAAATACAATCTCAATAAACCCTCTTTATAACATAGGTGCTTCTTTAACTGCATAACAACGTCTAATTTTACCCAGAATCAAAGGTAAAAAGGCGTCATGGTGCTGAAGGGGTTAATATATTGCAATCCAAGTAATCTATCAAGTCAAACATACTCCGGATCCAACAGGGAATCTGCTCACCAAAGTTGTGTTTAAGCTTGTTTTATCTTTCTCTCCCTCTCTCTTTGGCTTGTATCCATTCGGCCCCATTTAGCCTACTGTTTTAAGACGTTTACCCCCATCCAGTTGTCGATATTTTCCTGGCGAGCGGTAGCGAGCCAGCATATATATATTTTTGTTTTGACAGGAAGCTAAATTTGTACATTTTTCGATAGGAAAATGTCTCCGGCGACGCCGAATTTCTCTATACAATGCTGGCTCGCTATCGCTCGCCAGGAAGAAATCGACACCTGGATGGGGATAAACGTCTTAAAACAGTTGGCTGAATGGGGCCGAATGGATACAAGCCAGGGAAAGAGAGAAAAGGAGAGTAAGATAAACAAAAAAAAGCCGGTGACCCCCCTTAACAACAGTAACTAATGAGACACTAGCACCTACAGTATAATGAGACACTAACACCTACAGTATAATGAGACACTAGCACCTACAGTATAATGAGACACTAACACCTACAGTATAATGAGACACTAGCACCTACAGTATAATGAGACACTAACACCTACAGTATAATGAGACACTAGCACCTACAGTATAATGAGACACTAGCACCTACAGTATAATGAGACACTAACACCTACAGTATAATGAGACACTAGCACCTACAGTATAATGAGACACTAACACCTACAGTATAATGAGACACTAGCACCTACAGTATAATGAGACACTAACACCTACAGTATAATGAGACACTAGCACCTACAGTATAATGAGACACTAGCACCTACAGTATAATGAGACACTAACACCTACAGTATAATGAGACACTAGCACCTACAGTATAATGAGACACTAACACCTACAGTATAATGAGACACTAGCACCTACAGTATAATGAGACACTAACACCTACAGTATAATGAGACACTAGCACCTACAGTATAATGAGACACTAACACCTACAGTATAATGAGACACTAGCACCTACAGTATAATGAGACACTAGCACCTACAGTATAATGAGACACTAGCACCTACAGTATAATGAGACACTAACACCTACAGTATAGTCCATTCATTATTGGGAGCCCAAAAATCTTGACCACTATCCTCTATAACTCCAAAACGACCACAGTAATCAAGCTAATATTTATACCGTTTGGGAAGGGTCAGCCAAGAAATCGGTGGGGAAATTTACAGCCCATTTGCTCTAGCCCTTTTTGAGTTACCGAGGTTAGGGGTCAAGATTTCTGGTGTACCTATAATTAATGAACTATAGCTACATATTTCTGGTGTACCTATAATTAATGAACTATAGCTACATATTTCTGGTGTACCTATAATTAATGAACTATAGCTACATATTTCTGGTGTACCTATAATTAATGAACTATAGCTACATATTTCCCGTATCTGTTTTCATATCGTTTTGTCAGCTGATTTGCCTGCCATCATTAAACGTATCGCAAGAACTTAATGCTTGTAATTTGTCAAGGATATGACAAACAACAAAAATGTTTGGTTTTCTGTCATTACTTCTGTTACCGTCAAACCTTAAACATTTTCTTCTGTGAAGCCGGAGTCACACAAGCCTTTTTTCAAGCTATTTTTACGGGCAATTATGGTCTGGAAGCTTTAAAAATTAAATTTTATCAGAATTCAGCCGCCTAACATAATCTACCTTCAGTCTAGTTACCGATACCAGTGAGAAAATGTCCCAAAATAATATGAGAAAAAACTTGCTCATGGAAATTTGACGGAAAAAGCGCTCGTGTGGCAGCGGCTTTACCCTATAACACTATCATGGCAAGCTGAATAATTGTCTTAAGCTGAATAACATCATATAATGTTAACCAGAATGATAAATTATGAACAAAATATATGCTATAATTACATAACACTATTAAGTATTCAATGATAATGATGATGATGATGATGATGATGATTATGATGATAATATATATATTAATTATAATTTTTACCCTAAATCAGGAATAGAGTGCTACTTTTTAGGGTCGGTCACAGAAATATAATGTTATGGGAGGATTTCAGAATTAATTAATAATAATGAAAATATATTACGAGTATTATTACGTATGCTGAGCCATGTTATGATATTGCAGATTTAGTCGGATCCATTTTATTTTAACTTAACGAGTTGTCGGACTAAAAGTAAAGTTAAGGCTTATGCTTAGCTGTGCTTGGCCGGGGTGCTCATTTCCGTATAATTGCCCTTTGGGGCCTGTGGTGGGTATTTCTGTTGAGTTATCCATCCTGGTAAACAGGGGCTACTACATCGTCCAGCCCAGATGAGACATCACAAAAGTCCACTAACCCCAAGTTCCTATTTATACTGCTAGGTGAAAAGAGGAACAAAGTGTGACAAGACTTCTTACACCCCCTTGAAGCCAAGTTCTACAGCATCTGGGACATTACAAAGCATTGCAGTCTAGTTGTGGATCAATACAAATTGCAATGGATGCGTAGCTATTAATACTTACGACTTTACAATATATGTAAGGATATATGACATTAAAGCCCAGGCAACCCAAGGATGGGGGATTGTTATAATAATACTTATACCTTGCTCGGGATTAATTATATTCTTGGAATCACACAAGTTATCGCGTATACTGTACATATACTGTATATAGCATATTGAAAATTAACAGCTGTGCAGCCATGTTAATTAACAGCTGTGCAGCCATGTTAATTAATCACGAACACACAAGAGGCAATACAATTCTTTATTACTGTATATCCAAGATGCATCATAACATAAAGCACTCGAATAGTCAAATGTATGATTATGCTATCAACTATGTTACTGTTAAAGTGCTATATCTTGCACGCCCGATGATGGCAGTGTATTTGACCGCTAACATCAGGGTGAAACTGTACAAGAGCATTCTATATATTATTATGCTCAGCTGTAAACAATTCATAAATAATGAGGAAGATTTGTGTTGTGTCATCAGAAATATATGATGCCTGAGCCTTTAACATTATTACAGCACTTTGTACTAAGATTAATTGTCAACTCCACTAATCCCATCATCTCAACATGTTATGAGCTTTAAGACAGATTACTCATGCTAGTAGGTTTTACTCGCTCGCTCTCTCTCTCTCTCTCTCTCTCTCTCTCTCTCTCTCTCTCTCTCTCTCTCTCTCTCTCTCTCTCTCTCTCTCTCTCTCTCTCTACAATTACAGAAGCGCATAAACAATTTGTACCCATGAAACCAAAACGTAATACGAAATCAAGTATGCCCCCTTGGTACAGTAGAGACATTGGCAAGGCAATAAAGAAAAGGAATCAACTCCACAAACTTGTAAAAAGTAACACAAACACTGAAGTAATTAAAAACTTGTACAAAAATAGTAGAAGGGAAGTGAAAAAAATAATTAGGGCGAACAAACAAAATTACGAAATTACTATTGCCAGAGAAAGTGCCACAAACCCCAAAAAATGATACAGTTACGTAAATAAACTTTCAAAAAGCTTTCGACAAGGTGCCTCACCGAAAACTATTGGCTAAACTGGAGAGGATAGGTATCAAAGGTGAAATTCATTCTTGGATAAAAAATTGGCTTACAGACAGAAGACAGAGAGTGGTGATAAATGGAGTGGAATCGGAGTGGGAGCCTGTCACTAGTGGAGTTCCACAGGGTTCAGTCCTTGGACCGGTCCTGTTTCTCATTTACATTAACGATATTGATGTAGGGGTAAACAACACCATTTCCAAATTCGCCGACGATACAAAAATAGGAAATACAGTCCTGAACGAAGATGATAGAAATGCGTTGCAATCTGATTTAAATAAGATATCAGAGTGGTCGAAAAAATGGCAGATGCCCTTCAATGTCGATTAATGTCAGGTGCTGCAGGTTGGTAGCAGAAATATGAAATACAAATACGAAATGAATGGCAAACAAATAAAAACCGCAACGGTAGTAAAAGACCTAGGGGTACTAATATCTGAAAACCTAAAAACTTCCGACCAATGTATAGCAGCTGCAAATAAGGCAAACATAGCATTGGGCTTTATTAAACGAAAATTTACATATAAACATGAAAACGTAATAGTGCCACTGTTCAAAAGTATGGTGAGGCCCCACCTTGAATATGGTGTGCAGTTCTGGTCACCTTATCTGATCAAGGACATTGTAAGACTCGAGTCAGTACAGCGTAGAGCGACGAAGATGATACCCTCATTAAGAAATAAACCATATGAAGAAAGACTTAAACGATTGAACCTGTTCTCATTAAAAAAGAGGAGGTTGAGGGGTCAGCTTATTGAGTGCTTTAAGATACTAAAAGGTTTCGACAAAGTCGATGTAAATGCACTATTCACATTAAACAATACTAATCAAACTCTCGGAAATGGAATGAAATTAAAAACCAAAAAGGCAAACCTAGATGTCACAAAGAGTTTCTTCACCTACAGTGTGGCGAAGAGTGGAATAAACTACCAGCGAGAGTGGTGGAGAGCGACACAATAAACGCTTTCAAGGGAAGGCTTGACCTCTATCTGCAGAGGGCTGGGGTGATATGAAAAAAAAATAAAATAAAATGTATGTATCCTATGTGTATGTGTGTGCACTGTACAGTATGTATATATATACTGTATATATATGTATGTATGTGTGTATGTATGTATGTGTATATGTGTGTGTGTGTATGTGTGTATATGTATGTACCGGTGTATATATACATATATAATGATATATATATATATATATATATATATATATATATATATATATATATATATATATATATATATATATATATATATATATGCATATATACATATATAGTTTGTAAGGCCATACATAGTTTGTAAGTTTGTATAGTTTGTAAGTTTTACTGCCTAGTAAGGACCTTGTGGTCTGTGTATCTATGTAGCTCTCTCTCTCGCTATATACTGAATATATATATATATATATATATATATATATATATATATACACCACTGCCGTGGTGTAATTGATTAAAGCGTCGGCTATCGTTCTGATGGTCGATGGTTCGATCCCCACTGAGAGACTAGAAACATTTAGTGGCTCACGTGTATTTGTGATATATTCTCAATATATATATATATATATATATATATATATATATATATATATATATATATATATATTATATATACTGTATATACAATATATATATATATATATATATATATATATATATATATATATATATATATATATATATATTCCGTGTGTGGGTTTTTATTTATTTATTTGTATTTAATTTTTATTATAAAACTGAACCTGTTAGTTTGCTGAATTTTAAGATAATGTCCGTCGGGATTCTTTTCCATCACCAATTATCTTTCTGTTATTCATCAATTAATGCCCTCACAGATGCCCCATGCCCGACAAATTATGTCCGATTCGTTTAACTGATAGTGTATGGGTCATACCTGAACGTCCATAAACCTGCCAGAGCCCATTTATATAATTTATAATCCATACTGTTAATACTGAATGTTGGTTTGAAACAGGGGTGTGTGATGTCCCCGTGGTTGTTTACTGTATATATGGATGGAGTCATGAAAGAAATACTATCAAGAGCAGTGGATGTTGGTGTATCGCTGAAAAGGGAGGGAATTGAGTGGAAGCTACCTATACTGCTGTTTGCGGATGATGCAGTTCTGATGAGTGATAAGGAGTGGGAGTTGCAGGGTCTGGTAAGTGAGTTTGGAACAGTGTGCGAAAAATGGAATTTGAAGGTGAATGCGGGGAAGAGCAAGGTTATGGTCTTCGAAAGGGGTGAAGTCACAGAGTGTGAGGTGAGGCTGAACGGTCAGGCTATGGAGATCATCAACTCTTTTAAGTATCTGGGCAGTGTGTTGAGTAAAGATGGGACTATGGATGAAGAAGTGTGGGAGAGGGTACAACAGGGGAAGAGGGTTGTAGGAACGCTAATAGCAGTAACAAGAAATAGGGTGGTCAGTATGGAAGTGAAGAAGTCCTTGCATGACAGTGTGGTAATCCCGACACTGACTTACGGAAGCGAAGCATGGACGTTGGTTGAGAGACTCAGACCAAGAGTGAGAGCAGTGGAAATTAATTACTTAAGGAGTGCGTGCGGAGTTACATGGAGGGATAGACAGACTAATGAGGAAGTAAGAAGGAGGTGTGGTGTGGAGGTAGATGTGCTGGAAAGTGTGAAAAGGAACAACTTGATATGGTTCGGCCATATGGAACGTATGGAAAGCGAGAGAATGACTAAGAGGGTGTATGAGAGCGAGGTGGAGGGACAGAGAGGGAGAGGTAGACCGAATGAGAGGTGGAAGGATGGAGTGAGGAAGTACATGAACGAAGGCAGTGCTGGTTGGGGGGAAGGGCGTCGACTGACTGGGGACAGAGGTGCATGGGGGCGGTTCGTTCGTGGCCACCCCTTCGGGGATCACGGCGTCAGGCAATAGATAGATAGATAGACTGTTAATACTTCTTGACCTTGGATGGCCTCGTTGACAAAATGATAGCTTATGAAAAAGCTTTGCTTTTCATGTTCTTTTTCTTTTTTAAATAGGAATTTATAGGCTACCAACCCTTCAGGATTATTAAGCCAGCATAAGTCAGGAAGAATGTCAAGACTGGAGCCTCTTTTTGAAAACTCCAGCCCCTTGATGCCGGATAAGTACAGTTCTCAGCGTATATAAGGTTACGCCATTTATAATCTTTGAACCTTTAGAGCAAAGTTTTGAAGCATCTGGGCTACAATAAAGGATTGTATTGCCTCGTTTGTGTTCGCGTGCCCGGTAGAAAATCGACACCTGAATGGGGTGAAACGCCCTACTATCTAAAAACTAATGGGATGAAACGACTTGAATTCTCCAAACTAATGGAGCAAAACAGGGGAGGTTCAAAAATACTCCGTCGGACCAAATAGGGTTAAAGAATGTATGAAATTGGTAATTAATACTAATTTATCTTCTATGAGATTGTGGGCGTAAGAGGGTTAAGGGGGGGGGGGGGGTGCTTCCGGACCCCCTTCTCCCTCATGTTAAGCCCCATTAGTTTGGAGATTGTAAGACACTCGTACCCATTAGTTTGGTGATGATAAGACCTTTCGTGCCATGTAGGTATCGATTTTGTTTCCTGGCGAGCGACAGGGAGAATGCAATTTAAGACGAACGGGACTTCGGCTTGAACATTCCTCTACCGAAAAATGCACAAATGTATCTCGAAAAGGGGTCTTGGGGATAGTTTTGTTAAGCTTGATGGAGGTCTAGGGAGCTAAAAGATTAATAATGAACAAACATTAACAAACAAACAAAAATCCCCATACGAGTTTCAGGCATTAAATAAATTGAAATTATAAACATCGATATTAAACAGAAATGCAATAATAGTGTAGGCTTCTGATTCATAGAAAATGTGTTGAAATGTATTTTATGTAATTATATAACTACTTCAACCGTATTGTATCTGGTAATTCTGCTAAATATTTATATCTTTAGCTCCAACTTCCTTATTACATGTGGTCAATTTAGATATATTTTACCTCTCTTATTCCTAGAGGCCCAACCAAACCTAAGTAAAATCTTCTAATGTTAGCCAGAATATAGTTAAAAAGAACGTAATTGTACTGATTAATTAATACAATATTAAACGCCTACAAATATATCCATCTATCTATTTATCTATCTATCTACCCATATACTGTATAAGTGTATATCCATCTACCCTTCCACGTATCTCCCTCCCCCAATACATACAAGCACACACACACACACACACACACACGCATGTATACCGTACAGAGAGAGAGATAACCTATAAACTGCCCTAAAAATATAACACCAGTTTAGAAGTTCGCTTTTGTTATTACTGAAACGATCAATATGGTTGAGATGATGAACCACAGATACAAAATGTCGGTAGTTGTTCAACCCTAGACACCTTATTGCGACATAGATCGGCCAAGTTCCACCATATTGGTGACGCTGGTATCACTAGCCTCTACTTACACTCAAATATACAAGGGACTAAGGTGCTCAAAAAGAGGTTCCAGTCCTGACATTATGTTTTACTTACAGTGTGCTGGCTTATTAATCCAGAAGGGTTGATAGCCTCTGAAGTCTTATTTTAACTAACTCATATATTTTAATTCCTATAATAATATTCAGAAATACTGGTACAGTCGTGGTTAATCATTCTGTTACATACATATTCGAAGCTTTCTCGAGGTGAATTGAATCTCCTTGTTAATTAACCTTTTCAAGATACGATGACACATTTCTCTTCTGTTTTATGGCTATTATTAGACGATCCTATTCAGCTTAGGAAGGATATAAGGAAATCAGTGGGTTAATTGAGATAGTCCTTAATTCCCACAGATTGTTCCTAAGATGATAAAGTTGTTTAATGACAGCCAGAATAAACTACCAAAACACGGCACAATCCCCTGGGGTTAATGTTTAGCCTGATATTTGTATATCGGACGTTCGTTAAATCAGTTTTGAAGCTTCAGTATGCATCATAATTAATGACCGTGATTGTACATTATATATATAATCTTGTCTTTGGATCTAAATTCTACACATTGCAATATCAAATGTTCGTTTATGTAATTTCCTTATATAAAATGGTCGTTTGATATTACGGTAGCGTACAAAGAAAACGGGCGCCGATCTCTCTTACTGCAGGATCTGTACCCCTTCACCGTGTACTGCCGCTGGGAAGGGGAAACAAAATATTTTTCACCCCATTACTTTGGCCATAATAAGACGCTTCAATCCATTCAGATGTCGATATTATTCTGGCCGAGTGATAGCAAACTTGTAACATAGAAAAAATCAGCCTTCGGCCGGAACATATATATTTCGGAAAACATATACACATTTAGTTTGAAGGTCTTGTTGGTTATATTGTCTAGCTTGAAGGAAGACTGGGAAGGCGTTTTTGTTAGCCTAGGAGACAAACTTAAAATACATCGCTCGAAAATGGCAAAAGCAAGCCAAATCCTCAATAACAAACACAATATCCTAACAACCCCCAAGGCATCGGACCAACAAGGGTTAAGCCCCTCCCCCCCCCCCCCCAATACGGAGAACCGCCCGACCACCCAACCCAGCACAATCATTTCCGGAAGCGGGCTCGGGAGTTTTACGGTCCGGGGGAATGTAGAATATTATTGAGAAAGGAAATCCGTGGACTTTGAGAGAGAGGCTAGTTTTAAGGGGGGGATGGGCCGGTTTTCTGGACCACTTTGAGAGAGAGGCTAGTTTTAAGGGGGGGATGGGCCGGTTTTCTGGACCACTTTCTCCCTCATGTTTAGCCCCATTAGTTTTCAGATGTTAAGATGTTTGCCCCATTAGTTAATCGATTTTAAGACTATTCGTCCCATTTCTTCGTCAATATTTAGACCTTTCGTGCTATTTAGGTGTCGATTTTTTCCCTGGCGAACGATAGTGAGCCTGTAATGTTGGAAGAACCGGCCTTCGGCCGGGAAATTTGTCTACCGAAAAATGTACAAATTAATCAAGAAGGGGGATCAAATGGATGTTTTTTTTTTTAATTTGATGGAGGTCTAGGGAGGAAACTAGAAAAATAATGAATACATGCAAAAATCGCCCAAAAAGTAAACAAACCCCCCCCCCCCCCCCCCCCCTTAAGGGGAGGTTCTGGAGTACTGGTATTGCATCACTTGTGTATACCGAAGTGCCGTACATTTAACCCTTTCCAGATACTATGATGCATTACTTTCCTGTATTATATTATATTTGTATATTATATTTTTTTGGCTATCATTAGACGATGTCATTCAGATTGGGAAGGGTATATGGAATTCAGAGGGATAGTTAAGCTCGTCTTTACCCTTTTAATTCCCTCAGATCCTTCCTAAGCTGTATAAAATTGTCTAACGATAGCCAGAATAATGTGTCAAAACGCGGTATAGTCCTCAAGGGGTTACAAAGAAAAACAGATATAACCTCCAAGTAAAAGGCAACTCATATGACAATGATTATACACAATGGGATGAGAATGCTGTACTATAGTCTATTTATTATAATTATACACAATGGGTTGAGAATGCTGTACTATAGTCTATTTATTATAATTATACACAATGGGTTGAGAATGCTGTACTATAGTCTATTTATTATAATTATACACAATGGGTTGAGAATGCTGTACTATAGTCTATTATTATAATAGAATATCTTCAATAATTATACACAATGGATTGAGAATGCTGTACTATAGTCTATTTATTATAATTATACACAATGGGTTGAGAATGCTGTACTATAGTCTATTTATTATAATTATACACAATGGGTTGAGAATGCTGTACTATAGTCTATTTATTATAATTATACACAAGGGGTTGAGAATGCTGTACTATAGTCTATTTATTATAATTATACACAAGGGGTTGAGAATGCTGTACTATAGTCTATTTATTATAATTAGGCCAGAAATCCTTACTTACAACCTCTATAACTAAAACACGACTAGAGTAATCCACTTAACATTTCTACCGTTTGGGAAGAGTCAGGTAGGGATTAGGTGTGGAAATGTACAGCCCATTAATTTGTTCTAGCCCCTCTTGCGATACTGCGGTTAAAGTCAATATTTATGGTCTACTTATAATGAATAGACTATATATATAAAAGAAAAAAACCAGAATATCATACCCCAATTAAATGTCACTCAATGACATTTATTACGAAATAGGTCGAGATTAAAAAAATACTAAGAACAATAAACCCTTGTAAAATGCCACGCTATGACATTTGTTACGTAATGGGTTCAGATTAGTGTACTGAACAAGAAAGTCAAAATTAAATATAAAGTAAAACCCCATTCATATCACAAAAGTAATAAGAACAAACACAGAAAAATGAAACTCGTATCACAATTACTTTACACATTGGGTTGATAATAATAAGGTAAATATAAATCCTAAGAATAAACAAAAGTATGATACCATTATATTAGAGTTAGACAGAGTGATTTGAAAATTATGAGATAAAAAGCGGTCAAATTGGATTTTCGGTCACGTATGTGTTTTTTGTATTATAATCCTTTTTTCTCATCAGTTCCTTCATTGATCAGTGTGTTTTAAGGTGTTTTCCTTCTGCAAATGTTTTACCCATTATTTTGCAATATTAAAACATGCCCCCTAAGACCATATTTTGTCATTACCCTAACCTAACAACTTAACCTAACCTGGGGGCTGACGCCCCCAGACCCCCGCAGGGTTAGCATTGATATAGAATATGACAAAATATTAAAAATACGGTAAAAAAGTGAAAACAATAGTTCTCAGCTGATCCAAGATGGCCGCCATTTTTCCTTCCACCCTTATTTAACCCACAAAGTCTAAGGAAAACTAATGTAATATGCAGAAGTAAAGACATATATTGCTGCGGTGGCTAATGCTCCATGACGAAGCTATAGTACACATTTAGAATATTATAACCCATACGTGACCGAAAATCCAATTTGTCCTAAAAAACACACATAATACAACCCTCAATATAATGCCACTCATATCACATTTATTTTACACTATGGGTTGAGAATAATACTATAAAGGGGGGGTAGTGGTAGTTGCTTTACAATATGGGTTGAGAATAATACTATAAAGGGGGGGTAGTGGTAGTTGCTTTACAATATGGGTTGAGAATAATACTATAAAGGGGGGGTAGTGGTAGTTGCTTTACAATATGGGTTGAGAATAATACTATAAAGGGGGGGTAGTGGTAGTTGCTTTACACTAGGGGTTGAGAATAATACTATAAAGGGGGGGTAGTGGTAGTTGCTTTACACTATGGGTTGAGAATAATACTATAAAGGGGGGGTAGTGGTAGTTGCTTTACACTATGGGTTGAGAATAATACTATAAAGGGGGGGTAGTGGTAGTTGCTTTACACTATGGGTTGAGAATAATACTATAAAGGGGGGGTAGTGGTAGTTGCTTTACACTATGGGTTGAGAATAATACTATAAAGGGGGGGTAGTGGTAGTTGCTTTACACTATGGGTTGAGAATAATACTATAAAGGGGGGGTAGTGGTAGTTGCTTTACACTATGGGTTGAGAATAATACTATAAAGGGGGGGTAGTGGTAGTTGCTTTTTCTGGACCCCCTTTTCCCCTCACGTTTAGCATATTTGTTTTGAGATTTTCAGACGTTCTTTCCGTTAGTTTGGCGATTTTGAGGCCTTTCGCCCCATTTCTTTGTCAATATTGAGACCTTTCGTGCGATATAGGTGCCGATTATTTCTTGGCAAGCGATAGCGAGCCTGTAATTTTAGGAGGAAACGGCCATCAGCTGAGACTATTTTCTGCAAAAAATGTACAAATTAATCTTAAAATGGGGTCTAAAGAGTGTTTTTGTTTTTTTTTGCATGAGGTGAGGAAACTAAAAACAATTATATATATATATATATATATATATATATATATATATATATATATATATATAAAAAAAAACAAGCACTACCCCCTTAAACGCAAGTATTCAGAATAAAATCCTAAAGTAAAAGGCCACTCAAATCACAGTTTGTTTACATTATGGGTTGAAAATGATAGGTTAAAAAAAAAATATATATATATATATATATATATATATATATATATATATATATAATCCCCAAGTAAAATACCACTCATATCACAATTATTTTACACAAGGGGTTGAGAATAATACGTTCAAACTTGATTAGAATTTTGGCGCTGATGACATGAGCGTGCGGCCATTTAATTAATTCTAATGGTGGGTGAAATCCCGCTATTAACCTCGGACCAGTGGGCCTTGCGTTAAGGGAGCACAGCTCGCTTTTGTTCTCTTTCTCTCCCTCTCTCTTTGGCTTGTATCCATTTGGCCCCATTCAGCCTACTGTTTTAAGATGTTAACCCCCATCCAGGTGTTAATATTTTCCTGGCGAGCGGGAGCGAGCCAGCATGTACTGTATATATATTTGTTTGACAGCAAGATAAATTTGTACATATTTCGATAGAAAAATTTCTCCGGCGAAGCCGGATTTCTCCAAACAATGCTGGCTCGCTATCCCTCGCCAGGAAGAAATCGACACCTGGATGGAGATAATCGTCTTAAAGCAGTTGGCTGAATGGGGCCGAATGGATACAACCCAAGGAAAGAAAGAAAAAGAGAAAAAAAAACAAAAAACGGTGACCCCCCTTAACAAGCCCGCACACACCACCACACGCCGACTAAAACACCTGTTATTTGTAACGTATATGGTAACATTGGTACAGTCGCTAGGAACATTTGTGTACCTCATATTTGTTTATGTTGTCGAAGATTATGAAGATTATGGATTTAAAGAAGGTATTACGTTAACTCATTCAGTACCGGTGACGTCCTTTTCACTATATTCTGGCAACTATTAGACGAATTTAATCAGCTTAGGAAGGACGTCTACCCATTAAAAGGCTACATATTATCTTAATTAATCCTTTTAGCTATCATATATACCTCCAAAGCTTTATAAAATCGTCTAAATGCTGTTGAAATCAAATAAGAATGACGTCGCTGGTACAATACAGGTTAATAAGACTGCACGCACCAACTTAAGTTTTTATTATTTACAACTGAGATGAGTCAAACTGTGAAAGGTATCAGTAAAATAACAACAGATGACCGTAAATGAGTAGCCGACCGAAGAATGTAAACAAAAATAATAGTAGAACAATCTTCATTCATAGACCTATGCTATGTTTGTGTTTACACTGTCAAAATGTATAGGAATGAAAATAGTTATGAAAGTGTCCACAATAATATACCGTATTAAAGGTAACAGGCCCGCACCCACCACCACACAGCGACTAAAACAGCTATTTTTTGCACCCTATGGGGCAGTTCGTACAGTACAGTTTCGGCATATATAAGGATCGAATCTTCGAACCTTTAAATCCAATTTCCGAATCATCTGGGCTATAATAAAGGATTGTATTATCTTGTTTTCGTTCGATACTGATCAAAATGGGTGCGTCGCCATTTATACTCTTGATTGTACATTCATGGACATAAATTACGTCCGTAAGTTTCAGAAGCTATCCCGAACTGACCATAAATCATTACTGCCCAACACATTTACCAACAATACAAATTCTTACCAAAATTTAGTATTTATAATTAAATAAATAAGTAATATCGGCGGTTTGTGAAATGTGTGACCCAGATGGACACTCTGACACCTGCAAACCACAACACCGGGCTATAATATATGAAACCCAGATAGAGACTCTGACACCTGCAAACCACAACACCGGGCTATAATATATGAAACCCAGATAGAGACTCTGACACCTGCAAACCACAACACCGGGCTATAATATATGCAACCCGGATAGAGACTCTGCCACCTGCAAACCACAACACCGGGCTATAATATATGCAACCCAGATAGAGACTCTGACACCTGCAAACCACAACACCGGGCTATAATATATGCAACCCAGATGGACACTCTGACACCTGCAAACCACAACACCGGGCTATAATATAATTATGCAACCCAGATAGAGACTCTGACACCTGCAAACCACAACACCGGGCTATAATATATGCAACCCAGATGGACACTCTGACACCTGCAAACCACAACACCGGGCTATAATATATGCAACCCAGATAGAGACTCTGACACCTGCAAACCACAACACCGGGCTATAATATATGCAACCCAGATAGAGACTCTGACACCTGCAAACCACAACACCGGGCTATAATATATGCAACCCAGATAGACACTCTGACACCTGCAAACCACAACATCAGGCTATAATATATGCAACCCAGATGGACACTCTGACACCTGCAAACCACAACATCAGGCTATAATATATGCAACCCAGATAGAGACTCTGACACCTGCAAACCACAACATCAGGCTATAATATAATTATGCAACCCAGATGGACACTCTGACACCTGCAAACCACAACATTAGGCTATAATATATGCAACCCAGATAGAGACTCTGACACCTGCAAACCACAACACCGGGCTATAATATATGCAACCCAGATAGAGACTCTGACACCTGCAAACCACAACATCAGGCTATAATATATGCAACCCAGATAGAGACTCTGACACCTGCAAACCACAACATCAGGCTATAATATAATTATAGCACCCAGATAGAGACTCTGACACCTGCAAACCACAACATCAGGCTATAATATATGCAACCCAGATAGAGACTCTGACACCTGCAAACCTCAACATCAGGCTATATTATATGCAACCCATATACAGACTCTGACACCTGCAAACCACAACATCAGGCTATAATATATGCAATCCAGATAGTGACTCTGACACCTGCAAACCACAACATCAGGCTATAATATATGCAACCCAGATAGACACTCTGACACCTGCAAACCACAACATCAGGCTATAATATATGCAACCCAGATAGACACTCTGACACCTGCAAACCACAACATCAGACTATAATATTATGCAACCCAGATAGAGACTCTGACACCTGCAAACCACAACATCAGGCTATAATATATGCAACCCCGATAGAGACTCTGACACCTGCAAACCACAACATCAGGCTATATTATATGCAACCCAGATAGAGACTCTGACACCTGCAAACCACAACATCAGGCTATAATTTATGCAACCCAGATAGACACTCTGACACCTGCAAACTACAACATCAGGCTATAATATATGCAACCCAGATAGAGACTCTGTCACCTGCAAACCACAACATCAGGCTATAATATATGCAACCCAGATAGAGACTCTGACACCTGCAAACCACAACATCAGGCTATAATATATGCAACCCAGATGGACACTCTGACACCTGCAAACCACAACATCAGGCTATATTATATGCAACCCAGATAGAGACTCTGACACCTGCAAACCACAACATCAGGCTATATTATATGCAACCCAGATAGAGACTCTGACACCTGCAAACCACAACTCCGGGCTATAATATATGCAACCCAGATAGAGACTCTGACAGCTGCAAACCACAACACCGGGCTATTATATATGCAACCCAGACAGAGACTCTGACACCTGCAAACCACAACTCCGGGCTACAATATATGCAACCCAGATAGACACTCTGACACCTGCAAACCACAACACCGGGCTATATTATGTGCTACCCAGATAGAGACTGACACCTGCAAACCACAACATCAGGCTATAATATATGCATCCCAGATAGAGACTCTGACACCTGCAAACCACAACACCGGGCTATATTATATGCAACCCCGATAGAGACTCTGACACCTGCAAACCACAACACCGGGCTATATTATATGCAACCCAGATAGAGATTATGACACCTGCAAACCACAACACCGGGTTATATTATATGCAACCCAGATAGAGACTCTGACACCTGCAAACCACAACATTAGGCTATAATATATGCAACCCTGATAGAGACTGTGACACCTGCAAACCACAACATCAGGCTATAATATATGCAACCCAGATAGAGACTTTGACACCTGCAAACAACAACATCAGGCTATAATATATGCAACCCAGATAGACACTCTGACACCTGCAAACCACAACATTAGGCTATAATATATGCAACCCAGATAGAGACTCTGACACCTGTAAACCACATCATCAGGCTATAATATATGCAACCCTGATAGAGACTCTGACACCTGCAAACCACAACATCAGGCTATAATATATGCAACCCAGATAGACACTCTGACACCTGCAAACCACAACATCAGGCTATAATATAATTATGCAACCCAGATAGAGACTCTGACACCTGCAAACCACAACATCAGGCTATAATATATGCAACCCAGATAGAGACTCTGACACCTGCAAACCACAACATCAGGCTATATTATATGCAACCCATATAGAGACTCTGACACCTGCAAACCACAACATCAGGCTATAATATATGCAATCCAGATAGTGACTCTGACACCTGCAAACCACAACATCAGGCTATAATATATGCAACCCAGATAGACACTCTGACACCTGCAAACCACAACATCAGGCTATAATATATGCAACCCAGATAGACACTCTGACACCTGCAAACCACAACATCAGACTATAATATTATGCAACCCAGATAGAGACTCTGACACCTGCAAACCACAACATCAGGCTATAATATATGCAACCCAGATAAAGACTCTGACACCTGCAAACCACAACATCAAGCTATATTATATGCAACCCAGATAGAGACTCTGACACCTGCAAACCACAACATCAGGCTATAATATATGCAACCCAGATAGACACTCTGACACCTGCAAACTACAACATCAGGCTATAATATATGCAACCCCGATAGAGACTCTGTCACCTGCAAACCACAACATCAGGCTATAATATATGCAACCCAGATGGACACTCTGACACCTGCAAACCACAACATCAGGCTATATTATATGCAACCCAGATAGAGACTCTGACACCTGCAAACCACAACATCAGGCTATATTATAATTATGCAACCAAGATAGAGACTCTGACACCTGCAAACCACAACTCCGGGCTATAATATATGCAACCCAGATAGAGACTCTGACACCTGCAAACCACAACACCGGGCTATTATATATGCAACCCAGATAGAGACTCTGACACCTGCAAACAACAACTCCGGGCTACAATATATGCAACCCAGATAGACACTCTGACACCTGCAAACCACAACACCGGGCTATAGTATGTGCAACCCAGATAGAGACTCTGACACCTGCAAACCACAACATCAGGCTATAATATATGCATCCCAGATAGAGACTCTGACACCTGCACACCACAACACCGGGCTATATTATATGCAACCCAGATAGAGGCTCAGACACCTGCAAACCACAACACCGGGCTATATTATATGCAACCCAGATAGAGATTCTGACACCTGCAAACCACAACACCGGGCTATATTATATGCAACCCAGATAGAGACTCTGACACCTGCAAACCACAACATCAGGCTATATTATATGCAACCCAGATAGAGACTCTGACACCTGCAAACCACAACATCAGGCTATATTATATGCAACCCAGATAGAGACTCTGACACCTGCAAACCACAACATCAGGCTATATTATATGCAACCCAGATAGAGACTCTGACACCTGCAAACCACATCACCGGGCTATAATATATGCAACCCAGATAGAGATTCTGACACCTGCAAACCACAACATCAGGCTATATTATATACAACCCAGATAGAGACTCTGACGCCTGCAAACCACAACATCAGGCTATATTATATTCAACCCAGATAGAGACTCTGACACCTGCAAACCACAACATCAGGCTATATTATATGCAACCCAGATAGAGACTCTGACACCTGCAAACCACAACATCAGGCTATATTATATGCAACCCAGATAGAGACTCTGACACCTGCAAACCACATCACCGGGCTATAATATATGCAACCCAGATAGAGACTCTGACACCTGCAAACCACAACATCAGGCTATATTATATACAACCCAGATAGAGACTCTGACACCTGCAAACCACAACATCAGGCTATATTATATGCAACCCAGATAGAGACTCTGACACCTGCAAACCAAAACACCGGGCTATATTATATGCAACCCAGATAGAGACGCTGACACCTGCAAACCACAACATCAGGCTATAATATATGCAACCCAGATAGAGACTCTTACACCTGCAAACCTCAACACCGGACTATATTATATGCAACCCAGATAGAGACTCTGACACCTGCAAACCACAACATCAGGCTATAATATATGCAACCCAGATAGAGACTCTGACACCTGCAAACCACAACAACGGGCTATATTATATGCAACCCCGATAGAGACTCTGACACCTGCAAGCCACAACATCAGGCTATAATATATGCAACCCAGATAGAGACTCTGACACCTGCAAACCACAACACCGGGCTATATTATATGCAACCAAGATAGAGACTCTGACACCTGCAAACCACAACATCAGGTTATAATATATGCAACCCAGATAGAGACTCTGACACCTGCAAACCACAACACTGGGCTATATTATATGCAACCCAGATAGAGACTCTGACAACTGCAAACCACAACATCAGGCTATAATATATGCAAACCAGATAGAGACTCTGACACCTGCAAACCACAACACCGGGCTATATTATATGCAGCCCAGATAGAGACTCTGACACCTGCAAACCACAACATCAGGCTATAATATATGCAACCCAGATAGAGACTCTGACACCTGCAAACCACAACACCGGGCTATATTATATGCAACCCTGATAGAGACTCTGACACCTGCAAACGACAACATCAAGCTATATTATATGCAACCCAGATAGAGACTCTGACACCTACAAACCACTACACCGGGCTATATTATATGCAACCTCTGACACCTGCAAACCACAACACCGGGCTATATTATATGCAACCCCGATAGAGACTCTGACATAGAGACTCTGACACCTGCAAACCACAACACCGGGCTAAATTATATGCAACCCAGATAGAGGCTCAGATGCCTGCAAACCACAACACCGGGCTATATTATATGCAACCCCGATAGAGACTCTGACACCTTCAAACCACAACATCAGGCAATATTATATGCAACCCAGATAGAGACTCTGACACCTGCAAACCACAACATCAGGCTATATTATATGCAACCCAGATAGACACTCTGACACCTGCAAACCACTACACCGGGCTATATTATATGCAACCTAGATAGACTCTGACACCTGCAAATCACAACCCCAGGCTATATTATATACAACCCCGATAGAGACTCTGACACCTGCAAAACCACAACACCGGGCTATTATATATGCAACCCAGATAGAGACTCTGACACCTTCAAACCACAACATCAGGCTATATTATATGCAACCCAGATAGAGACTCTGGCACCTGCAAACCACAACACAGGGCTATATTATATGCAACCCAGATAGAGACTCTGACACCTGCAAACCACAACACCAGGCTATATTATATGCAACCCAGATAGAGACTCTGACACCTTCAAACTACAACACCGGGCTATATTATATGCAACCCCGATAGAGACTCTGACACCTGCAAACCACAACACCGGGCTATATTATATACAACCCAGATAGAGACTCTGACACCTGCAAACCACACCAGGCTATATTATATGCAACCCAGATAGAGGCTCTGACACCTGCAAACCACACCAGGCTATATTATATGCCACCCCGATAGAGACTCTGACACCTGCAAACCACAACACCGGGCTATATTATATGCAACCCAGATAGAGTCTCTGACACCTGCAAACCACAACACCGGGCTATATTATATGCAACACAGATAGAGACTCTGACACCTGCAAACCACAACACCGGGCTATATTACATGCAACCCAGATAGAGACTCTTACACCTGCAAACCACAACACTGGGCTATATTATATGCAACCCAGATAAAGACTCTGACACCTGCAAACCACAACACCGAGCTATATTATATGCAACCCAGATAGACACTCTGACACCTGCAAACCACAACACCGGGCTATATTATATGCAACCCAGATTGACACTCTGACACCTGCAAACCACAACACCGGGCTATATTATATGCAACCAAGATAGAGACTCTGACACCTGCAAACCACAACACCGGGCTATATTATATGCAACCCAGATAGACACTCTGACACCTGCAAACCACAACACCGGGCTATATTATATGCAACCCAGATAGACACTCTGACACCTGCAAACCACAACACCGGGCTATATTATATGCAACCCAGATAGAGACTCTGACACCTGTCCACCACAACACCGGGTTATATTACATGCAACCCGGACGGAGACTGTACAGCTGCGGGTGGGAATGGGAGTTCCATTGCACCCGACGATACACAGAAGACAGTGAGAGGCCTATTATTCTAACCCTTTGAGGATCATGACGCGTTTTGATAATTAATTTTGGCTATGATTATAATATCTTATATTTAGGTTATATTCAACCAAAACGAATGAGTGGTTGCCCTCAGTCAATAATTATTTTGGATGTATGTTGATTGGGTGTCTGTGTGTGAATAGAAGAAAAAAAAACACACACATATAACTGTCATAAGGAAACTCTGACTCTGACCTTCAGAGTAATGCCTCTACCTCCTTGAGAATTGTCATAGTGAAATGCTGAGGTATGTGGGAGACAAAGCTATTGACATAATGTAGAGGTTATGTAAATTACCATGGGAAAGTGAGAGTGTACCAGAGGACCTGGGGAAATCAGTGTTGTGCCCCTGCTCAAACGGAAGGGTGGTAATGAGGAATGTAAGAGTTAATTAAGCTGGTGACACAGGAGCACTTTTTCCAGCAATATTTTGGAGCAATTTTCGCCTGGTAACTTCAAAATTATAGTTGTATTGATCTTCGGCCATCAAACATGTTCTACTTTCAGTCCAGTTCCCGATACCAATGTAAAAACGCCCCGAAATGTTGCGAGAAAATATTTGCTTTTATAACATTGCTGGAAAATGAGCTCGTGTGACATCGCCTTTATATAGTGAATTAACCTTTGAGTATCATAACACAAATGGCTACTGTATGCTAGAGATCCTGAAGTAAGAGAGACCGGCCATATTTTTTTTGGACGCCATTTTGGTGCCGTATTTATAAAAGAACGAGATGTTTTATTGAACCCCTTGTGCACCGCTGATGTCTTTTACATTATATGTTTAATATATTTAGACGATTGTGTGCAGCTTAAGAAGGATGTGTGGTAGTAAAAAATAGTTAGGTGAGATAGTTCGAAGCCTGTTTATTGCAGGAGGACCTTTTTAACTTTTTAATCGTCTAATAGTAGCCAGAATAAAATAGAAAGAACGGCTCCGGTACTGTACGGGTTAAAAGCATGTATAATTCAGATTCAATGACCAAACTATATACCATGTACCAAAATTACCAAATATGTATTATGGTTACGAATGTATTTGATAAAGAGAGGGAAATATCTCCAGCGGCACCAAAATGACGAAGGTTGGCCGATCTCTGGTAGTACAGGCTCTCTACCGTAGGCCTATATACCAAACACAATCAACCAACTGTTTATTTATTTATACATTCATTTTCCGGAACGTTGACGTATCAAATCTAAAATAAACCAAATACCCTAATATTACTACCATTACTTTTACTATTTCCTTTGATATTACTGTTATTATAATTATGTTACCATTATTAACGGATTTAGCATTATTCAAATAATTTAGCATTATTAAAGGCTCTCGTATATTACTTTAGCATATTAAATAGCATTACTATTTTTTCCGGTGACTGATCACGGTGGACGAACCGACGGACATAATGAGATGCAAGCGTGGCGAGAGAAAAAAAAATAAAAAAAGTAATCATTGTTGCAAATACCCCATGAAGGTAACAGCCATATTTTAGCTATATACATAATCATTAGCAATATACGCGAGCCATTTACGCCGGGGCCAGGGGGCTCCATATTTCACACCGCTGGCTCTCCCGTGTAATATATTCGCATTGTGAGGGCATCGATTACCGCCCCCTGACGTGCCAATATGGAATCCGCGCCGTATTATCTTTATTTCCCAGGCATTATGAACTATTCCGGAAATACAATCACGTTTATTAGATATTTGGTTTGGCGTCGGTTGGCAATGGCCGCGTGTGTGTTGATGGTGTGAGTGACTGGCTGGCTGGCCCGCGGTGTTTTGGCTAACCCAGGATCGAATTCTTATAGACAAACCGTGTTATTATCGCTGGTAGTTACTTAACTATTGTCGTATTCCTAGCTAGTCAATATATAATACACTATACCCTGTTCCAAATAGGTACTCCAGAAATCATGAACACTAACCTCTGTATCTCAAAATATAGAGAAAATGGGCTGTAAATTTCCACACCTATTCCCTGACTGACTCTTGCCAAATTGTAGAAATATTAGCTTGATTACTCTAGTCGGTTGTGAGTTATAAAGGTTAATATTCAAGAGTATTGGACTACTTACTTGGAACAGGGTATAGTTGATGTGTGTTGATGGAGAGACTGGCTGGCGGTACCACTGTGTTTTTGGCTACCCAGGTCCGGATTCTTATAAACAATTGTGTTTTTCTGCTCACTAACAAAAACAAAAATAATAAATAAATAGATAAAAAATATAAAATATATAAAATACGAATACAAATAATCTTTCCCACCCATTTCCCATTCTTAAGTAAGCCATTTTATATTTACGAGAGAGCGTCCAAACTCAATCATTATCGTTGGTAATTACTAAAGTGTTGTTGTATTCCTAGCTAGTCAATATGTTACACTAAAGTCTATTTCGGTCAAATGAATCCCTTTGCAGTTAATTTCTCCTTACTTAAGGGAAATATATGAAATTACTATTGTCACTCCCAAATGAGTTTGTAGCCTACAGTACATCATTTGTGAGTGAGTTACAAGTACAAGGCCTATCGGGCAAGGGGCCTGGTGGGAGGCTAGCCTTTGATTCCCACGAGTAGAAAAATTTACCGGCCAAGGCCGGGTCCTCCTAAATTACAGGCTCGATATCGCTCGCCAGGAAAAAATCGATATGGCATTAATGGTCTTAATATTGGCAAAGAAACGGGGTAAAAGGTTTTTAAATCGCCAAACTAATGGGCCGAACGTCAACAATCTGTAAACAAATGGGGCAAAACATGAGCGAGAAGGGTTACCAGAAAAAACAACTATCCCCCCTTAATAGAGTGAATGTGTGGGTGGCCGAGGGTAACTATAACAACCGTGGCCCGTTTTATTATAGATCAACACCATGGTGGCCGAGGGTAACTATAACAACCGTGGCCCGTATTATTATAGACCAACACCATGGTGGCCGAGGGTAACTATAACAACCGTGGCCCGTATTATTATAGACCAACACCATGGTGGCCGAGGGTAACTATAACAACCGTGGCCCGTATTATTATAGACCAACACCATGGTGGCCGAGGGTAACTATAACAACCGTGGCCCGTATTATTATAGACCAACACCATGGTGGCCGAGGGTAACTATAACAACCGTGGCCCGTATTATTATAGACCAACACCATGGTGGCCGAGGGTAACTATAACAACCGTGGCCCGTATTATTATAGACCAACACCATGGTGGCCCAGGGTAACTATAACAACCGTGGCCCGTATTATTATAGACCAACACCATGGTGGCCGAGGGTAACTATAACAACCGTGGCCCGTATTATTATAGACCAACACCATGGTGGCCGAGGGTAACTATAACAACCGTGGCCCGTATTATTATAGACCAACACCATGGTGGCCGAGGGTAACTATAACAACCGTGGCCCGTATTATTATAGACCAACACCATGGTGGCCGAGGGTAACTATAACAACCGTGGCCCGTATTATTATAGACCAACATCATGGGTGGCCGAGGGTAACTATAACAACCGTGGCCCGTATTAGTATAGACCAACATCATGGGTGGCCGAGGGTAACTATAACAACCGTGGCCCGTATTATTATAGACCAACACCATGGTGGCCGAGGGTAACTATAACAACCGAGGCCCGTAATATTATAGACCAACACCATGGTGGCCGAGGGTAGCTATAACAACCGTGGCCCGTTTTATTATAGATCAACACCATGGTGGCCGAGGGTAACTATAACAACCGTGGCCCGTATTATTATAGACCAACACCATGGTGGCCGAGGGTAACTATAACAACCGAGGCCCGTATTATTATAGACCAACACCATGGTGGCCGAGGGTAACTATAACAACCGTGGCCCGTTTTATTATAGATCAACACCATGGTGGCCGAGGGTAACTATAACAACCGTGGCCCGTATTATTATAGACCAACACCATGGTGGCCGAGGGTAACTATAACAACCGTGGCCCGTATTATTATAGACCAACACCATGGTGGCCGAGGGTAGCTATAACAACCGTGGCCCGTATTATTTTAGACCAACACCATGGTGGCCGAGGGTAACTATAACAACCGTGGCCCGTATTATTATAGACCAACACCATGGTGGCCGAGGGTAACTATAACAACCGTGGCCCGTATTATTATAGACCAACACCATGGTGGCCGAGGGTAACTATAACAACCGTGGCCCGTATTATTATAGACCAACACCATGGTGGCCGAGGGTAACTATAACAACCGTGGCCCGTATTATTATAGATCAACACCATGGTGGCCGAGGGTAACTATAACAACCGTGGCCCGTATTATTATAGACCAACACCATGGTGGCCGAGGGTAACTATAACAACCGTGGCCCGTATTATTATAGATCAACACCATGGTGGCCGAGGGTAACTATAACAACCGTGGCCCGTATTATTATAGACCAACATCATGGGTGGCCGAGGGTAACTATAACAACCGTGGCCCGTATTAGTATAGACCAACATCATGGGTGGCCGAGGGTAACTATAACAACCGTGGCCCGTATTATTATAGACCCACACCATGGTGGCCGAGGGTAACTATAACAACCGAGGCCCGTATTATTATAGACCAACACCATGGTGGCCGAGGGTAACTATAACAACCGTGGCCCGTATTATTATAGACCAACTCCATGGTGGCCGAGGGTAACTATAACAACTGTGGCCTGTATTATTATAGACCAACACCATGGTGGCCGAGGGTAACTATAACAACCATGGCCCGTATTATTATAGACCAACTCCATGGTGGCCGAGGGTAACTATAACAACTGTGGCCTGTATTATTATAGACCAACACCATGGTGGCCGAGGGTAGCTATAACAACCGTGGCCCGTATTATTATAGACCAACACCATGGTGGCCGAGGGTAACTATAACAACCGTGGCCTGTATTATTGTAGACCAACACCATGGTGGCCGAGGGTAACTATAACAACCGTGGCCCGTATTATTATAGACCAACACCATGGTGGCCGAGGGTAACTATAACAACCGTTGCCCGTGTTATTATAGACCAACACCATGGTGGCCGAGGGTAACTATAACAACCGTGGCCCGTATTATTATAGATCAACACCATGGTGGCCGAGGGTAACTATAACAACCGTGGCCCGTATTATTATAGACCAACATCATTGGTGGCCGAGGGTAACTATAACAACCATGGCCCGTATTATTATAGACCAACATCATGGGTGGCCGAGGGTAACTATAACAACCGTGGCCCGTATTATTATAGACCAACACCATGGTGGCCGAGGGTAACTTTAACAACCGAGGCCCGTATTATTATAGACCAACACCATGGTGGCTGAGGGTAACTATAACAACCGTGGCCCGTATTATTATAGACCAACTCCATGGTGGCCGAGGGTAACTATAACAACTGTGGCCTGTATTATTATAGACCAACACCATGGTGGCCGAGGGTAACTATAACAACCGTGGCCCGTATTATTATAGACCAACTCCATGGTGGCCGAGGGTAACCATAACAACTGTGGCCTGTATTATTATAGACCAACACCATGGTGGCCGAGGGTAACTATAACAACCGTGGCCCGTATTATTATAGATCAACACCATGGTGGCCGAGGGTAACTATAACAACCGTGGCCCGTATTATTATAGACCAACACCATGGTAGCCTAGGGTAGCTATAACAACCGTGGCCCGTATTATTATAGATCAACACCATGGTGGCCGAGGGTAACTATAACAACCGTGGCCCGTATTATTATAGATCAACACCATGGTGGCCGAGGGTAACTATAACAACCGTGGCCCGTATTATTATAGACCAACATCATGGGTGGCCGAGGGTAACTATAACAACCGTGGCCCGTATTAGTATAGACCAACATCATGGGTGGCCGAGGGTAACTATAACAACCGTGGCCCGTATTATTATAGACCAACACCATGGTGGCCGAGGGTAACTATAACAACCGAGGCCCGTATTATTATAGACCAACACCATGGTGGCCGAGGGTAACTATAACAACCGTGGCCCGTATTATTATAGACCAACTCCATGGTGGCCGAGGGTAACTATAACAACTGTGGCCTGTATTATTATAGACCAACACCATGGTGGCCGAGGGTAACTATAACAACCATGGCCCGTATTATTATAGACCAACTCCATGGTGGCCGAGGGTAACTATAACAACCGTGGCCCGTATTATTATAGACCAACACCATGGTGGCCTAGGGTAGCTATAACAACCGTGGCCCGTATTATTATAGATCAACACCATGGTGGCCGAGGGTAACTATAACAACCGTGGCCCGTATTATTATAGACCAACACCATGGTGGCCGAGGGTAACTATAACAACCGTGGCCCGTGTTATTATAAACCAACACCATGGTGGCCGAGGGTAACTATAACAACCGTGGCCCGTATTATTATAGACCAACACCATGATGGCCGAGGGTAACTATATCAACCGTGGCCCGTATTATTATAGACCAACACCATGGTGGCCGAGGGAAACTATATCAACCGTGGCCCGTATTAGTATAGACCAGCACCATGGTGGCCGAGGGTAACTATATCAACCGTGGCCCGTATTATTATAGACCAACATCATGGGTGGCCGAGGGTAACTATAACAACCGTGGCCCGTATTATTATAGACCAACATCATGGGTGGCCGAGGGTAACTATAACAACCGTGGCCCGTATAATTATAGACCAACACCATGGTGGCCAAGGGTAACTATAACAACCGAGGCCCGTATTATTATAGACCAACACCATGGTGGCCGAGGGTAACTATAACAACCGTGGCCCGTATTATTATAGACCAACACCATGGTGGCCGAGGGTAACTATAACAACCGTGGCCCGTATTATTATAGACCAACACCATGGTGGCCGAGGGTAACTCTAACAACCGAGGCCCGTATTATTATAGACCAACACCATGGTGGCCGAGGGTAACTATAACAACCGTGGCCCGTATTATTATAGACCAACACCATGGTGGCCGAGGGTAACTATATCAACCGTGGCCCGTATTATTATAGACCAACACCATGGTGGCCGAGGGAAACTATATCAACCGTGGCCCGTATTATTATAGACCAGGACCATGGTGGCCGAGGGTATCTATATCAACCGTGGCCCGTATTATTATAGACCAACACCATGGTGGCCGAGGGTAGCTATAACAACCGTGGCCCGTATTATTATAGACCAACACCATGGTGGCCAGGGGTAACTATAACAACCGTGGCCCGTATTATTATAGACCAACACCATGGTGGCCGGGGTTAACTATACCAATCGTGGCCCATATTATTATAGACCAACAGCATGGTGGCCGAGGGTTACTATAACAACCATGGACCGTATTATTATAGACAAACACCATGGTGGCCGAGGGTAACTATAACAACCGTGGCCCGTATTATTATAGACCAACACCATGGTGGCCGAGGGTAACTATAACAACCGTGGCCCGTATTATTATAGACCAACACCATGGTGGCCGAGGGTAACTATAACAACCGTGGCCCGTATTATTATAGACCAACACCACCATTGGCGTTGGTAATTATCCTTATTTAGTCAGAGGGAGATATTTTGAACCTCCCTTGTTTCGCTCCATTATTTTGATTTTTTTAGGACGTTCCTCTCCAATAGTTTGAAGATATCAAGACACTTCACTCCATTCAGGTGTTCCGAATTTTTTTTCTGAGCGATCGATAGCGAGCCTGTAATTTTGAAGAAATCTGCTTATGGTCAGGACATTTTAGACTGAAAAATATACAAATTTAACTTGAACGGGGTTTTGGTGGGCATTTCATAGTTTGTAAGAAGTTTAATAAGGCATTTTCGTTAAGCTAGGGGGCAGTAAATATGCATGGCTCGAAAATGGTAAAACACAAGCAAAATCCTCAATAATCATTACACAAACTATCATAATAACCCCCAAGAGGTCGGACCAGATTGTGTTAAGCTTATATAATTGTTCAGTGTATGTTTGAAAAATAGAAATAGACTCCATCAATCTCAGCCACAATTAACCCAAGAATAAATTATGTGGCCTTGTGTGTGAGTGGGCAGCGTGTGTGTGTGTGTAAGGGGGGGGGGGGGGTACAGGTGTGTGAGACTGGTTGAAATATAAAAAAACATTTGCCCCCTTCAAGCTCAATTTGTATAGGCTCGCTATATCGTTCGCCCGTAATAAAACATCGTCACCTAAATTAAGTGAAGTGTCATATTATCGCGCAAACTAATGGGGTGAATCAGCTTAAAATCTTTAAACAAATAAATCAGAATAAAGGGAGTCAAAAAACAAACAAAACAATAGATTACCCCCATTGAAACAGGGAGAAAAGATTGAGGGAACCATTTGAGGTTGCCCAAAACTCGCGAATGGTCAAATTAACTTAAACTGTCCGGCAGCCTCCAACACTACCACCAATTTATCTGAAGGGGGAGGGGCCCCCTTCTCCCTCATATTTAATTACATTTGTTTTGAAACTTTAATACATTACCCCCATTAGTTTGGCAATTTTAAGACCTCTTCTGCCATATAGGTGTCGAGTTTATCCTGGTGAACAATAGTAAGCCTGCTATTTAGGAAAAACAAGGCACGGTATTTTATTTACCGAAAAATGCACCAAATCTATTTAGAAGGAGGGGCTTTGGGGTAATTTTCAAAGCTTGATGGAGGTATAGATATATATATATATATGTGTATATATAATATATATATTATATATATATACAGTATATATATATATATATATATATATATATATATATATATATATATATATATACAGTATATATATATATATATATATATATATATTATATATATATATATGTTATATATAATATATATATATATATATATATATATATATATATATATATATATATATATATTTTCTTTAATACATACGAGGTTGAAAGAAATGGCAATTTCTGCGTTGGAAATTTTATTGTTCAAAGTTTCCAGGTCTCTGATGAGTTTTCGCTGGGTGGCGGGAAGTAGATGAAGGAGATGAGCAAAATTCATGGTGGTACAGGGTTACATTAAAGTACATGAAGATACAGGATATACGACGCGTTTCACTGGACAACCAGCATTATCAACATTATCATGTTGCCCCCGGGGCAACATGTACAAGCAGATAGACGGTGTGGCGATGGTCAGCCCCCTAGGAGTTCTTTTTGCGAACTTTTTCATGGGTACCATCGAGGAAGAGCTCCTAGCTGCCCAACGACCCGCCGTCTACTGTAGATACGTGGATGACATCTTCGTGCAAATCAAGGACCTCCACGAACTACAGGAACTCCAGCGTCGCTTCATGACCTCCTCCGGACTTAACTTCACCTTTGAAAAATCTAACAATGGAAAACTCCCCTTCCTCGACATCCTCGTAGCTCTGAACGACGATGGGTTCAAAACCACCGTCTACATTAAACCAACTAACACAGGACAATGCCTCAACGGCGATAGTGAATGCCCCCGCCGTTATCTTCTATCCTCCATCTCCGCCTATGTTAGGAGAGCCCTCACGCACTGCTCTACCTGGGCCGACACCCACCAGGAAATAGAAAGACTATCCCAAGTTTTAGTAAATAACGGATACTCCAACTCCGACATCTCCAGCACCATCAACCACCATCTTGAAAAATGGTACACCCAAAGCCCTCCCAACATTGACCCCCCCAATGAAATTAAGATCTTCTACCGCAATTACATGTCCTCTGAACACAAAAATGACGAGGCTGTCTTAAAAGAAATAATCTCCAAGCATGTCCACCCAACCAACCCGGAAAACAAAATCAAATTAATAATTTATTACAAATCCACCAAGACCTCCAACCTCGTTCTCCGCAACAAACCAGCCTCCACCAAGATAAGAGCCCGATGACCGACGATCACGTCATTTACCAACATACCTGTAATTATGAGGACTATGGACCTCATTCCTATATTGGTATGACGCAGACTCGTCTTTCACGTCGGTTAACTCTTCACCTTCAGGCTGGAGCCATCAAAGACCACTATCTCACCCCTAACCACCCTCACCTCACACGCAACGAGTTAGAGAAACACACCACCATACTCGATAAAGAAAGTGACCCAAGGAGATTACCTATACTCAAAGCTTTATATATCCAAGCCTTACATCCCAACATCAACAACCAAACTCTGGACCTTCAGATCCTTCCTTCTGCCAAAAGGCACTACCCTACAGGACCTAACACCCCCCCTCGCCCCCTGGTGCCCTTGACGCAGCCCCCCGCGATACCTCCTTCAGCTTCGTCTTCCGCAGGCGCCACACAACTTAGGCCACGCCCCTCGACACGCAGCCAATCAGCTTCGACCCCCCCAACTGACCACCATCCCGCATCCAGTGCGCATGCGTGAAGCGGTTCTCCCTTTCTCTCTCCTAGAATACCCCTCCACCAATAGCAGACTTTTGCCCCCTGATTTTCGCCTCCTCTGATCCTCCACCCTCTATATATACCCTTCCTGTTTACCTTTTATATCATTCCTTCCTTACTTGATAATGCTGGTTGTCCAGTGAAACGCGTCGTATATCCTGTATCTTCATGTACTTTAATGTAACCCTGTACCACCATGAATTTTGCTCATCTCCTTCATCTACTTCCCGCCACCCAGCGAAAACTCATCAGAGACCTGGAAACTTTGAATAATAAAATTTCCACCGCAGAAATTGCCATTTCTTTCAACCTCGTATGTATTAAAGAAAATTTATTACCTGGCTTTACTAACATATATATATATATATATATATATATATATATATGTATATATATACACTATATATATATATATATATATATATATATATATATATATATGTATATATATATACAGTATATATATACTGTATATATATATATATATATATATATATATATATACATTTATATATATATATATATATATATATATATATATATACATATATATATACAGTATATATATATATATTCTGACATACGGAGCCCTGTATGTTAATTTAAGAGTTAGAATTAGAGTTGAAGGAGTGTCAAACTACCCAAGCGGCGAAGCAGACCAGCGAGCGAACCAGCGAGTGGGAAACCAGCTCGCCCACATACCAGCAAACAAGCCTTCACACCTGCGTGCGTCATAGGGGACCCTGCAAACTACTGTGATGACCCGACGCTATGACGTATGATCGACGCCAGGATACTCCATTGGCCCACGCACCTGTTATGCAACTCGAGGAGCTATGATAGGAGCGCGCACCATCACTCGTCTCCTGATTCGTTCCTACACCATCATTGTTTAGTATATAAGACCCGAGTAGTGGGCATTCAAATCAGTCTCATTTGGAGTTGGGGAAGGTGAACTTGCAGCTGGAGGAAGACGGGGTGAAGTATTATAATGGGTTTGTGACTGTCAGTCAGATTATATAAGTGTGTGTTAAGTGTGTTCGGTGTAAACACTTACGTTATGTTGGTTAGTGAGATATGTGATTGGGAATTAACGTTAACGCTACTATATATGTACTTAACTATTTTAGTTGACTAACTTGTGGACTAAAGCAACTCTTTAAGTAATTGGGTTATGATGAAAGTAATACTATTGTTTTATATTAATACTTACGGGTTCTTTCATTTTCTTTTAATTAAGCTTACATTGCTTAACGGTGCTTAGTACGGTGATGCTATTGTCTCATATTAGTAATATCGCCTTAGACTAACATGGCTGTGTTAATATTACTTCTAGTGATTTCCTAAGCTGAAGAAAATTCTTTAAACTTCAAAATATTATTTTTGCTTTTCATATTATTTGAGTGAGACCTGAATCGAATCTATGAAGCGATCCTGTAACTTAATTTACTCATAATCAAACCTCAATGTTACGTGGTTAAGAAATACATTTAACTAATTATTAAATATATATCTAACTTTTTATGTGACTTTGATATTAATCCTGATGATAATAATACTATAATACTGTTAACGTAAGACAAGAAACTAGAATAATTACATTAAATATAAATAAAAGGACATATAAGAAAACTATCTATTCATTTCAAAAATGGTAGGAGACAGAAATATTCTTACTTTAATATTTATCTTTCAAGACTTTTTATAGAATTATTAGTCCTTCTTAAGATATACTTCTTCGGTTCATAACCATAGCCTACTAAGCTTCGGTTAAATAATAATTCTTTATAAATACTACATGACTTTAATTAGTTTCAGTATTTTTCATAATTAAAGAGTATCAGTCAATATAGGATACTAAGTCCTAAGATCCAAAAGGAAAGGAAGCAACAACAGGAAATAATTGTATTAGATTTTACTTTTGTTTTGCCTTCAGCTGACTGATACCTTAATATATATCTCTGTGCTATCTAGATTCATCAAGTTAACCACTTGAGGATCAAGATACGTAACAGAAGAGTGGCGACCTCGCCAGGATTCGTTTCATACAGTTTCACTCAATTTCATTACCGTTTCACTACTTAAAAATCAAATATTAATCATGCCTCATCTAATTAATGATGAAGATGCTCGAGTTTTCATAGAATCAGAACCCACAGCCCCTGATATTGACTGTCTGTCAAAATCCGAACTGAAAGTGCTTGCCTCACATCTCCAGTTAACTGTCTCAAACATGTCTAAAGTAGAGGTGGCTCAGACCATAAAAACCCACCTGTTCCCTGTAGAAGGCGGGGAGGGTGACGGAGCAGTTGGTGGGATCCCGTGTAAGCCTAGCCAACTTGATGAACAATTGCCACCTGGTTTGACCGGTGATCAAGTACTGGAACTAGCCAGAATAAATGCCGAAGCAAATGCCGAACAAGCCAGACTAAATATAGAACTAGCCAGAATAAATGGCGAACAAGCCAGAGCAAATACCGAAGAAGCCAGCATAAAAGCCAGAGCAACGACCGAACAATATGAATATCAATATCGTACAGCTCAACTAAATGTCAATACAAATGCTCCCGTAATTGCTCCCCCTCTGGAATTGACTATGACTATTGTCATTCCACCTTTCACTGAGGATAATGTGCAGGATTTCTTTGTTTTGTTTGAGGAAGTTGCTGGAGGTATGAAGTGAACAAGAGATCAATGGCCTTTTATGTTACAAACCCGTTTGACAGGGCAGGCTCGAGCCACGTATTTGTCAGAAGTAGCAGAAGTTAGGCAGGATTATGACAATCTCAAAGAAGCTATCCTAAAAACCTATCAATTGCAGCCTGAGGCTTACAGGCAATCTTTCCGTAAAAACCAGAAGAAAGTAGAAGAAACCCATAAGGTATTTGCCATGACTAAAACTTTCAATCATTGGGTTAAGAGTAAGAAAGTCACAAGCTACAACGATCTGAAGGAGTTGGTCCTGTTAGAAAATTTCCTATGGAAAATTGATTCTTCTGTATCCTATCATTTAAAGGGGAAAAAGGTAGATTGTCTTGCCGACGCCGCTGACATGGCTGACACATACGTGCTCAACAACAAATTTCGTGGAAAGAAGCCCTACGATAATTCTAGTTCTAATTTTAAGTATCCCAAACACAAATCTGACAGACCCAGTCACAAGCCTATAACGTCTTCCCCAGCTAGCCAAAATAGAATTGTTCCCCCAACTAAAAATGCGACTCAGGGCAATGGTAACAGAGGTGGGCCCCAAAGTAATAGTAATGCTCAAAGAGGGAACGTTCCCGTTATCCCTAAAGTATGTACTTTTTGTGGCATGAGAGGCCACCTAGCTTATCAGTGCTGGGCCAAGGAGAAAACCGAGAGATCGGGGCAGACAGTTGCCGCCGTATCTCAAATTCCATATGTGCATTTAATGCAGGGCTCCCGACAGAAGGAGTACCTAGCACCAAAAGTTCCTTTAATGCAGGACTCCCGACAGAAGGCGTACCTAGCACCAAAAGTTCCTTTAATACAGGACTCCCGACAGAAGGAGTACCTAACAGCTAACGTAAATCATCTAGACAGGGGTGTAGTAGCATGTGTGGTGCAACCCACTAGGGTTAAGCCAATAATAATTTCACCATCAGTGCAGGACAGTTACCGTCCCTTTATTTCATCTGGCAACATGAGATTAAATGGTTGTATGCATGAGGTAAAAATTCTGAGAGACACAGGTTCTACTAGCACCCTCATGGTGAATCTTTACACTGAGTGCCCACCTGGCGAACCAGTTGTAATGAGAGGTGCTGGAGGCCAATTTTATGCACACTTGGTAAAAGGCGAAATTGAATGTGAGTTACTACAGGGTGAGGCCACCATAGCTTTGTGTAGGTCCCAAGATATCCCTGTGCCTGGGGTAACACTCCTTTTGGGGAATGATGTAGCGGGTGAGAAGGTCCGACCAGACCCTATTTTGTCACTTTCCCCTGTTAACGAGCCACTAACCGGTGAGGTCGAAAAGGAGATGCCAACAGTTTTCCCTGTGTGTGCTGTCACACGTTCAATGTCTCAAGTAGCAGTTCCCTCAGACAGAAATGTACCGAATGTAAGAGTTGATGAAAGGGATGATGAGAGTGTGAATGATGCTCCAACTGTGCCTGATGATGTGACTGAGGTGGATTTATCTGACACCTTTATGGCTCATCTTGACCCTAACGATGACCATGAAACCCTTCCAAATTGTCCTAGTGGCCTGGTAGAGCTACAGAGAGATGATAGTGAATGCAAGGAGTTAGCTGCCAGGTCCGTGAGTGAAGAGGAATGTGAGAAGGAGGGTGGTGAATGTTTCTACCTCAAAGGAGGAGTATTGTGGCGTAGATGGAGACAGCCACACAGACCAATCGATGACGGGGCCTGGGACGTCCATCAAGTAGTAGTCCCCAAACCTTGTCGTAGAGATATCTTGGAAATGGCACATTGTATACCATTGGCAGGACACCTAGGTGTGAGAAAAACTCTAGACAGAATCAGAGCCCACTTTTACTGGCCAGGAATGCGTGCAGATGTAGTGGAGTTTTGTAGAGTGTGTCACACTTGCCAGATGACAGGAAAACCCAATCAGAAGGTGCCTGTACATCCTCTGGTGCCCTTGCCCGTCTTCGAGAATCCTTTTACTCGGGTGGTAGTGGACATTGTAGGCCCATTGCCTAAGACTTCCCAAGGTAACATTTATTTATTAACTATCATGGACATGGCAACTCGCTACCCAGAGGCTATAACCCTTAAGGACTACCTCTGCTCCAACTGTCATCAAGGAACTGCTCAAATTCTTCACCAGAATGGGTATCCCCCATGAGGTGCAAAGTGATCAAGGAACTAATTTTACCTCTAACATTTTTCAGCAGTCCCTGAAGGAGTTGGGTATCGAGCATGTTAAGTCTAGCACCTACCACCCAGAGAGTCAAGGGGTTCTCAAACGATATCATCAGACATTAAAGGGAATGTTACGTAAGTATTGTACAGAGACCGGAGTTGAGTGGGATAAGGGGGTAACTTTTCTTTTATTTGCTACTCGTGAGGTTCCAACTGAATCCCTGGGTTTTTCCCTTAATGAGCTAGTTTTCGGTCACCAAGTAAGAGGTCCTTTGCAACTATTGTAGGATAGCCTAGTTGGCCAGGAGGGAAACCAAAACCTCCTCAAGTATGTTTCAGATTTCAAAACCCGGCTGAGATCCTCATGTGAGTTTGCCGCTCAAAACTTGACAGTGGCTAAAAGCTCCATGAAGACCTGGTATGACAGAAAAGCCCGTGAGAGGGAGTTTCAGCCCGGTGATGAGGTTTTCGTCCTGCTCCCCCCTTTTGGCCAACCTTTATCTGCCAAGTTCAGGGGCCCATATAAGATCATTCGGAGGGTGAGCATTGCCGATTATCTAGTAACTACCCCAGACAGGAGAAAGCCCACGCAAGTATTCCATATAAATATGTTGAAACCCTACCATAGGTCCCCTGATTCCTCTCCTCCAGATTCTCCCACTGTGGCAGTGAATGTCAGGACCTGTGGACAGCCTGGTGCGGACAAAGTCTTCAGTTCTCTTACTGACCCGCAACAGACTGTTCCAGAGCCTGAAGGTATCCATGAAGACTTTGACTTGTCATGTAGCCTATCCAACTTTCAGTATAATTCAGTGGCTTGGGGGGAATTACCATCTAAACTATGTCATCTTCCCTCTGATCAAGCGAACCAACTAATCTCTGTTTTATCTCAGTCTCCCAGTGTGTTCCGTGATACTCCAGGGCTCACTTCTTTGGCCGTGCACGACATCGACGTAGGGGATGCAACTCCCATTAAACTATCCCCCTACCATGTCTCACCACAACGCAGGAGTATACTGCAGGTCGAGCTTGACTTCATTTTTTCAAACCAGCTGATCACAAGGGCCTTAAGCCAGTGGAGTAGTCCGGTCATACTTGTGCCAAAGCCAGACGGGAGCCATAGGTTTTGTAGGGACTATAGGCAAGTTAATGCTGTCACAAAGAACGATACCTACCCACTGCCACGGATCAAAGATTACATTTACCGGGTTGGCCTCATACAGCAGTAAGATAAACTTAATGAGAGGATTTTGGCAATTAGCTCTCCCTTGTAGCGAGGTACATATCATGCTTTAGTAGTGCGCTGTCAAGCCTTCAACTGTGAGATGCCTTGCAGTTCGAATAACGCTCCAGCTACGTTCCGGCTATCTTCTGATGTGGTACCTGGAGACGTTGCCTACTTTGGGTGATATCCTTATTATATCCTCATTATAATCTTGCTGTTGCCAATCTGGTGGTGAATCTATTTATGTATTATGTTTAATATTGTGTACTATACTCCTTAAACTCTTTTCTAGGGGGAAGGTCTGACATACGGAGGCCTGTATGTTAATTTAAGAGTTAGAATTAGAGTTGAAGGAGTGTCAAACTATCCAAGCGGCGAAGCAGACCAGCGAGCGAACCAGCGAGTGGGAAACCAGCTCGCCCACATACCAGCAAACAAGCCTTCACACCTGCGTGCATCATAGGGGACCCTGCAAACTACTGTGATGACCCGACGCTATGACGTATGATCGACGCCAGGAGACTCCATTGGTCCACGTACCTGTTATGCAACTCGAGGAGCTATGATAGGAGCGTGCACCATCACTCGCCTCCTGATTCGTTCCTACACCATCATTGTTTAGTATATAAGACCCGAGTAGTGGGCATTCAAATCAGTCTCATTTGGAGTTGGGGAAGGTGAACTTGCAGCTGGAGGAAGACGGGGTGAAGTATTATAATGGGTTTGTGACTGTCAGTCCGATTATATAAGTGTGTGTTAAGTGTGTTCGGTGTAAACACTTACGTAATGTTGGTTAGTGAGATATGTGATTGGGAATTAACGTTAACGCTACTATATATGTACTTAACTATTTTAGTTGACTAACTTGTGGACTAAAGCAACTCTTTAAGTAATTGGGTTATGATGAAAGTAATACTATTGTTTTATATTAATACTTACGAGTTCTTTCATTTTCTTTTAATTAAGCTTACATTGCTTAACGGTGCTTAGTACGGTGATGCTATTGTCTCATATTAGTAATATCGCCTTAGACTAACATGGCTGTGTTAATATTACTTCTAGTGATTTCCTAAGCTGAAGAAAATTCTTTTAGCTTCAAAATATTATTTTTGCTTTTCATATTATTTGAGTGAGACCTGAATCGAATCTATGAAGCGATCCTGTAACTTAATTTACTCATAATCAAACCTCAATGTTACGTGGTTAAGAAATACATTTAACTAATTATTAAATATATATCTAACTTTGTATGTGACTTTGATATTAATCCTGATGATAATAATATAATACTGTTAACGTAAGACAAGAACCAAGAATAATTACATTAAATATAAATAAAAGGACATATAAGAAAACTATCTATTCATTTCAAAAAGGGTATGAGACAGAAATATTCTTACTTTAATATTTATCTTTCAAGACTTTTTATAGAATTATTAGTCCTTCTTTAGATATACTTCTTCGGTTCATAACCATAGCCTACTAAGCTTCGGTTAAATAATAATTCTTTATAAATACTACATGACTTTAATTAGTTTCAGTATTTTTCATAATTAAAGAGTATCAGTCAATATAGGATACTAAGTCCTAAGATCCAAAAGGAAAGGAAGCAACAACAGGAAATAATTTTATTAGATTTTACTTTTGTTTTGCCTTCAGCTGACTGATACCTTAATATATATCTCTGTGCTATCTAGATTCATCAAGTTGTATATATATATATATATATATATATATATATATATATATATATATATATATATATATACTGTATATACTGTATATATATATATATATATATATATATATATATATATATATATATATACAGTATATATATACTGTATATATTCGCATTAAATATTTTCTTATTAATCGTTAGATCTATTTTGTAAATATCAATTATGAAACCTGATTTGCTTTTATATAGACTCGCACTTAGTATTTTCTTTACAATTTTGTGTTTGATTTTCGTCCAAATTTGAGCATTCTTATGTCTGCTCAGGAGACTAGGCCAGGCTAACTAATTATGTAAAAGCTTTATATGTATACACTTTGTTATGGGATTAAATGTACTTTACTTTACTTTTGTTTTTCAATATCATCTAATGGTACCCAGAATAATGTGAAGACATGAGTCCTCGTATACTGAAGTGGTCCAAAGAGGCGATAGAAGTGGCTGAGAAAGAGGAAAGGTAAAACATGGGGGTAATCAATGTGTCTGTTTCAACCCCCCTGCCCCTCCCTCTTCTGCACCCCCCCCCCCTCACCTTCCCCCCACACACACGCACACACGCACACACACACACACACACTCACCCAAACGGCCCCCTAATTAATTCTCGGGATAATTGCGGTCCATCTGTCCCGAGTTGCGAGATGGGCTGATAATGGCGTGTAATTTAGTCATTGTGGCGCCTCTAAGTCAGACTGTACACTGTGAAGAATCTAGGGTTGATTTATTAGTTGATGTATTTATATACTGTATGTATTATTGTTTTACTTTCCTCCCTAGACCTCCATCAATCTTAATCAATTATCCTCAAGATCAGCCTTCCATATAAATTTGTAACTTTTTCGGTAGAAAAATGTCCTCGCCGAAGGCCGGTTCTTCCAATATTACAGGCTCGCTATCGCTCGCCAGGAAAAAATCTACACCTACTGTAAATGGCACGGAAGGTCTTGATGTTGATAAAACAAATGTGACGAAAGGTCTTAAAATCGACAAACTATTGGGGCGAATGTCTTAACATTTCAAATAGGGCTGAACATGAGGGAGGAAGGGGGCCAGAAAAATAAACTACCTCCCACTTCATAATACCATCCAAATTTCAGAAGCAATGGACTAACTACTGAATAATTACGAATACACTGTAAACAGTTGCGCGTTCAAATGTAACTAACATGATACGAGCAAAAAGAGCTTCCTTCGTTCATGTGTGCTAATTTGAACACGTAAACGTTTGAAACATTTATTATATATAGCATTCTTCTTTTTTAATTTCCCTATGTGTATGAAGGAGGCAAAGGGCAAAGCTACCTGTAACAAGTGTCTCCCCTCTAAGTTGAAAGAGTGACAGAGCAAACATGAAGTGAACAAAGAAGTGTGGTGTGCTTGTTTAGTAAAGTGAATTGTAATTATGTAAGGGAGACATTATTAAATCCATGTATTCACTTTTCCAAAGTTAAATTGGTGAACTCATATACTTTTCATTCTTTGATTGTATGTGTATATTACGGGTTTAGGGAGGTAAAGGGGGAGTGTATTTTTATTTGGCAATGGTTTTATCAACTCTGTGTATGCATAGTGGTATCAGGCACACAGATCCCGCCCGTACTGTATAATGTGTACAACTAGCCAGTTTGTCCATCATCTGTTGTCGTCCGTCGTCCGTCGTCCGTCTGGAAACTCCTAGGAGTTTCATTAAAATTCGCAGGTACATGTATATCTATTTATTCAATGCGAAGGTCTGTCAAAAAGTATTTTTCAATTTACTTAAAAGGTCAAGGTCAAAGGTCCAGGTTAAAAATATTGTCAATATTTCATATTTTTTAAGCTTTACTCAACTTTCTTCACTTTCAATATACAAATTACTGGTAATTTTGAATTGATAATGACCGAATTTTAGACAAATATTCCAAAGGGTAAGGTCAAAGGTCAAAATACGATTATTACTAGTATTTCTTATACTAACTGTTTGATTATCACTAAGCTCATCTTGTATATTCGGAAACCTAGGCCAAGGTCATACAAGAAATATAGGTCGCAGAGTTGGGTGTGCAGGTTTTTCTTTCTTATTTGTAAATGCGAAAAATGCACAGCTACTTTATTATTATAATAGTACTATTATTTTATTTATTGTATTTTACTTATTTGCTTTACTTTGTTTCTTAAATTGGAGGGAAGTGAACATTCGACGACAAAATAATAAAGGTGGTACAGATTGTCTATATCAGTTCTGACATCCTGATAATATATTTTGAAACCTTCCCTTAACACACGTGCCCGGATCAGTGTTTCCCTCAATCCTTGTTCACTATTTCAAGTTAATGTTAATTATTGAAATGTACCAGCTACTTCTGCAGGTGGTTGTGCAGTCACTCATAAAAAATCGTAATCCCTCTATGTTTTTCTGTATTCATTTGTAACTTACTAGATTGATTTGTTTATAAAACTTACTTTACAATAAATAGTATGAATAAGTTTGTAGTAAATGTATATATAATTTTATTCATAAATTCGTTTCTAGAGAAAATTTACAAATTTAGTTTGCATGTATGTATGGATTATGTACTCAGACTCATACCTCATAACTGGGGGTGGCCGACTCGATACAGAGACAAGACAGAAACAACATTAAAAGTCCAATTCTTAGAGTCCGGGACCACTTTCGCGTTCTCTCGCCCCTTTCTCTGTCTCGTCTAGTAGGTGAAGTCTACAAAGGGAGGAGGATTTCTAGCTCCCGCCCCCAGAAGGAAAAGTAGGACATTAAAAGAGACAGATAGAAACGGCTAAGGTTGGGTCGAGGATAGGATCAGCACTCACCCAGTTTCTAGAGATATATTTCCATATTTAAACATAGGTGAGGTCCACGAAAATTCCCGAGTGACTGTACTGGAGACAATTATGCTGCCGTCACTGGATTGAACGAACTAAAAGATTAAGCCTCCCAGCAGCTGGGAGTTTAAAATATACCCCTCTTACTGGAGAAAAGATGTGTCAATCTGGAAAATGAAACGCCTTCGATTATAGAAACATCCGCGAGAGTTTTCATTATCAAGAGTGCCCGATTGACGCCTACCCATTAAGGTGGGAAGGGTTTATTAATTCGTCGATTTATTTATATATTCATCATTTTCATAGTTTCCTCCCTAGACCTCTATCAAGCTTTAAGAAAAAACATACCCAAGATCCCCATTCTAGATATATTTGTACATTTTACGATAGAAAAATGTTCTGGCCGAAGGCCGGTTCCTCTAACTTACAGGCTCGCTAACGCTCGCTAGCAAAAAATCGACACCTAAATGGCACGAAAGATCTTACTATCGACAAAGAAATGGAGCATAGGTCTTAAAATCGTTAAACTAATGGAGCAAACATCTTAAAACTCAAATTTAATGAGCAAATTTAATTTAATATTGAGTTATACAGCCAGATACAGACATTTGATCACCCACTGACGACATTTGACAGTGTTTCAAGAAAGTTGGACGTACACACATAATATATAATAACGTACACATAACATACATGACGAAACCACCTATAGTCTATTCGCTGTAAGTAGTCGATAAATCATGATCTCTAACCTCTGCAACTCAAAAACGGCTAGAGTAATCGATCTAATATTTTTACAACTTGGGGTGAGTCAGTTAAAGAATAGATGTGGAAATTTAAAGCCAATTTACTCTAGCCCTTTTTTAGTTACATAGGATAGAAGTCATGATTTCTCGTCTACTTACCACGAATAGACTATAGACAAGTGAAGAAACCAATGTACACAAGCACGAGGTTTGGGGCCCTCCTTTTTATATTGGGCCGTGCTCTTGTCTCGACACCTGGACGTCATCTGCACGTACCTGGTCCAACACGTACTGGGTACGTTGTAGGTACGTTCTGATGTCCTGCTGTTTTTTGTTGATTTTGCGTGATCCGAACTGTCATCGGCCAATTCTCTGGCTGGGGTAGCGATGCCTCGTATTGGGTAGGTTCTGTTTTCGATTTAATGTTGTGCTTGTTCATAGTGGGTACGAGATGCCCTCGAGATGGTCTCTTCTTATAATTTGTCGTGCTCGATATCCCCAACTTTTTAGCAAAACTCAATACGCGCTAAGTCGCCGTCCAAGTCGTGAATGTGTGAGGCGGCCATAACTGTGTTAGTGCCCACCCGGACCAATGACTGAGTTATACAGCCAGTTATTGTGTTAGTGACCACCCGGACCAATGACTGAGTTATACAGCCAGTTATTGTGTTAGTGCTCACCCGGACCAATGACTGAGTTATACAGCCAGTTATTGTGTTAGTGCTCACCCGGACCAATGACTGAGTTATGCAGCCAGTTATTGTGTTAGTGACCACCCGGACCAATGACTTAGTTATACAGCCAGTTATTGTGTTAGTGACCACCCAGACCAATGACTGAGTTATACAGCCAGTTATTGTGTTAGTGAACACCCGGACCAATGACTGAGTTATACAGCCAGTTATTGTGTTAGTGCTCACCCGGACCAATGACTGAGTTATACAGCCAGTTATTGTGTTAGTGACCACCCGGACCAATGGCTGAGCTATACAGCCAGTTACTGTGTTAGTTCTCACCCGGACCAATGACTGAGTTATACAGCCAGTTATTGTGTTAGTGACCACCCGGACCAATGACTGAGTTATACAGCCAGTTATTGTGTTAGTGCTCACCCGGACCAATGACTGAGTTATACAGCCAGTTATTGTGTTAGTGCTCACCCGGACCAATGACTGAGTTATACAGCCAGTTATTGTGTTAGTGCTCACCCGGACCAATGACTGAGTTATACAGCCAGTTATTGTGTTAGTGCTCACCCGGACCAATGACTGAGTTATACAGCCAGTTATTGTGTTAGTGCTCACCCGGACCAATGACTGAGTTATACAGCCAGTTATTGTGTTAGTGCTCACCCGGACCAATGACTGAGTTATACAGCCAGTTATTGTGTTAGTGCTCACCTGGACCAATGACTAAGTTATACAGCCAGTCATTGTGTTAGTGACCACCCGGACCCCTTTCAAGCTAGATTTGTGCATATTTTTCGATATAACCATGTCCTGCCGAAGACCGATTTATTTTCACTTACAGTTTCGCAATTACTCGACCAAACTAATGGAGGGAAACATGGGAGGGCAAAAAAAGAACTCCCTCGGACCCAAATAGGGTTAACGCAAAATAGTACGTAAATATGACTATAAAGACTGTTAAATAAATGTATTTTAAGAATCTAGCTACCTAAAATGATCTACTTTCAGTCTAGCTGCCGATACCATATTTAAACTTAGAAGAACAGAGAAACAAAATTAAGCGCAGGTTTTTGTTTTGTTTTCTGGACCCCTTTTCCCTCATGTTTAGCCCCATTATGTTTTAATATTTAAGATATTAAGCCCATTTCTGTGCTAGTATTAAGACCTTTCGAGCCATTTAGGTCTCAATTTTGTTCCTGGTGAGCGATAGGGATTCTACATTTTAGGAGGAACTGGTAAATGTTTATACCTAAACATTTTCTAATTTATCTCGAGGGGTGTTTTTTTAAGCTTGATAGAGGTCTAGGAAGCAAACTAAAAAAAATAATAATAATTTAATGAAGTAATATCAATAACTAAAACAAAAAACGTAAAACCAATGATGTCCTCTATACACGAGATATACAGTATGTAACAATTAGTTTTGACCTGTTGAGGATTGAATAGCAAAATGGTCCCGCAATGTAGGCAATTTTGACAGAAATAAAAAATGTGTTGATCGTAAATTGATGGGGAAAAATGTTGGTGTGGTTTCGTCATTAATCCGCTAGGTGGAGTCCTAAATAAAATAACCAAATCTCTTTCTCCCCCCATATAACATGCACTATATATTTCTGTAGTTGCTTTTTATTGGAGGGGAGGAAGGGAGGGGGGGTTTACTGGGTGGTACAGGCGTTTCGTAAATCCTGAAGTTAATTGTTATATGTGATTATGATGAGGGTTCTTTGTGTGTGTATTTATGAATTAATACAATAATTCAGTCATCAACTACAGTAGGTTACATTAAATATATAATTGTAGACAGAAAACGATTTGTCCTATATCATCAGTCAATGATCTGTGTATGTGTTTTCAGTGTTATATAATATTTACTAATACAATATTTTTCCGAATAAATATTGTATAAACTAATTATTGGTAGAAAAGGAAAAAAATAGTTATACGTGCTTCTTGCTACATTGGTATACAGTTCATCCAGATTCCCGATACTAGCTATCCCTTTTCAATATTTCATTGAAGTGTCCATGAATTTCTGGTGCGATTCGCCATTCATACGGTACCCCTTTTGCGTGTACTTTTTATTTATTTTTATTTTTATTTATACAGTTTACACTTTACCTATATATTCTTTTACTCTAGTAAAGAAACAACTCATGTTATTTTTAACATCGTTTTCAATAACAATACCCCCAAAATGAAATTAATGAAAGCATGTGATTATCCCAGGATTCGAAACTAGGATATATCATACAGAACGTACATGTTTTAACCATTACACCATCGAGACAGTTAGAGATTACATTATATAAACATCATTCTATAAAGGATTATTTGCATTATGTTTCCTAATCCCTGTAAACAAGTTTATCGGCTACATGTTTCAGAGCAATGAATGGTGGCAATATTGGTGGTGATAAACCCATCTTACACAAGGATTAAACGGTATATCACTATAAATATACCTAGTGATCTTATACACCTTGTTCATACCCTGTGAGGCAATTTTAACATACAAATTAACACTGAAATCAAAGGAAGTTTTTTTTCTGAACCCCCTACTCCCTCATGTTTAGCCCCATTTGCTTTGAGATTGTAAGACGTTCGACTCATTATTTAAGCAATTTTAAGACCTTTTGCCACATGCTTTTGCCAATATCAAAGCCTTCCATGCCTTTCAGGTGTTGTCATTTTTTTTTCTGGCGAGATATAGCGAGCGTGTAATTTAAGAAGAACCGGCCTTTTGCCGTAATTTTTTTTCTTTTTTCCGAGTAAAATATCAATTTTGTCTCGAGTTTCTTGAGAATGTATTATAAATTTGATATAGAGGTCTAGCGCGCAAACTAACCGCCTCCCCCCCCCCCTATCATACTATTTAACAAATATTCGCGTGCTTTAATATGAGAAGAAAAACGATTGTATTTATTATGTTTAGATCATATATTGCAAAAAGGCGTACTTACAATTACACTAATATAGTCTTTTTAAATCTAGATATGTAATTAAAGCTGATTAATGTAGTTATTCGTATCAAACAACCTCAATTCATATAAAAAAAACGTCATAAGAATTATTCAACATTGATTGAATGCTAATGTTCGAAACGCTTAGCCTTTATAGATACAAATGGTGGAAAAAAAAATCTAAAATTTGACTGTATAATTAATGGCACTTCACTTTTAAATGAACGTAATAAATAATTCAAGTTCTTTGAAATTGTGAAAACTCTGTGTACATGTGTGTGTGTGGTTGTGGTTGTGTTGTTATGTGTGGGTGTGTGTGGGTGTGTGTGTGTGTGTGTATTTGGGCGTGGTATATAGTGCCCTAGATGATAAAGAGTATTGGTTAGCTTTATGTTGCTTGAAAAGCATAAAATTTGGCAGGATTAGTTTATCTGTTTGGAAAAAGAAAGCAGGTATGGTATATATTATCAAAATAGAAGACTATAGCATCTCATCCTTAACTATAGAAATGGGGATGGAGAAATCACCTCATAGGCTCCCGGCTGGTGCACTCTTAGGTAACATGGACATAAAAGCCTCCCACTCCCCCTATTTGTGGCTATCCTTTTTGCTCCCAAGAATCAACTCAAGACTACTCCAAGAAAAACACAAGAAGTTAGGTACAGCAACTAATACCTGTGATCCAAGCTTAATAAATAACCCTGAAAAAAACATACTGTCCATGTTGGGTTCCTGGGCATCATGATATCCACTGACAAAACTGCCATGTCACCAGCACTGCCTTATTACCTGCCGACAAAGGTCTCATAGACATACAATCTGTGAGGACCTACAGTCCATTCATTATATGTAGGCCAAAACTCGTGACCTTTAACATCTGTAACTCACAAAAGGCTAGGACAAATGGGCTGTAAATTCCCACACCTATTCTCGGCTGATCCTTCTCAAATGGCAGAAATAGTAGCTTGTTTACTTTAGTCCTCTTTGAGTTGCAAGATAGCTTACGAGTTTTGGCTCCAATAACAAAAATACCTCCCTGATCTCCTTCGACACTGACAAGCTACTGACGACAGCACAATCAACCACCATCAGAGTCGTCACCAACAGCAACTGCTGAAATTTCCAATGCTACCACCAACGCCGAGGAGCGTATCACCACTTGAATCTCTACCTCCCACACCAGGCAAGGATTACCAGCTGCCAAGTTTAATGGGTGTGATCACTAAGGACCTATGGTGAACCCTAGCACCCGGGATACAGCTGCCTGATAAGTGTCTTCGTGGCGTAGTGCATAAGTGCACTGATTTTTGGTGTGAGCGTCCTGGGTTCGAATCCCCGGACTGCCACATGGATTTGTTGATTTCATTAATTGAGTTTAGAAGTATAGGTGGCTGGTGTAAAGAACATAAGAATATCCACATAACTATTCCTAATAAACGGTGAGAGGGTGATTCGTCCCCGAGTGATTGTTCCAGGTGTTTCATCCCTGGTGGATTCGTCCTCTATGGTGATTCGTTCACTATGGTGATTCGTCCCCAGGTTGATTCGTGTGTGTGTGCTTTTATGTTTTTATTTTATTTTATTTTTTTATTTTTTTTTATGTATTTTATTTTTTATTTTATTTTTTGTGGTTTAGTATACTTGTAAAATATGGCGAAATGAAGCTGTGAGAAATTTAGAGCTTTAGTAACAAGACCCGGCCATCATTTTAGTTAAAATAAGACTTTAGAGGCTATCAACCCAAGAGGATTATTAAGCCCACCTGAAAGTCAGGAAGAACGGAACTGGAGTCCCCGAGACCCCCAGGTATACTGGAAATACAAACCCAGAGATTGTTCTGCTCCGGAACCCCAGACGTCTTCCTTTATAACGATCAGGACTGAAACCCCCTTTCGAGAACTCCAGTCACTTGATGCCGGCCTTGAACAAACATATATATTTTTTTAAATAATAGCACTGCAACAATAGTCAATATTAAATATACAATAATGTATTTTAATAAGAAACTATACATGTATATATGATACCTACATATCATGGGTCGCACATACCCTAAATCTCATACAATACAACTAAATAAGGTACTTTTATAGTGTTTCCAACCACCTACATAGGTACGTACGTACACTCATACACTTCCTATTTCAAATACGTCTCGCTCCTGTGCTCAACCCGTAATCCTCCATATATGTTGTTACCCGAGAGCAGCCCTCTGTGGTCCCTTTACAAACATGAGCTCACGGCCGTATTCTGTAGCATGTGGGAAATGCGTTGTTTATTCATTCCCGAACAAACGCTAAGGAATTCAGCGTTGAAAGATAACTTGATATCGTCCAACGTCTTTAGTAATGTAGTTTGTATCTTTGTATTTCATTAATTGAAAAAGAAATGAGTACGGGTTCATTCATCTATGTTTCACAGGTAATCAGACTCCCCCACTACCACACACACACACACTCACACACAAACACATACACATACTGTATTTATATATATATATATATATATATATATATATATATAGTATATACAGGATGTCCCAGGAGCAAAGGGCATAACTTTGGGAAATGATAAAACAAGGTATTCTAAGCCTAAAATGTTCTATAACAAAAAGTCCAAATATCAACCGTTAAAAAGATAATTGAAGGTTTTATATAGTGTCCTCCCCCGCCTCACTGTAATGGACTCTTCCATGTCAGATAGTTTCCAACTGGTCCAAAGTGAGCTATTATATATATAATCATTTTGCAACTTACAGAATTAAAATATCTTCACAATAACATGGTAAAATAACTGCAGTTAGATGGAGGTTGTGGTAGGTACTAAGACAGCTAGGCCACCCTTATGGGGAAATACTTAAGAAAATGCCATTTTCAACATGCAATATCTCTTTACTGGTTGAGATTTGGAATATTTCTTATAGAACATTTTAGGCTTAGAATATTTTGTTTATAATTTCCCAAAGTTATGCCCTTTCCTCCTGGGACACCCAATATATATATATATATATATATATATATAAGTTAATATCTACCGCTATAGGCCTCATCCACTGAGATGAATATAACCGGAGCGATAATTTAGAGATTGTGGCATTATTCTTGTGAATGTTGGTGCATATTCACTATCTAGCATCTATCTAACGACTTTTGAGAACGGATCTACCGTTGTTTTGTTTTCTTTCTTTTTGTGTAACCCTGCTATCTTTCCTTCCACAGTGTTCCAGATCGACTCTGAGGAACTGGTGCTGAAGGGCGTGACCCGTAAGGACATGGGCGCCTACTTCTGCATCGCCAGGAACAAGGTGCCGCCCTCGATCAGCAAGAGGATCGTCTTGGAAGTGCAGTGTGAGTAGGACAGAAAGAACCCAAAATTATTCACTACTCCTATTATATAACGTATTACTGAAATAACACAAAATAATTCAACACTTTTATTTTTTTAAGGGAGCCCACCTCGCTTTTTTTGTTCTCCCTCTCTCTTTGGCTTGTATCCATTCGGCCCATTTCAGCCTACTGTTTTAAGACGTTTACCCCCATCCAGGTGTCAATATTTTCCTGGTGAGCGGTAGCGAGCCAGCATATATATATATATATATATATATATATATATATATATATTGTACAGCTATCTAAATTTGTAATTTTTTCGACAGAAAAATTTCTCCGGCGAAGCCGGATTTCTCCATACAATGCTGGCTCGCTATCGCTCGCCAGGAAGAGATCGACACCTGGATGTGGATAAACGTCTTAAAACAGTTGACTGAATGGGGCCTAATGGATACAAGCAAGAGAAAGAGAGAAAGGGAGATAAAGAGAACAAAAGCAGGTGACCCCCCTTAACGTATCCCAGAAATAACCCCAAATGATTCAACAGAATATTGAACGTATGACTGATATAACCCAAAACATTTCAACACTATTATTTGTAAACGTATTACTGGATTAACCCAAAATTATTCAACACATTATTTAACGTAATACTGAAATAATCTTAAACTATTCAACACTCTTATTATATATCGTATTACTGAAATAACCCAAAATATTCAACATTCATGTTATTTAACGTATTACTAAAATAGTCATAAACTATTCAACATTCATATTATTTAACGTATTACTAAAATAGTCATAAACTATTCAACATTCATATTATTTAACGTATTACTAAAATAGTCATAAACTATTCAACATTCATATTATTTAACGTATTACTAAAATAGTCATAAATTATTCAACACTCATATTATTTAACATATTACTGAAATAATCCAACACTTTTTAACACTTATTATTTAACGTATTACTTAAATAACCCACAGCTATTCAACACTCATATTATTTAACATATTACTGAAATAATCCAACACTTTTCAACTCTTATTATTTAACGTATTACTGAAATAACTCCGAAAATATTCTGCACTATTATTATCGAACGTATTACTTAAATAACCGAAAAAGCATATTGTTAGCCTAGGGGATAAACTAAAATATTGTTCGAAAATGATATAAGCAAGCAAAACCCTTAAGAATAATTAAACAAAATATCATAATCCACAAGACGTCGAACCAGATAATGTTAACCGGTCAATAAATAGTCATGTCACTATCTTGATGGCTGAGCTATGGCAAGTTAACCCCTTCTGTACTGGAAACGTCTTTTACACTTCATTCTAGCTCTATATAGACGATTTTAGTCAGTTTAAGAAGGGCCTCCAGCAATTAACAGGCTTCGAACTATCTTAATTAACCCTTTTTAGTACCGCAGATTCTTTTTATGCTGCGCAAAAATCGTCCAAATATAGCTTGAATAAAATAGATAAGACGTCGGCGGTATAGAAGGGGTTAAGCAACAATATTCGGCACCAGATTTTAACTCTATTTAGACCGACGTTTGGGGGGTTATTATTACACTTTGTTCCATTATTATTGAGGATTTTGCTTGTTTTGCCATTTTCGAGGAATGTATATTAGTTTGTCCCCTAGGCTAACAGAACAAGGCCTTACCAGAATATCTTCAAATAGAAAATGGTCACCCAAACCCCCTTAAAAATTAAATTTTTAAATTTGTAAATTTTTCGATAAAAGCATGTCCCGATTTCTTCTAAGTTACAGGCTTGCTATTACCCGCCCACAAAAATAATCGACACCTGAATGGGGTGAAGCTTCTTATTATCACAAAACTAATGGTGTGTAATGTCTTGAAATCTCCAAACTAATGGATCGAAATTGGGGAGGTCCAAAAAGACCTTCCTCGGACCAAAAAGAGGAGGCTGAAGGCACCACCCGAACAGGGCGGTACTCCCGGGAAGTGCTAGGTGGTTGATAAGGACAGCTGGAACTCCTGTTCCACCACCTGGCCTCCCTAGCTGATCCTTTCTGTGCCCCATCAACATTGAGGGCAGCCACAGCCTTGCCCTCCAAAACACCTTCTCCTCCTATCAAGACTATATACTACAAACACCTTACATACTACACTAGCTTTTTCCAAAAAAATCATATGACCAATTCAAGACCAGCCTCGGAGTCCCCAGGGGAGGAGGGGCAAGAAATGACTCCATTGGTCTGTCCCCTGGAAATGACTCGTCAAAATGCTCTGGAACACCTCCATCTACTCTTACTATTACCTTCTGCAACTTTCGCGGCCTTTACTCTAACTTCCACTCTGTGGAAAACACCTCTCCTCTGCCAACCCTGATTTTATCTTTCTCACCGAAACACAGTTGTCTGGGACTACTGACAGCAAATCCTTCTCTGTATCCTCCTACTATCTCTATCCTCAGTTTCAAGCCAAAGGTGGATGTTGCGTATACGTACGCAACAATCTTGCATTCTCTCGTGTTCCCAACTTTGATTTTTTTGAGTTCTCAACTCTCTGGCTAAAGCTTTCTTGTCACTCTCAAATTAAATATTTCTGCGCTGTCTATCTCCCCCCTAATTCTACCGACAATCCAAAATTCTTTGACTATCTAACTTCTTAAGTGGAACACATTCTATCCATCTTTCCTTTCACAGAAATCTCCATCCTAGGAGATTTCAACGTTCACCACCGCCAATGGCTCTCCTCTCTTTCCACTGACCTACCTGGTGAACAAGCCTTCATCTTTTCTATCCTAGAAGACCTAGAACAGTTAGTCCAGCAACCCACCCATATCCCGGATCGCTTCAGAGATCGGCCAAACATTCTTGACTTGTTCTAACTTCTAACCCTTTTGCTTATACTGTAAATCTTTTATCTCCTTTGGGCTCCTCCGACCATAAACCTATCTCTGTCACCTGTCCTATCTCTCCACCCGATCCTCCCAGCCGGCGGCGCTTGTACCACTTTGGCACTGCCAACTGGGAGGCTCTTCGGCAATACTTCTTTGATTTCTCATAGAATTACTTTTGCTTCCGTGGCCGGGGTCCCTCGGAGAGTGCTGAACGCATTACCAAGGTAATCCTCTCGGGCATGAAAGCATACATTCCATTTTCTTTCTCTCAGTCTAATGCAAAAAATATCTTGGTTTACTCATGCTTGCTCTACTGCTGTCCGCAATAAGGAGGAAGCATTCAAATGGTACTGTCTCCTTAAAACTCAAGAATATAATACTTCCTATGTTTCTGCCCGGAATCAAGCCAAATCTGTTCTTCGCCTCGCCAAACATACTTTCATCAATATTAAATGCACTGAACTATCCAACTCTAGCTCTTCCCAAGCTTTCTGGCATCTAGCCAAAAATCTCTCCAACAAATTTTCTTCTTCGTCTTTCTCTGCTCTTTTCCACTATGACGGCACCACCGTCACTTCTTCCTCTGACAAAGCTAAACTCTTCGCTAACACTTTCGCTAAAAACTCCACTTTGGATGATTCCGGTGCTATTCCTCCCTCTTCTCCCCCCTCTCTCCTACTTATGCCTAACATCATAATCTCTTCCAAGGATGTACTTTCCACCCTCTCTGTGCTAAATACAAAAAAGGCGCACGACTGGACGGTGTTCCTCCTGTTGTCCCCTTCAAATACATAGAAAAAAAAATCAATTCAGATACTTATATTTACATAAAGAAAACATAGGGGTCCATGATTTCTTAGGAGTGGGCTAGAGACTATGGGATCCGAGTGTACATAACTATATTGAACAGTATATTGAACTATTAGGCCAGCTCTGTCACTCAGAAAGGGCTAGAGCAAATAGACTGTAAATTTCCACACATATTCCCTGGCTTACTCTTCCCAATTGGTAAAACTATAAGCCTTTATACTCCAGTTACTTATATAGGATAGTGGTTAAGATTATTCGCCTAATTATAATGAATAACTATTCTCAAAAGTGTGAACAAACATGGCATATTAAATCCTCCAAGTAATTACATTCATGAGTTGCGTTTTTAGCATTTTTTCCTCTTTTTCTACATATTTTAAACTAACATTTTATATTGAGATGTTATACACAGATGAACAAATGAGAGTCGGAATATGCAATACACTCTCATCGTAATATGAAAATGCTAATTTTTGCTTTGATGAATTACATGTCAAATTCATTTCATGCATTTCATCACAGGAATCATTTGCATATCACATAAAGTTAAAATATAGTAATAAAGCCGTGTGTGTGTATGTATGAGCATGTGTAGGTATGTACACATGATTGTGTATGTGGGTGTGTGCGTGTGCACGCTTATGTGTATATCTATATGTAATTTATTGTGGCTCTATATAAGTATATGTATGTCCGAATTTGCGTGTATGCTATAAGAATATATATATATATATAAATAGTATATATATATATATATATATATATATATATATATATATATATATATATATATATATATATATATATTATATATATATATATATATATATATATATATATATATATGTATACAGTATATATATATATATATATATATATATATATATATATATATATATATATATACAGGGAAAGAGATACTATATGCTGTACATACGGCAATATAATCATATTCTAAATAAATAGGTAAATATAATCGTGGTGTCCTTAAAACCTACTTACCAAGTTAAAATATATAACCTACCATTAAACAGAGACATAACGCAAATCTCTGTCGGTACATTCATTTTACTGAGATCCCTTTGCAATTAGTCTGGTGAGTACATTCAACTTGAACATTCTTTTTTCAGTACGTGAGCAATATAATTCTCGCATTGGTTACTGGAGATTAACACTATCTAGTCCGGCTCCTGCGCGTTATTATGATATTTTGTTTGTTATTGAAGACTTGGTTTGCTTTTGTAATTTTCAATGTACTTAGCGTCTTCCCTAAGCTAACTAAAACGCCTTCTCAGAGTTTTTTCAAACTAAGAAATGTCCCCCAAGACCCTCTGCAAGCAAATGTGTACATTTTTCGAGAGAAAAGTGTCCCGGCTAAAAAGGCTGATTTGTTCAAAGTTACAGGCTTGCTATCGTTCGCCTAGAAGAAATTATTCGACACTTGAATAGGATGAAGCGCCTTATTATCGCCAAACTAATGAGGTGATAATATGTCTTAAAATTAATTGTGTGAAAAACAGAAGATCCAGCCACCCCTATTCCCATTAGACCAAAACAAATGTTTATATTATTCCATTTCTTTTTCAACAGTTATGCCGCTCATCTCCGTACCGACACAACTAGTAGGAGCACCCGTAGGCACATCGGTCGCCTTGGAGTGCAAAGTGGCGGCCTTCCCTAACGCCGTTCACTTCTGGCGCTTCAACGAGCAGCTCCTCATCAACTCGTCAAGGCAGGAGACCCAGGAGCTCAAAAACGGCTACACAACCACCATGAAGCTTACCCTCACCACCATCAGGTCCAGGGACTTCGGAACATACGTGTGCGCCGCCAAGAATTCGCTTGGGGAGACGGAAAGCAACGTACGACTCTATGGTGGGTGCTGAAGGGTTCTTAAGTTGTTTTGAGTGTGTGTGTGTGTGTGTGTGTGTGTGTGTGTTTAATTGTGTGTGTTTATTGGAAAGATATGTGGGGCGTACAGGGTCATTCACTGTTGAAGGTGTCAGTGGAATTTGTTCAATTTAAATGAGATTTGGCACACGTACAAGGGAGTATATGAGATGAAGATTGGCACTGCCCAATTGAAAATGGATTTTTTAGTTTCTGAATTAGATTAAAACTAGCATATAATATTTACCACTACTAAGAATAAAAGTTGTCCATAAATATCCCCTAAATCATCTTGTTTTAGTGTTCAATCAATTCCCAAAAGGTGGTTCTTGAATTTGTTCATGTACTTTTGTATATCTTATCTAGTTTATGAATCAGGCGATAAGAAAATTAGGTGAAATTTTGTTTCCACTTTTTTCAGATATTGACGAAATGCTGAACATAATCAGGAGGGCTTATATAAGAATGGCATGGACAGTTTATAGGGTTGTTTACGCGCTTTCCAATGGTATATGAATGAACGTCGCACTATCAGTAGTTACTGACCTATTTTATTTCAAAGGTCAGTAATTTATGTATTGAGAAAAAGGCCCGCAAATTTTGAGAAGTGTTATTCTGGTCCTATTACATATCAAAACATAATTCTAGCCACATTTGAAATTGAAAGCCTTGGTAACTATTGACCGTAGGATGATCATTCATATATCATTATAAAGCATACACAAATCCCTATAAACTTTGTGAGCCATTGTTTACTACTCTCTCCCATTCATGCACATCATGTCGACAAAGTCGCGAAAAATTGGAATAACAACTCAAAACGTAATTTAGCAAACTTTGAAATAAAAATAGGCTCAGTAACTACTGGTCATAGGAAGATCATTCACATACCATTGGAAAATGCATTAAAACTCTATTAACTGGTATAGCCATTTTCTTATACTCCCCCCGCCCGTTTGTACACAGCATGCCATTAGATTCGAAAAGTGAAAACAAAAAATCACCTAATTTCAAGCCAGCTCAAATTGAAAAAAACGTGAATATTTACCGATTTCCAAGTGGGTTCCAGCAATAAAATTTCACAGGCTTATGAATGGATGTTGGATAGCTAGTTTTACGGCTCTAACAGAAATGTTCAGGATTTAGAGTTTTTCAAGTTAAACCCCGCCATGCACTTCATAAAGCATTTGGGGTTTTTTTTTTTGGGGGGGGGACTGAAGAACATACGTGTGCGCGTTAGGGGAGACAGAAAGCAACGTACGACTCTATGGTGGGTGGTGAAAAATAGAGATCCTATATTAACAGATATCGGTCAACCACTAACATCTTGGTGCCACTGGTGATATTTTCCTTTCATTACACTCAAATATTTCCACATCCATAATGAACTTTCGGGAATATTTGTAAAGGACATTATAATTTAATGTGTGGATATACATTCTACATGAACTAATATAAAATAAGACCACGTTGTTTTAGACTTAAGTCTCCAAAATGACGTCCAAAGAAAACGTCAGGGTCTCTAGTAAAAAGGGTTCTTGATTTGTTTAGAGTGAGTTTTTTTGTTTTTTTTGTTTTTTTTTTGGGGGGGGGACTTCTAGAACATATGTGTGTGTGCAGATAAAACAATATTTTTGGGAGACTGAAAAGTATTGTACGATTCTATGGCGAGTGGGAAATGAGGTTCTTGATTTGATGTGAGTGTGTCAGTGTTTAGTGCAAACATATAAACATCTGGGTGTTTTATGGGATTTCGGAGCACATACAGGCATAAGAAAAGATTCCCTAGGGAGGACTCTATGGTGGGTGATGAATTGAGTTTATGAGTGTGTGTGAGTTTTGGAAAATACTGTACATGGTCGTTTCATAGTAAGTTCAATGCGAGGACATGAATTGTTTTGAATGTGTCTGTGTGTGTTGATGGCCAAGATATATACCTTCACCTGACCTGACCTACAGCATCTGAGTAGATATGGCGGAGTGATATTGTTACTAAGCTGGCAACCTTAGGTTCTTGAGTTCAAATCCTGTTCTGTCAAGGGAAGATGGTTTTGCGAATTTGTGCTATACTTAAACCATGTTCATTATAGGTAGGCCAAAAATCGTGATCGCTATCCTCTGCAACTCAAAATCGACTAAAGTCTATCTATCTATCTATCTATTGCCTGACGCCGTGATCCCCGAAGGGGTGGCCACGAACGAACCGCCCCCATGCACCTCTGTCCCCAGTCAGTCGACGCCCCTCCCCCCAACCAGCACCGCCTTCGTCCATGTACTTCCTCACTCCATTCTTCCACCTCTCATTCGGTCTACCTCTCCCTCTCTGTCCCTCCACCTCGCTCTCGTACACCCTCTTAGTCATTCTCTCGCTTTCCATACGTTCCATATGGCCGAACCATCTCAAGTTGTTCCTTTTCACACTTTCCAGCACATCTACCTCCACACCACACCTCCTTACTTCCTCATTAGTCTGTCTATCCCTCCATGTAACTAAAGTAATTGAGCTTATTTTTCTATCAATTGGGAAGACTCAGCTAGGGAATTGGTGTAGCAATTTACAGCCCATTTGCTTTACTCCTTTTAGAGTTACAGGGGATAGACGTCACGAGTTTTGGCCTACCTATAATGAACAGGTTAGAGTTTCAGTACATTATCACAAAGCCCACCGACATGCCATAAAATTCACGCTTGCTGTTTTCAATACAATAGCATTGTATCAATGTTCCAATATTCAAAATATGCATTGGGTTTCAGTATCTTACAAGTGAAAACATCAATAGGCGGTGTGTGTGTGTGTGTGTGTGTGTGCAGTCTGAGGTGATGAGCTGAAATGGAAAGATGCGGTGAAATATCCGGTCAGAGCCAAGCGCTTTTGGTTTCAGTTAGCTCTTAAATGGCAAATTCTGGTATCATTCATGTTATTTATCTTTTTCTATTGTTTTTCTTTTTGTTTTGTTTTTTGTCTCACTAATAAGGTCATTAATATCTTTGGTTAACAACTCGTGAAACAAACAGTACAATTCGGATTGTCTATAAGTTAATTGAAATAAAAAATACCCGGTTGAATTGTTTTTGTAATAATTAATGTGATACACATATTTGGACAACAACATATTTGGAAAACTTTTTCCTTGCTTTGTGTTTTTTATTGGATAGATAAAGAGCTTCTAGACATTTTAGTTCATAATGATAACCACCAAATGTTCCTTCTAATTACGAAAAATTACTCAAAATATGGAATTCTACTGATACCAAAGGCAATAGTAAAAATTTAAATCCAGCCAAACTAAACACAAAATGTCCATACTTTCATACTCTCCCATTAGCTATTGCAGATCATTTAACCAGGTGAAAGTTTTAGGATGAGTAATTTAATTATCAGTACTGGAGGGGAGTTTTTTTTGTGTACCTCCTTCTCCCTAATGTTTAGCCAAATTAGTTTTGAGTTTTAAATACATTCCCCCCCCCCCCATTAGTTTGGTGATTTTAAGGGTTTTGTGCCATTTAAGTGGCGAGCAATAGCTAATCTGCAATTTAGGAGGAACCGGCCTTCAGGCGATATTTTTTCTAACGAAAAACGTACAAATTTATCTTGAAATAGATATATTGGACTTATACAAATGGAAATGGGGAACTATTGTGTTTAATTTACTAAGTTTCAGAAATTGAGTTTAGCAGAGTCCCCGTGCCTCATCAATATGAAAAGCACATTCTCTCTTGTCGCTCAACTGTAGTCTGATTATATTCACCCAGGAAGCTAATAATTAATTAAATGGAAATCATTAATAATAGGCATGTGCGGCGGGGGTTGCGTAAACTCGGAGTTAATTTACTACTATTTAATAGCTTATTTTACGTTGGTACGGGAATGGTCCAATCGTAAGTTAAGGATATTTAGATAGGGGAAAAGGAAGGACAGAGCGTGTGTTTCGTACTCCTGAAGGGTTAAAAATGTGTTACAGCAAATATGGGACTCTAAATTTAGAGATGCAATATGGATAATATATTTTAATTGCTCTCCTGGTGTTAAGGGGGGACTTAATGATTTGACGCTTTCTACTGGTGATGGGCTTTCCAGGATGGCTCTCGTCTTTTGTTGGTGTTCGATAAGGCCTTGACTTCTGGACTGAGCAAACTGCAGAGTTTCTTCTCTCGCTTTATCTGGTTCCTAGGTCTCGTACCACTAGATTTGCAAGGTATCGAACCACAAGCAAGGAAAGGTGTTGAGGTTTTTCTTTGTTTTCGTAACTCCAATCTATGACCAGGAAAGTGAGCAAAGGGCTTCACAGTTACTTCTTGTTGCACTGATGTTGGTGTCATACACAACTGGTAGCCAGAACACTTGGCAGGTACAGTTTTTAGACCTGAGTTGCTAATATCAAACCTAACAGAACAACCATAACACTTGGTAGGGTCAGTCTTTAGAGAAGACAGACTAGTGTCGTACCTAGCATTACTAGTCTCGTACCTAGTATTAGACCAGTCTTTAGACCTGGACAGGCTAGTATCATACCTAGCAGAATTACTGCTGTCAGGTTGGTGCACATAGTTTGTCTTGTTTCTGGTTGTTTAATTGTTGTCATGTGTGGGCTAAAGGGTCTCGCTCTGGTGTTCTGGTGATTTGTGGTTTTGATGTTGGGAACATCTGCGCGCATAAAGGACACACCGAAACTCGCTCTTGGTGTCGTTTGTGTCTTTTTGTTTCAGTGAATGGTGTGGTGTGGACCGAAGTGATTTATATATTCGGCATTTTGAAGATTATTCATTATTATTATTTACTTTCCTCCCTAGACCTCCATCAACCTTTATGAAACACCCAAAAGACCCCTCGTTTTGCTATCGCTCTCCAGAAAAAATCGAAATCTTAATGGCACGAGAGATTTATTAACCACCAACCTAATAGGGCAAATGTTTTAAAATGTCAAAACTAATGGGGCTGAACATGAGAGAGAAGGGGGTCATGACTCCGACCCCCCCCCCCCTCCCCCTCATTTATCTCAATAGTATGGCATCACCTCAAAAAGTGTATAAAGATGCTAAATAGATGTTTTATTTACTTCCAGAAATCAACGTCAGTCGCGGATCTGAGAAGAAAACCGACATGTTGACCCACAAGAATGAAGGTAAGTTGTGTGTGTGTGTGTGTGTGTGTGTGTGTGTGGGTGCATATATGTGGTTGGGTGAGTGTATGTATGTGTGTTTGTGTGTGGAGGTGTGGATGCGTGTGTGTTTTTGCAAGGGTATATGTGTGGAGGTGTGAGTGTCTGTGCGTGGGTGGGTGAGTGTATGGGTATGTGGGTGAGTGTATGGGTATGTGGGTGAGTGTATGGGTATATGTGTGTGTGGAGTTTATTTTTTTGGGGGGGTGTTTGTGTCTGTGAGGGTGTATATATAAACACTCGTATTCTAGTGTTCTTGTGGATATAATTTATGATTCTATGAACTGCGTGCATATACCTGGCATTGCTATAATAATACATTGAACATTATAATATTATTATGTGAATTCGTATCTGTATCAAATCCATCGTTATATATTCTCTCTCTCTCTCTCTCTCTATCTCTCTCGCTCTCTCTCTCTCTCTCTCTCTCTCTCGTAAAAGACGCTTGTCCACTAGATCCCTTCGACCACCGGTGATCCACAACGCCCCATTGGATCCGGAAAGTTGACGATCCAATTAAATTCAATTTGTTTTGTGTTTTGATGTTGGCCGTAAAAGTGGACAGAAAAGAGAATGGGAGAGAGAAAGAGGGGTGGGGGAGAGAGAGAAAGAGAAAAGGAGAGAGAGAGAGAATGGGGGAAATATAGGGGAGGAAGAGAGAGAGAGGTGGAGAGATAGAGCGAGAGAGGGGAAGGGCGAGGGAGAGAGAGGGAGAAAAGGGAGAGTAAGGTGGGTAAAGAGACATGAGTTACAAGGAGTTACAAGGAATAGTTAGTATCTCAGAGACCTTGCGGTCCAGGAGGAGGGAGAGGGGAGAGGAGGGAGGGAGATAATACAGTAGTAACGGTGGATTTGGGAGTTACGTGGAGATACATAGATACACAGACTGCACAGATCTTACCTTCCCTACTAGGCAGTCCAGACTTTAATAGAACATGGGAGAGAATGTGCGTGTGTATTATTTGTATGTGTGTGTGTTGTTTGTGTGTGTGTGTGTGTGTTTGTTTTGCATACTGGCCGTGGGGAGGCTGTGAGGACCCGCTGCTGTTGTTAACGGGGTTGACTAAGGTGTGTGTGTGTGTGTGTGTGAGAGAGAGAGAGAATGGGAGGGGGGGGATATATAGGAAGACAGGCAGGCAGTAAAATAGAGAGACAGACAAACAGACAGACACAAAAAAGGCAGACACATAACAGGCAGACAGACCAAAACAAACAGAAAGACAGGCTGACAGATCAGCTGTCAGACACAGACAGACAGACATACAAGCTGTCAGGCAGGTAGATGCAGACAGTCTGGCAGGCAGACAGAGAACGACTGACAGACATACACACACATACTATCTGACAGATACAGACTGGCTAATAGACCAGCAGACACAGTCAAACAAACAGACAGACACAGATAGACAGACAGATAGACCGGCTGATCGCCACAGACAGACATATATAAACGGATTAACAACGAAGAGAAAACAGCAGCAATAAGCTTTATTCCATTGTCTCTCCTTGGCCGTGTTTGCCTTATAAAGAGTTACAAGGAGTTTCAAGAAATAGTTAGTGACTCAGAGACCTTGCGGTCCATTCCGGGAAGATACTCAAATGGAAGGAGAGAGATTGTTTAGTGTACTACACTTATTACAGAGTGTGCAAAATACTATCTATTCTCTTTCTGAACTGCTCTACTAAAGAACTGTTTACAACTTCTGAAGGTAGAACAGATCTTATAATTATGTGAACAAGTTTCCACTAATACTAGTGCTGAAACTTTTCAATTCTAACTTCCAGCCATGGTTGCGTGTTGTATTCATATAGAGGCTAAACATTTGGCTATAATCTACATTGTTAAACCCATTAAGTATTTACAAAACTTCAATGAGCTGACCTCGTAGTCTGAGTGTTCCTAACGGAAAGAGATCAAGAGCTCTCAACCGGCCCTCATAGCTCAGTCTTCTAATCGATGAAATTAGCTTTGTAGCCTTAGCACATATATACTTCCCATATGTATATATATATATACATATATACTCGAGAGAAAAAGAGAGAGAGAGATTATCTTTCTGTGGAGTTAAAGCTCCATTATCGTATTAGATATTTTTATTTTGGTTAAGTATTCTTTATTATTTCAGTACTATCACGCTTATTCCATTGAATTCTGCCAAATACTATACAATTTTACCAAGCTTTAGCAGGATCTCCAGAAATCTTTAAATGGAGAACTATTTCTGAACCCCCCCCCCCCATTCTCCCTCATGTTTAGCCCCATTAGTTTTGATATTTTAGGACGTTCGCCCCATTAGCTTGTCCATTTTAAGACCTTTAATACCATTTTGTTATCAATATCAAGACCTTTCGTACCAATTAGGTGTCGATTTTTTTCCTGGCGAGCAAACGCTAGCCTGAAATTTTGGAGGAGCCGGCCTTTAGCCGGGACAATTTGTTACTGAAAAAATTTACAAATTTATCTCGTACGGGAATCTTGAGGATACTTTATAAGTTTGATGGATGTCTAGGGATGAAACTAAAACAATAATAAATTATTAATAAACCCTACCCCTATATTCTTTCCGGATACTATGACGTGTTTCTTTATTATACTCTGGTTATTATTATATGATTCTACGCGTTTTGACATTTTATTCTGGTTGATATTAATTTGATGATGTTATGATATTTAAAAAGGATCTCGAGGAATCAAAGGGGCAAATACTATCTTAATTAGCACTTTAGCTCCCACAAGTTCTTACTAAGCTGAACAAAATCGTCTAAAGATAGCCAGAAAAAAGTATCAAAATGCGTCATGATCCTAAAAGGGTTAACTGTTCGACTTCCAAACTTCCTCTCCAAACTGAAGAAAATCACTTGAGGAATGCCAAAAATACAAGGAAGAATCGCATCCTGATTACTGAAAGGGTTATATATCACTACTTTGATAATTGACCACTTGCGAATTTCAGGCTATAAGGAAGTTGGAGCCGTGAACATCGATATTAAACAGAAATGCAAGAATAATGTAACTTTCTGATGGATTAATGGTATGTTGAATTGGGTTTTATATATTTGTAAATGTACTACGACCGTATTTTGGCTGTAAATTCTGTTAAATGTCGTTTTCTACAGCTCCAACTTCCTTATAGAACGAAACTGGCAAGTCGGTAATTAAAACGAGTCACAACCCTCAACCTCACCCTTTACCTTATAACCCGTCTAGTACCGGTGACCACATTTACATTATATTCTGGTAACTATTGGACGATTCTAATCAGCTTATCAAATAGTTCTAACCAGTTTATCAATTAATAGTGTACAAACTATCTCAATTAATCCTTTTAGCTATCATATATCTTTCCTAAGCTGCATAAAAACGTCTAAATATAGCTGAAATTAAATAGAAAAGACGTTACCGGTACTGAAAGGGTTAAAAGACTTCCATTATTACCAACAGCTACCAATAATTACCATAATACACGAATACCCTCCATACGTGTTAGTATTTTGCTGCCATCTGGTGATTTTTAAAGTTTTAAAGTCCCTCATTAACCCTCTAACTTCCAAAATCCCTTGCTAAGCTGAATGAAATTGTCTACTGCTAGCCTAAATAATATGAATGAGAGGCATCATTGTGTACTCAAGCGTCATTGTGAACTGATGCGCCCACGTATATAGAGAGGGTTAACTTCTTGAGGATTAGGACGCATTTTGACAGTTTATTTTGACTATTATTAGACGATTTTATTGACAGTAGGAGGGGTATATGGAAGTCAGGGGGTTGATTGAGCCAGTCTTTACCATTTTAACTCCAACAGATACTTTCTAAGCTGTATAAGATCGTCTAATGATAACCAGCATAGACTGTAATATTCTTGAAGGTGTTAACCCCTTCTGTACCGAGCGTCTTTATACGTATATTCTAGCTATATTTAGACGATTTTGGGCAGTTTAAGAAGGATCTGTGGTAGTAAAATTGGTTAAGTGAGATAGTTTGAAGCCTGTTAATAACTGGAGGCCCTATCTAAATCATAAAATCGTCTAATAGTAGCCAGAATAAAGTAAACAAGACGTCACCGGTACAGAAGGTGTTAATAAGTTATGTGTTTGTGTTTGCAGTGGTGCCTCCTGACCAACACGTAGAGAGCAGGATGGTGGAGGCGTGGGACCGACCTAACAACGAGTACAGGGCAGGTCAGTACACCCGCACACATGGCCCGGTTTTCTGGACCACTTTCTCCCTCATGTTTAGCCCCATTAGTTTTCAGATGCTAAGATGTTTGTCCCATTAGTTATTCGATTTTAAGACCTTTCGCCACATTTCTACGCCAATATTTAGACCTTTCGTGCAATTAAGGTGTCGATTTTTTCCCTGGCGAACGATAGTGAGCCTGTAATGTTGGAAGAACCGGCCTTTGGCCGGGACATTTTTCTACCGAAAAATGTACAAATTAATCTAGAAGGAGGATCGAATGGATGTTTCTTTAAATTTGATGGAGGTCTAGGGAGGAAACTAGAAAATTAACGAATAAATGCAAAAATCGCCCAAAAAGTGAACCATCTCCCCTTAACTACATGCAAACCACGGGGGCTCTTTTTGGATCCCCCCCCCCCCCCCCCCCCTGTTCACTTTATTAGTTTGGCGATTATAAAATGTTTCACTTTATTGGGGCGTCGGCATATCCAGACTAGCGATTGTGAGCATGTAAATAAGGGAAAACAGACGTTCAACCAGGGCAATTTTTAACAGAAAAATGTACAAAATTATCTGGAAGACCATTTTTGTGTTATCTTATTTTTGTTTAGCTTGAATGGGGTTTTGCGAAAACGGAGGTATTTTTTTCTTAGCTGGAAGAAGGTTAGACTTGAACAAATATTATTATACAGTATATAGTGTAAACCTGTGCTGGAAGAAGGTTAGACTTGAACAAATATATACAGTATAATGTGTAACCCTGTGCTGGAAGAAGGTTAGACTTGAACAAATATATACAGTATAATGTGTAACCCTGTGCTGGAAGAAGGATAGACTTGAACAAATATATACAGTATAATGTGTAACCCTGTGCTGGAAGAAGGATAGACTTGAACAAATATATACAGTATAATGTGTAACCCTGTGCTGGAAGAAGGATAGACTTGAACAAATATATACAGTATAATGTGTAACCCTGTGCTGGAAGAAGGATAGACTTGAACAAATATATACAGTATAATGTGTAACCCTGTGCTGGAAGAAGGATAGACTTGAACAAATATATACAGTATAATGTGTAACCCTGTGCTGGAAGAAGGTTAGACTTGAACAAATATATACAGTATAATGTGTAACCCTGTGCTGGAAGAAGGTTAGACTTGAACAAATATATACAGTATAATGTGTAACCCTGTGCTGGAAGAAGGATAGACTTGAACAAATATATACAGTATAATGTGTAACCCTGTGCTGGAAGAAGGTTAGACTTGAACAAATATATACAGTATAATGTGTAACCCTGTGCTGGAAGAAGGTTAGACTTGAACAAATATATACAGTATAATGTGTAACCCTGTGCTGGAAGAAGGTTAGACTTGAACAAATATATACAGTATAATGTGTAACCCTGTGCTGGAAGTAGGATAGACTTGAACAAATATATACAGTATAATGTGTAACCCTGTGCTGGAAGAAGGTTAGACTTGAACAAAATTAATATATACAGTATAATGTGCAACCCTGTGCTCGGCCTTCCAATGAGTACAGAACAAGATAAGCCCCAGCCGTGTTAACCCCTCCCAGGAGTGATGATGATGATGATGTTGTTTTTTTGTTTTTTGTTTTTCTTTTCTATGTGAATGAGGGAGACAAAAGGCATAACTGCCTGCAGCGAGTGTCTCCCCCAATTTTGAAAGAGTGACAGGGCCAAAATCAAGGGACGTTCGAGCTAAAATGCCTGGACACACGGTGTTTGAAGCAATTTAAGTCATAGGAAGAGGGATAGACTGATTCTGGGAGAGAGTTCCAGAGCTCAGCTGTTGAATAGAAGAAAGTCTGAGAATAGCATTTCACTCTTGGGTTGGAGAGTTGCACAGAGAAGGGGTGGGATTGTCTTGCAAGGCGGGTACTACGTACCCTACATAGAGGAGGTGGTATACACTGGGAAAGCTCCGAGGAACACTGATTATTGTAGTAGCGACAGAACAGCGAGAGAGATGCAACATTGCGGCGAAGAGAGAGAGAGATTGCAGAGAGTTGGTGAGTGGACGGGAGTTAATGGTACGAAAGGCTTTCCTTTCTACCTTGTCTATAAGAGTGCGGTGTGAGAGGATCCTCCCCACACATGTGAACAATACTCAATACAAGGACACACTGTGCCCCTGTACAGAGCAAGAAGCTGCGCAGGGGTAAAAAAAAACTTGAGGCGGTTGAACACACCCAGCTTCTGGGAGGCTGCCTTAGCAAGACTGGTAATATGGTCTTTCCAAGTGAGAGCAGAAGAAAAAGAGACACCGAGAATATTGAGAGAAGATGAAGGATTGATTTTTGTGTTGTTGAAGAATAAGGGATAGTCCTCTGGAAGTTCCTGGCGGGTAGTAAGATGGATAAATTGGGTCTTGGAAGCATTAAATACAACAAGGTTTTCTCTACCCCAATTAGAAATAGTAGCTAGATCAGAAGATAAGTGTTTTATGGCTTCATTACGTTTGATTTTGAGGGACTGCTGGCTGGGGCGTTCTGGAAAACTAATTGAGTAGTGTAAGGTAGAGTCGTCTGCATATGAATGGATGGGACTGGATGTACAGTTGAGAAGATCATTTATGAACATTAGAAAGAGAATAGGAGATAGGAAAGAACCCTGAGGAACACCGGAGTTGATAGGATGAGGATTGAGGAAGTGAGCGATGGCCGTTCACAACCGCATCTATGGAACGGCCGGAAAGGAAATTAGAGACAAAGGCACAGATGGAGGGATAGAAACCGAAGGAGGGTAGTTTGGAAATTAAAGATTTGTGCCAGATTCTATCGAAGGCCTTCGATATGTCTAGTGCAACAAAAAAAGTCTCACCGAAGTCCCGAAAGTTGGATGACCAAGAGTTAATAAGATATGAAAGAAGATCACCAGTAGAGCGACCCTTAAGGAAGCCATACTGGCGATCTGAGAGTAGATTATGAGAAGAGAAATGCTTAACAAATTTGGAAGCAAGAATAGTTTCAAAAACTTTAGAGATACAAGAGATGAGAGCAATTGGAAGATAGTTGGAGGGTTGTGGTCTGATTGCTGCCACACCAACACAGTCAAGCCACAGTTACACCTACGAATAAAGTCAATTACACATAAGTGTTTATCGGCGCATATTGTTGGAGTCGGCTATATATTGAGAATTTTATGTTTTATAGAAGTATTTTCACTTCTTGAATATTCACATAAATTGCAGTGACTATACCACAAACCCTTCAAAATAACAGATAAAATAAAAACAAATTTAATGAAGTGGCCTTTTTATCTAATTCTGACAATCAATAACAATTTCAAATCTAAATAACTGCCACAAACTTTGGCAATAAATTGTTCATATCAGTTAGACAATAATCTGTAAGCCGCTTGCACGCTTGGAACGACACAGGAGCAGTAAAGAAGAAAGACCTACATTGGTTTACGGGAAGATCTTTGCGTTTTCTGGACCCCCTTCTCCCTCATGCTTAGCCCTATTAGTATTGAGATTTTAAGGCGTTCGCCACATTGGTTTGGCGATTTTAAGATCTTTTGTGCCATTTATTTATTTTTGTTTTTCCTGGTGAGCAATAGCAAGCCGGCAATTTATGAGGAACTGGTCTTTGACCGGATCATTTTTCGATGGAAAAATACACAAATTTATTTATTTTTATCTTGAGGGTAGTTTTTTAAGCTTGATGGAGGTCTAGGGAGGAAAACATAAATAAATAAAATATAATATAATATAATAAATGAATAAAATAAAATATAATATAATAAACAAATTAAAACAAATCTCCCCATAACCCGAGAACGGCGAGGAGACTCTTATGAGGTTTTACTGGGTGAGGGCGACGGGACCCTTAAGATCCAAGGCCTAAAAAAAAAGCCTTTTAAAGGACTCCAAAATCACTCAAAACAAAGGAATATGTGATTAAATTAGATAATTCCCCTCCATACCTCTTATCACTCCTCCACATGTATCAAAAAAAAATCCCCTTCCCCCCCCTTCAATTATCACCTATTTTTCCTCTTATTCCCTTGTTTATCGGTTTATTTACCACACCAATATCTCACACCCGGTTTCAAGGTTATCAGAGACGCATAGAGAGAGCGTGTGACGAGAAATATAGCAAGAGAGAGAGAGACATTAGTCTGCCTTCAGGCCTCGAAGAGGGAGGGTGTATGTCTCGTGCGCTTCTCACCTCATGACTGAAGGGTCGGCAATAATTTGTCTTTTTCACCCCCCAAATACTATTCTCACTTGTTTTGTTGCTGTTACATGTTAATATCTTCATACTAAACGTAAAATAGGCGCAGATGAATAAGTAATAACGATATTTATCGGTTAATGACAATTTTAGGTGGGAATGAAGCAAAATATGCTCGCTTAGTGCGCACTTTTAAAAACCAATGGCGTGCTGTTCTCGGGTTAAATGTACCAAAATGTGGATGGCGAAATCAGAGTTGCCAAGTCCGCAGGTTTCACGCACAACTGAGCCAAAGGAGAGATTGAGATAGTTTGGGCTATTTCTTCTGGCTACTGGGCAGCTTCTACTGTATAACGGTGGAGGTGGCAACACGGGGTGACATGGATGTGTAGTGACAGCCGATGGACTGACGAGCGTGGAGTTAAAAGGCCTCCTACAAGTTACAGTTGTTGTTTTTTTTAGTTTGCTCCCTAAACCAAAATCAAGTTTTAAACAACATCCCCAAGATCCCCCTTCAAGATAGAGTTTTCGGTAGAAAAATATCCCGGCCAATGGCTGGTTCTTCCTAAATTGAAGGCTCCCTATCACTCGCCAGGAAAAATTCGAAACGTAAATGGCACAAAAGGTCTTGAAATTGCCAAAATAATTGGGCAATTGCTTTTAATATATAAACTAATAGGATTAAACAAGAGGGAGAAGGGGGTCCAGAAAACACACCCTTATGGGCATGCATTATGTCACTGACAAATGTGTTTAATCGATAAATTTGCAAGTACCCATTAAAAGAATATATACAGATAAAATTGTATTTGTAAGTAGACAGATATACTGTAGATATGGATGTGTACTGTTGCTAGTTAAACTTATGTATCCATCCAATGTAACTCCTATTTTTATGTTCTCAGACCTGGATGCTGGATCTCCGAGCTACACCCTTGAAGACTACAGTGTGAGGGGCGGTGGTCCAGCCAGCCCACTGGGGGGTGCAGGACCCTCTCATGGCACCAGTGGCCGGACGGGTTATGGACCACATCCCAGTAGTGGAACCTCCTCCTTTAATTCCCAGGGGACAGTTTGGCATGGCTTGTGTCTGGCTATACTAGGAGGATCTACACTTCACCTCACATCCATCACCTCTCCCCTGGGAATACTAGGAGGCTCCGCACTGCACTTCACCTCCCTCCTCGCCTCCTTCTTAGCTCACCTTCTCTGGCCTGTGAATGTCCTGGTGCAGAGAGTGACCTGGCCGACTCCCCTGACCTCACCTCCTGCCCTGACCCTCACCTGACACTCATGTCGGTGATAAGCTACTACTCAGGGCACAAGCAACAGACAGCCCACACCAATACTGTACTTCCACCACCACCAGAAAATGGAGAAAGACTCTTACGGCCATATTCGTAAACGTGTTAAGGGTTCTTTGCTTACATCATAATAGCAAAGACTAAGAATCTGAGTGATGTTATGTGAAAGAGGACTTGATATCACCCAGTTTCTTGAGAATGAGAATTTATTCAACCTATTATATTTTTCGAGGCAAGAATTCCCCTGTTGTAAGGATTAATTAAGAATATGGCCTTTAATGCACGGGATAGCCATGGCAGGAGACAGTAACATCTTCTGACCTCGCTGTCCCTTAATCAACATTCTCCTTCATAAACTTACCATAGCTTACTCATGTGTTGCGCAAGTTCACGGGACTCGTCAAGAAAGACTTACCAGTTATCCAAGCTGTACTGTGACTAAATAGAGGTGGTGAGAGAGAGAGAGACTTGGAGTGTTATGAAGCGTGTCAGTCAGAACACCAGGATTTACGGCAGAGTCACACAAGGTTTTTCTGTCATCTTTGGGCGTAGTGCATATTTTATGGTCTATGTATGTGTCTATTTATATATTTTGTTTTTAGTTTCCTCGCTAGAACTCCATTAAGCTTAAAATAACACCCCCTAGACCTCCTTTCAAGAGGAATTTGTCAATTTTTTCGGTAGAAAAATATCCCAGTTGAAGGCTGGTTCCTCCTAAAATGACAGGCTCACCATCACTCGCCAGAATAAACTCGACATCTAAATGGCACAAAAGGTCCTAAAATCGTCAAACTAATGGAGTGAACGTCTTAAAATCTCAAAACTAATGGGGCTAAGCATGAGGGAGAAGCGTTCCAAAAAAAGCAACTACCTGCCACTTAGCTAAACAGTTTCCATTGTCAAGATATATTTGATTTCAACCATATATAATTATCTGCCCTCAGTCTAGTTACCATAAATGTAAGCCAAAACGTCACCCTATTTGTTGCTAGGATAAAAATACTGTTCCCAAAGTTGTCGGCAGAAGAACTGGTGTGACTCCGCCTTTAGTGTTACTGATCACCAAAGAGTCAGTACAGTCGTGGTCAGGAATTACTGGACAAGTAAGGGGAGACTGGCCGTTTGTTTGGTCTATTAATTCATTTATTCATATAATTATTTGATTAGCTTCCTCCCTAGACCTCCATCAAGCTTAGAAAAACACTCCCTAGATAAATTTTTACATTTTTCGGTAGAAAAATTTCCCGGCCGAAGGCCGGTTCCTCTTAAAATTGCAGGCTCGCTTTCGCTCGCCAGGAAAAAATCGACAGATAAATTGCACGAAAGGTCTTAAAATTGACAACAAAATGGGGCGAAAGGTGTTAAAAACGCCAAACTAATGTGCCGAACGTCTTATAATCTCAAAGCTAGTGAGGCTAAACATTAGGGAGAAGAGGGTCCAGAAAAACGGTCTGCCTCCCCTTAATGGAGGCACTATTCCCAAACACCGGAGAACTAATATGTAGAACGGTTTGAGCCACAGAGATTAAGTTACCGGTATTCACTGAAGTCGGTTTTATTTCATCTGACGGTAAATTAAATCCCTTATAGACTGATTTAAATCCCTTATAGACTGATTTAAATCCCTTATAGACTGATTTAAATCCCTTATAGACTGATTTAAATCCCTTATAGACTGATTTATCGATACTTATTGGTAAACTACTAAACTAATATGTTTCTGCGTTAAATTATTACCAATATTTAATAATTAATAACATATATTCTTAGTAATAGCTGAGTAATCAACATTAAGGGGGTTACCTGCTTTTTTAACTGTCTTGGTTGTATCCATTCGGCCTCATTCAACCTACTGTTTTAAGACATTTATCCCCATCCAGGTGTCGATTTTTTCATGGCGAGCGATAGCGAGCCAGCATTTAATGAAGAAATCCGGCTTCGCCGGAAACATTTTTCTATCGAAAAATGTAAAAATATAGTCAGCTGTCTAACTCATTATATGAAATATGGTGGCTCGCTATCGCTCGCCAGGTATAAATCAACAGCTGGATGGGGATACACGTCTTAAAATAGTAGGCTGAATAGGGCCGATGGATACAACCCAGAGAGAAATAAAGCAGGTGAATCCCCTTAAGACTTAGCAAATGTCTTAATCAGCTGGAGAAAAAATGGTAGTCAATGCTCACCGATTGGTAGTCAATGCTCACCGATTGGTAGTCAATGCTCACCGATTGGTAGTCAATGCTCACCGATTGGTAGTCAATGCTCACCGATTGGTAGTCAATGCTCACCGATTCGTTTGTATCATTATAATTTGTTCAAGTATTCCTGACCAAGAGTGCTCATAATCCCTAATGGACCACTTTCAAGCTATAAGGAAGTTGGAGACGTAAACATCGATAGTAAAGATAAATACAATAATAGTGTAGGTTTCTGATGGATAGGATGTATGTTGAATTCGCTTATATGTATTTATAAAGGCATTACAGCCGTCTTTCAGCTGGTAATTCTGCTAAATCTCGACATCTACAGCTCCAACTTCCTTATAGCCTGATATTCGGGAGTGGTCAATGATGCGTCAGTGTCCCCAGAGAGGCGTTGTACAGTCAGGTGCAATAGCTCGCTGGCAACCTTAACCCTATTTGGGCCCTGGGCAAGTTTTTTTTTTTTTTTTTTTACCTTCCCTTTTTCGCTTCATTAGTTTGGAGATTTTGAAATGTTTCATCTCACTAATTTTACGATAATTAAAACGATTCACTTCATCCAAGTGTCATTTTTTCTGGGCGAGCGATAGCGAGCCTGTAACTTTAAAGAAATGGGCCTTCGGCCGGGACATATTTCTATCTAAAATGCATAAATTTAGCTTGAAAAGGGTCTGGGTGAGCATTTTGCAGTTTTGTTAGCCTAGGGGACAAACTAAAATACATTAGTGTAAAATGGCAAAGGCAAGCAAAATCCTCCATAATGATTAAACAAAATATCCTAATAACCCATAAGGGGTCGGACCAGATAGCGTTAACGCCCCTCTCTCAGTATTTTCCACAATATATCATCAAGCTTTATGGCGAGCTATTGAACTGGACTGTACATATACCCCCTCTGGTGATATAGTCCGGGTTTTTTTTTTTCAGCTGATGGTAAATTGAATTCCTTGCCAGCTAATGTATCGATACATAATGGAAATATATGTAACTACTGTGTTTCTGCATCATGTAAATACCAAGCTTTCAAAATCACCAAATAATTCGCTTCAAAATCTCTGTAATAGCCGAGGAATCATGATGAGGACATGGCAATTTACCCTTAGCTGAAAATAAGCAGACTATAATACAGACCACCGTCTTGTACATACCCCCTCAGTAGTGTTAACCCCTTCACCACCATCACGCCCCTTTACCTTGGTTTCTGGCTAAAATTAGACGATTTTATGCATTTTAAGAAGGACCTATATTAAAAAGAGGGTTTGTTGAAATCGTGTTCACAACTTTGAGTCCCAGAGGTAGAATATAAACTAAACAAAATCGTATAACGGTAACCAGAATATGATAACAATGACGTACCGGTGGTGAAGGGGTTAAGAAACATTCCCTCTGCTTCCGCATGAACATATGACCCTCTCAGTGTTCGAGGACGGACTTTCACTTTATTCGGGCTAACTTTAGACGATTTTACTCAAGTTTGAAAAGCCCTCTGGAAATTAAAGGGGTACAATCTATCACAATTAACCCTTTGACTCCCACAATGCCTTGGCGTACTGAATAAAATCGTCAACTCATTGCCAGAGTAAGAAGAAGAAAGACGTCCTCGTATCTTGAAGAGAATACTAATCATAATATCCATAATCCAGGCTTCCTTCGAGACTACTGTAGATACAATAGAGAGTTTAATCCCACGAAGCTGTATTTGGGGGAGGACCTCAATACGTTGAGAGTGATGACACAATTACAACATTAACCAGTTGAGAATTTTGCCGCGTTTTTTACAGTTTTTTCTGGATATCATTAGACGATCATTAACAGTTTAGGAAGGATCTGTGGAAATAAAAAGGGTAAAGATCATCTTAATTAACCCTCTGACTTCCATATACCCTTCCTAATCTGAATAAAATCGTCTAATAACAGCCAGAAAACAAAACATTATTTGTTCATATTATCTTGAAAGGATTGACAATTTTAAACACGTAGGACGTTCAGTTGAGCTTTATAGGAGCAACTCTCTTAAGTGTATACAATCATCCCCACACATTGGCATTGTGTGTATGTGTGTGTGTGTGTGTGTGTTTGTGTGTGTGTGTGTGTGTGTGTGTATGTATGTGTGAATTAACCTGATTAAAAGAAGTAGAAGCTATTATAGTCTTTCGGAGTTGTGTATGAAAAGTAGTACTTAAACATACTGAACACAGTGTTTTTGTTTTTGTTTTGTTTTCTTTATTCCAACTACTCCCTCTCGGGCATAGGCTGATAGCCTTTATACTCTACCGCTGAACACAGTGAGGCCCGTGAGGTCTTGCTCCAGCCTAGGGAGTGAGACATGCGAAGCTTCACGGCTCGAAGAAACTCCATCTCTGAAGCCGCCTCGCCTCTGCGCTTCACAGTCTCACCCCCCACACTCGGACCCTCACTCTCAGAACGCCACCTATTGATCAATTAACTCACTAGGCATTGCCCCCCTATAGCATATTTTTTTAATATGGGAATATTCATACAATGCTATTTAATCAGGGAACAATGAGGGTATTTTTTTTGTTTTGGCATTTCGGTGTGCTGTGGTAATGCACTGATACTTGGTACAGCACAAATTCCATCCCAATAATATCTTCCCATTGACATATTGGGATTCGAACCCGGGTCCATTGGATTACCAGTCCAGTGGCAAGACCACTCCGCCACACCTCCCCCCCCCCCCCCCCCACCCCTCCCCCACCCACACACAAACACTGCCACAACATAAACATACCGAACACAGTGTATACAATCATCTCCACACAAACACACACACACACACACACACACACACACACACACACACACACACACACACACACACACACACACACACACACACACACACACACACACACACACACACACACACACACACACACACACACACTGCCACAACATAAACATACTCAACACAAAACTACACTGTGCAAATAATAGCCAGAACAGGAATTATCGCTTCACCGTATTATATGCTGAGATCATTGTTTTGTTTATTTTCTTAAATAATTGGTCGATATATGTTATTATGAAAGCCAAGATACAGCTCAGTGATCAAGGTTGGGCCATGACAATTAATTTAACATCATCTTAGTGATGAGGAATATTAGCACATTAGTTTTATTGTAATTCCTTGTGCTCTCTCTCACTCTCTCTCTCTCTCTCGCTCTCATTCTCTCTCTCGCTCTCGCTTTCGCTCTCTCACTCTCTCCCTCTCTCTCTCTCTCTCTCTCTCTCTCTCTCTCTCTCTCTCTCTCTCTCTCTCTCTCTCGCTCTCTCTCTCTCTCTCGTATGATATTGTAAACGTACCTTTTTTGCGCCCCTCACTTTTAATTAATATCTTGGTTATTAATATACCGTACTATCACTTCGTATATACCCGCCCTTTTACGTCTAGTCCATTATATTACACCGCATTTTTCATTCATAAATATCCTTTACCGTTTACGTACCCAAAAAACACGCCTTTTTTGTGTAGTGTTATTGCTTCATATGCACTTGTTTTGGACATTCAGATAAGGAGATGGTATCGTGTTCGTCCCAGTCGGTCTGTCTTGGTGGTATAATGGATAAAGCGTGTAAGGTCTATATGTGGTATCCTAAGTTCGAATCCCCAGATGGTCATATACTTTCATTAATTTCACTGGGAGTTATTAGTGTTAAGAACGATACTAGTTAATATACTGTTTGTAAACCTAAATGGGATGAAACGTCTTGTAGCCGCCATACTACTGGTTCAAAACGTCTTATAATGACAAACTAATGGGATGAAACATGGGGGAGGAGGGCACAAAATGACAACCCCGACTTAAATAGGGTTAAAGCCAGTATCCTCTTGTTTCGGACATTCAAATAAGGAGAATGTATTGGTTTCATGTTAAGGGGAGATGGTTTATTTTTTGGGCGATTTTTGCATGTATTCATTATGTTTCTAGCTTCCTCCCTAGACCTCCATCAAATTTAGAAAAACATCCATTAGATCCCCCTTCTAGATTAATTTGTAAATTTTTCGGTAGAAAAATTTCCCGGCCGAAGGCCGGTTCTTCCAACATTACAGGCTCACTACCGTTCGCCAGGGAAAAAATTGACACCTAAATAGCACGAAAGGTCTAAATATTGACGATGAAATGAGGCGAAAGGTCTTAAAATCAACTAACTAATGGGGCAAACATCTTAACCCTCTCCGACATATGACGCGATTTTGAGCCGATTAGGGATACTTTAAAGCCTGTGTTACCATCAGGGGTATTTAGAAACCTTTAGTTTAGTTACTCTCTGCAGTTGTCTTTTAGTTAGCTGTGGGCAGAAAACTAATTTTGGAGAGGTAATTATAAGAGTGAGAGAACTCCATTTCTTATTGCTAATCTGGCAACCTCTGCGTCATATGAGTCTGAAGGGGTTAACATCTCAAAACTAATGGGGCTAAACATGAGGGAGAAAGTGGTCCAGAAAACCGGCCGATGATCCTCCCTTAATCTGTCTGTCTCTGTGTCTGATGGTCAATAACAGATCTCAATCCTTTACAATATATTAAGGGGACATTTTCTATCAAAAAACGTACAAATTTAGGTTGAAAGAGGTATGGGTGGGCATTTTTTAGTTTGAAGAAAATCTGAGAAGGCGTTCATGTTAGCCTAGGGGACAAACTAAAATACATTACTCAAAAATGGCAAAAGCAACCAGATCCTCACTAATAATTAAACATCGTAATAAGCCACAAGACGTCGGACCAGCTAGTGTAAAGAATAGTAAGGCCGAGATGGTATATATTAAGGGAGCCCACCTCGCTTGTTTTCTCTTTCTCTCCCTCTCACTTTGGCTTGTATTCATTCGGCCCCATTCAATCTACTGGTTTAAGACGTTTACCCCCATCCAGGTGTCAATATTTTCCTGGCGAACGGTAGCGAGCCAGCATATATTTATTTTTGTTTTGACAGCAAGCTAAATTTGTACATTTTTCGATAGAAAAATATCTTCGGCGAAGCCGGATATCTCCATAATTATAATGCTGGTTCGCTATCTCTCGCCAGGAAGAAATCGACACCTGGATGGGGATAAACGTCTTAAAACAGTTGGCTGAATGGGGCCGAATGAATACAAGCCAAAGTGAGAGGGAGAGAAAGAGAAAAAAAGCGAGGTGGGCTCCCTTAATATATACCATCTCGGCCTTACTATTCTTAACACTAGCTGGTCCAACGTCTTGTGGCTTATAATGATGTTTAATTATTATTAATAATTATTATTATAATAATATTATATAATATATAATATATTATAATATAATATTCTATATTATATACTGTATTATATTATATATATAATATAATATTCTATATTATATACTGTATTATATTATATATATATTATAATATTATATATTATTATAATAATTAATAATAATTATCTTAAAACAGTTGGTTGAATGGGGCCGAATGTATAGCCAGGGAAAGAGAGAAAAAGAGAGAAAAATATAAAAAGCCGATGACCCCCCTTAACTACCAGGCAAGGACGAGATCGATGATAATGATAGTTTATAACAGTAGACGAAACTCTTGAGTATTATTATGTTGAAGATGTTAAGGGGGTAGTGCTCGATATTTGGTCTACTTAATTATAAATTTATTTATATTGGAGTTTCCTCGCTAGACCTCAATCAAGCATAAAAAACCCACCCCCTAGACCCCCTTTCAAGATAAATTTGTAAATTTTTCGGTAGAAAAATGTCCCAGCCGAAGGCCGGTTCATCCTTAAATTACAGGCTCGCTATCGCTCGCCAGGAAATAAATCGACACCTAAATAGCACGAAAGGTCTAGATATTGACAAAAAAATGGGGTGGAAGGTCTCAAATCGCCAAACTAATGGAACGAACGTCTTAAAATCTCAAAAATATTGGGGCTAAACATGACGGAGAAGGGGGTCCAGAAAAAGCGACTACCTCCCCCTTAAAGGCGAGATAGTATTATATAACTACCCCACATTGACGAGATATCTGATTATGATAGTTCTGAAATAGTAGTGATTATGATAGTTCTGAAATAGTAGTGATTATGATAGTTCTGAAATAGTAGTGATTATGATAGTTCTGAAATAGTAGTCGAGATACTTGACCATTACGGTGAAGAATAGTAGTGGCGAAGCAGTATGTTATGGTAATCACGTAAGGAATAGTAAAGCATATCATTTTAATTATCATTACGTTTTAAATGGTCGATTTGGCTAAAATTATTTCGCGGAATAGTGAGACCGAATTAGTGTCTTCTAGCTATTATGTTGAAGAATAGTAAAGGCGAAGGAATATACTATAACTATTACGAAAGGAATAATTAACGATATATCCTTATAATTATGTTTTATATAGTACACGATATACTTTACTATCATTACATTGAAGAATAGTAAGTCATATGTAGTATACTAAAACTATTACATTGAAGAATAGTAAGTCATATGTAGTATACTAAAACTATTACATTGAAGAATAGTAAGTCATAGGTAGTATACTAAAACTATTACATTGAAGAATAGTAAGTCATAGGTAGTATACTAAAACTATTACATTGAAGAATAGTAAGTCATAGGTAGTATACTAAAACTATTACATTGAAGAATAGTAAGTCATAGGTAGTATACTAAAACTATTACATTGAAGAATAGTAAGTCATAGGTAGTATACTAAAACTATTACATTGAAGAATAGTAAGTCATAGGTAGTATAATAAAACTATTACGTTGAAGAATAGTAAGTCATAGGTAGTATAATAAAACTATTACATTGAAGAATAGTAAGTCATAGGTAGTATACTAAAACTATTACATTGAAGAATAGTAAGTCATAGGTAGTATAATAAAACTATTACGTTGAAGAATAGTAAGTCATAGGTAGTATAATAAAACTATTACATTGAAGAATAGTAAGTCATATGTAGTATACTAAAACTATTACGTTGAAGAATAGCAAGAGGGATCAGGTACTGTACTATATTATAACTATTCTTGAGAGGAGCTAACTAAGAATCGTTTATCACTGGATTCCAATTAGTCAGGGTAGGCGCCTGAGGGGATACGGGATGAGAGAGTGTGTGTGTGTGTGTGTGAGAGAGAGAGAGAGAGAGAGAGCAATTGGTAAAAGTAGACGTACAGATAGACACACAAAGATATATATACATAAATTTACATTAATACACTGACCACCCAGATCTTGCGATAATAAGGACTGCTTTCCAACAGAAATAACATTACCCCACATATAATAACATTACCCCACATATAATATAACATTACCCCACATATAATATAAATAACATTACCCCACATATAATAACATTACCCCACATATAATATAACATTACCCCACATATAATATAAATAACATTACCCCACATATAATATAAATAACATTACCCCACATATAATAACATTACCCCACATATAATATAAATAACATTACCCCACATATAATATAAATAACATTACCCCACATATAATATAAATAACATTACCCCACATATAATATAAATTTGTACTGAAAACAAAAAACATCAAATAGAGAGAGTGAGATTGAGTTACAAAGAGTTACAAGGAATAGTTAGTATCTCAAAGACTTTGCGGTCCATTCCGGGGAAATACTCAGAGTGGAATGAGAGATATTGTTTAGTGCACTACACGCATTACAGTGTGCAAACTACTATCTACTCTCTTCTTGAACTGTTCTACTGAAGAACTGTTTACAACTTCTGAGAGAAGTTTGTTCCAGGTGGAACAGATCATATATGTGAGAAAGTGTCCACAAATACAAGTGCTGAACCTTTTCAATTCTAACTTCCAGTCATGGTTGCGTGTTTTATTCATATTGAGGCTACACATTTTGCCAATTGTCAAACCCATTAAATATTTCAGAAACTTCAATGAGCTGAACTTTTAGTCTGCGTGTTTCCAACGGAAAGAGCTAAAAAACTCTCAACTTTGAATCGATGGAATAAGCTTTCCCGAGTGCTGGAAACCAGAATTGAACAGCATACTCCTGGACAGGCCGTATCAGAGTGTTGTAAAATGTGAGGGCTATTCCTTAGTTTTATAGCCTTCTTAAACTGACCTTAATATAGCCCAAAAATGTATGAGCTTTCTCCTTTATTTTAATGCACTGCTTGGAAAACTAGTCATTGCTGATCAGAATACTCAAATATTTGTCCAAGTCAGTTACTTTCAGAGGTATTCCCAATAGCGAATAGCCTGACTTGGAGTTTGCTTGGCTGATAGGCATCACCTTGCACTTTTCCAAGTTTAGAGACCATGGCTGTTAAGAAGCAACACATGAGAAAAGCACGTATATGGCAAGTCATATGATAACAGATATTAAGTTATCTTTTCTTTTTTATATTTTACGGAGTTTTTTTCTGTAGGGTACCCGATCAAAATGACGATCCCATAAGGGAATTAAGCGTGCACTTATGACGAGTACTCCATGATACTTCCGCGCGGGCTATTAAAAATGCTGGCGCAGGATGTTGAATGGAGACTATTAAGGTCCATCCTGAGCTGTCAATCCCTTTAGGGTCCTTCACATTCACTCCAAGATTTAAGTCATCTGCAAACTTGGAGATCACACTCAACAGACCAATATCTATGTCATTACATATATGATACACATCAGTGGGTCAAGGACAGATCCCTGTGGAACTCCAGAAGTAACTTTAGTCCACTCAGTAGAAACACCATTGATTAGCACTCATTGCTGGCCACCTGTTAACCAACTTTCCATCCATTGTGTGTTTGCGTGTGTGACAGAGATAGATAGATAGATAGAGAGAGAGACAGAGACAGATAGAGAGAGTGAGAGCGGTAGAGTAAACGTAAATTAGATCCCCCCCCCCACCCCCCACCTTTCTATCCTCCTGGTTGCTAAGGTTTTAAAAATAGGTAATTGGGTAATTTTGTTTTAGCCGGTTTTAGCGCCTCTAGTGGCTTTCTTGCTCTCTCTCTCTCTCTCTCTCTCTCTCTCTCTCTCTCTCTCTCTCTCTCTCTCTCTCTCTCTCTCTCTCTCTCTCTCTCTCTCTCTCTCTCTCTCTCTCTCTCTCTCACACACCTTCAATAATCCCTCTTTCAACATTGGCACACTCAACAACAAAGCAACGTCAAGATACCAAGAGTACTCGGTATATTTATAGTATAATCGGCTTTGAACTCTTTTCATTAACACTATTATATTTATGCTTATACCATTATTGGCGTGTTTTTATCATTGTGTGTGTGTGTGTGTGTGTGTGTGTGTGTGTGTGTGTGTATGTGCAGTTGATATCCTGTATATGCTTTGCTTCTTTTACATGTACATTATACCTGTTTCTGCATTAGTGTGTGTGTGTGTATGTGTGTGTGTGTGTGTGTGTGTGAGAGAGAGAGAGTGAGAGTGTGAGTGTTTACAAGGGCTTGGACTTTAAGTACTATTGCAAAAACATATAATTTCAAAGACATCAGTATCAAAGAGCCAAATCAGTACTCCAACAGTATTATAATGTTTCAATCAAGTCAAAGTTAACATATATCTTCTTATGATATTTGAACTCCCTCGAGGTGTGAAAATTACATAACATGTTGAAAGCTATTTGGTATCTCCCCTATTCCACTCCATAGCTTGGAGATTTAACAACGTTTCATCCCATTGCTTTGGCGATAACAAGACGCTTCACCCAATTCAGGTGTCGATTATTTTCTGGGCGAGCGATAGCGAGCCTGTAACTTATGAGAAATCGGCGTTAAGCTTGGGTATTTTCTATTGTAAAATCGTACAAATTTAGCTTGAAAGGGGTCTGGGTGGGTATTATTGAAAGGGGTCTGGGTGGGTATTATTGAAAGAGGTCTGGGTGGGTATTATTGAAAGGGGTCTGGGTGGGTATTATTGAAAGGGGTCTGGGTGGGTATTATTGAAAGGGGTCTGGGTGGGTATTATTGCTTGAAAGGGGTCTGGGTGGGTATTATTGAAAGGGGTCTGGGTGGGTATTATTGAAAGGGGTCGGGGTGGGTATTATTGCTTTGAAGGAAGTCTGGGAAGGCGTTTTTTGGTTAGCTTAGGGGACAAACTTACATTAATTGCTCGAAAATGCCTAAGCAAACATAGAAGTAGGCCTCAATAATAATTAATCCAAATATCCTATAAACCCTCAATACGTCGGACCAGATAGTGTTAAGTAGGGATGGAGTACTCCATGAACCGAAGTAGGTGGTGGATGCTGCCTCATTGAACACTGCTCTTTAACCTTTACTTAGTACACTTAACACGAACCCATCCGAGATTATATACAGTATATATATACCGGTATATATACTGTATATATATATATATATATATATATATATATACAGTATACATATTTGTGCGTGTGTGTGTGTGTGTGTATCTGGGTTTCCTTTCTAGCTTTCCGTCTTTTCTCTCTCCCTCCCTTTCCCCCCTCCCTCCCCCCTCCCTCTCCCCTCCCTCTCTACTGCCATATTCATAACTAGACCATGTTACCAGCAGGGAGGATAGCGGGCACCTACATTATATATTAAATTTGACTACCGTGGATAAGCCGCCTGGGACCCAAATGTCACGAGCCCGCCGTATAGACCACCACAAACCTCCATCAATGTTTCCGAATCTACTGAAAAAAATCAGTAATAAGAGAAACAAATTTACTTTACTTAGCCATTATGGAAATACAATCATTCTTGGTTCCGCTAGGAAGAGGGCAGAGTTTTGCTGAATTGAATGTTGTCGTCTCCGGAACCTTTGACGCATTCTCAGACTTTCTTCTATTCAACTGCTGAGCTCTGGATCTCTCTCCCAGAATCAGTCTTTCCCTCTTCCTATGACTTAAATTGCTGCAAACTTCGTGTGTCCAGGCATTTTGGCCCTGTCACTCTTTCAACTCTGGGGGAGGCAATCGATACAGGCAGTTTTGCCTTTTGTCTCCTTCACTCACATAGAAAGAAAAAAAAATCAAACAGCTGCCTCTATGACATTCAACTAAGACCAAAGTTGTCCGCTGAGCCAAAATCAATAAAGTTAAGCTGCCGTATTTCTGCTACCAAGTGTGATCGCCTCCGGAACCTTTGATGCATTTCTCCTCCTATATGGCTACCTTCACGACATTAAACATGAAGATGATAAACATCGCAGACTCAGATAAACAAAGTGAACCTGCCAGATTCCCGCTACCGAGTGTGTTGGCTCTTGCACCGCGAGACTGTTTTTAAAATGGGATGTAGGGGAATTGGGATGTAGCGGATTCATCCACCCTTATATAATTATTTCTATTCAGGATTCCGCTAGGAAAAGTGCTGTGTTTTGTTGAATTGAATTTTCACATTTCCAGAACTTTTGATGCACTACTCCTCCTAAACCGCTGCCTCCACGACATTGAACACTAAAACCAAAGTTATATGAAGATCCAAAACGAACAAAGTGAACCTGTCGGATTTCCGCTGATCTCGCTCAGTAGGTTGTTTCACTGTGTTTTGTCGTCTCCGGAACCATTGGCGCACTACTCCTCTTAACCCAGGGACTGCGACGGTCCTTCCGGAAGCACGGTATTTAAACATGTGTAAAAACAACCCTTCAAATACCGTCCTAGGTGCTGGGAAATGTCTCAAAATTGGGTATCAGAACTAGACGAAAAGTCGATTAAATTAAGAGACAAAAAAATAGTTGACCTCAAAGCTGCCATACCAGTACTGACGGTGATACGTGAAGGAAAAGGCGCTCGTGTGATACCGGTTTAAGAGGGACAACTTAAATCGGGTAGTCTACAAAATCACAAATTTCAAATATATCCATTTTCTATATATTGTGGCTAGCAATAGAAAACAAATCAGTTTTATTTTATTTGGCTGTAATCAGACGATTTTGCCAATTTTAGGAACAATCTTTGGAAAGGTAATAGAGATCATTATTTGTATTATGATTTCTATATGTAAGAAGGGGACATATGGCGAAGATGTTTGTAACGAGTTCTGTTCTGGCTATCAGTAGACGAATTTATTCCATCTAAACATCACATTTAGAAAACAATGTCCCATACCTATCGCACTTAACCATTTAATTCCTACTCCCAGCCTTATGAGGGCTTTTGCCCAGTAGGCTGTAGACAAATAGTTTTTATTATTATTATTATTTAATTCCTACTGACCCTAAGCTTAATAAAATTGTCTACTGTGAGCAATAATATAAGGAAGAAAAACGTCATTGTATACTGAAAGGGTTACAATTATATATTCCACCTAGCTACTCCATATTCCACCTTTCCTTAGTATGTTTGTAATACCACTTCCACATTCTTATCAAATTTCTTCAGTCCACATAGCCTAAATATTATACTATTCATCCCCACCCCACACTCCCACTCCACAACTCTCTTCCACACCCCACCCAACCCCAATACCCATTCCTCCCCTCTAATAACCTCTCCCATGCACCAATAACCCCTACCCCACACTCCTTTCCACACACCCACTCCACCCCACAACTCTCTACCACACCCCCACCCCACCCCACACCCAATATCCCTTTTCCCCACCAATAAGCCCTCCCATGCACCAAGAACCCCTACCCCACACTCCTTTCCACACACCCACTCCACCCCACAACTCTCTACCACACCCCCACCCCACCCCATACCCAGTACCCTATCACAACACCATAACATTCTACTCCACACCCTCACCTCACATTATAATAGACTAATCCACATTCATTTACTCCAAATACCTCACTCATTTCTCGAGATCTCACACATTGTGGTAAGACTGTCGATTATCTGTATCCATCTGCATAGTATAAGTTGGGCTTATTATTTATTTTTATTGTAGGTTGTGTATTATGATCTGTCCTTATCGTATGAATACAAGAATAGCATCCCGTTGAACTACATATATTCACTTAATATCACTTTAATTTGCAACTTGATGTGATGGTTTCTTTTAATGATATCATTCAAGATTTTATATTAACAAGTATTCAAAATTCTCAATTTCATATAACCCTTGGATATTTAATGCGAAAACAGATGATGTGCACGAAATGTTCATATACACTGTACAATATAAATAACTAACCTATACAGTATACATAATGAATTGAGTAGGGTGGTCCCACACAGGCTGGCTCACCCTTCCCATCACCCGCTGCTTTACTCTTTGATTTCACAATATATTTCCTGATTTACATATTTCAATTTGCATGCAATAACCCAGCTGAGGTGCTGTTTTGAAGTATTGTGTTATTACTGCAAGGGTAATAATCAATCAATTTACATTATATATATATATATATATATATATAAACCCTGTAAATTTGCTTCCAAATAATATGGTCTTCTCTACTAATATATATACCATTGTAAACAGTAATTAGAGTAGGTCTTATGATAAACCTCTGTACATAAATATATACACTCTAGTGGCTAGATAAAAATAAAATGTTGAATGCAAGCATGGTATTTTCTTGTCCCTCTTGTTTATATAACCAACTTTGCATACAGTCGATGAGCCAGATCCCAAAACCACACGGATTGGTACTGTCCAAGGGAGTCAAGACATCGGCATGATCTACAGTAACCGGCATTTAATTGGCCACAGGCTATAAGGAAGTTGGAAGCGTAAACGACGATATAAAACAGAAATACAACAATGATAATTTAGTTTTTTTATAGATAGAAAGTATGATGGATGTAGTTTTATGTAATTATATATACAGTATATCACATATGTGTTTTAGCTTGTAATTTTTGTAAATGTTGTTGTCTACAGCTCCTATCTTTCTTATAGCTCGAAACTGGCAAGAGGTCAGTTGATACGGGAACAAACTGAACAAGGTTATCATATTCATATAACCTCTCTTCAATAATAAGAGAAATGTCTTGTAGATTATAATTGTAACCAAAACAAAACCTCTGATTGTACACTCCGATACCCCATAGTCTCTTACCCACTCATAAACCTCTGATTGTACACTCCGATACCCCATAGTCTCTTACCCACTCATAAACCTCTGATTGTACACTCCGATACCCCATAGTCTCTTACCCACTCATAAACCTCTGATTGTACACTCCGATACCCCATAGTCTCTTACCTACACATAAACCTCTGATTGTACACTCCGATACCCCATAGTCTCTTACCCACTCATAAACCTCTGATTGTACACTCCGATACCCCATAGTCTCTTACCCACTCATAAACCTCTGATTGTACACTCCGATACCCCATAGTCTCTTACCCACTCATAAACCTCTGATTGTACACTCCGATACCCCATAGTCTCTTACCCACTCATAAACCTCTGATTGTACACTCCGATACCCCATAGTCTCTTACCCACTCATAAACCTCTGACTATACACTCCGATACCCCATAGTCTCTTACCCACTCATAAACCTCTGATTGTACACTCCGATACCCCATAGTCTCTTACCCACTCATAAACCTCTGATTGTACACTCCGATACCCCATAGTCTCTTACCCACTCATAAACCTCTGATTGTACACTCCGATACCCCATAGTCTCTTACCCACTCATAAACCTCTGATTGTACACTCCGATACCCCATAGTCTCTTACCCACTCATAAACCTCTGATTGTACACTCCGATACCCCATAGTCTCTTACCCACTCATAAACCTCTGATTGTACACTCCGATACCCCATAGTCTCTTACCCACTCATAAACCTCTGATTGTACACACCGATACCCCATAGTCTCTTACCCACTCATAAACCTCTGATTGTACACTCCGATACCCCATAGTCTCTTACCCACTCATAAACCTCTGATTGTACACTCCGATACCCCATAGTCTCTTACCCACTCATAAATATTCGTGGACTTTACCTATTTCTAATTATGGAAGCATATCTCTGAAAACAAATTTATGAATATAATTGTTTATACATCAACTGCAAAACTATATATAGCATACTATTTATTGAAAAGCAAGTTCTATCCAAAAAATCAGCTCAGCTATAGTCTATTCGCTGTAAGTAGGCGATAAATCATTACCTCTAACCTCTGTAACTAAACAATGACTACAGTAATCGAGCTAATATTTCTACCAAGTAGGAAGAGTCAGTCAAGGAATAGATGTAGGAATTGACAGCCAATTTGCTCTATCCCTTTTTTAATTACAGAGGATAGAGGTCATGATTTTTCGCCTACTTACAGCGAATATACTATAGTTATACTTGCTTACAGAAAACCATAGGGGGGTCCAGGAATTCTTATGAGTAGGCTAGAGACTATGGGATTCGAGTGTACCATGGCCCAAAGACTACCGGTACACTGTCAACATTTACGGGCATGAAAAGGTTGCATAAAGTGTCCATAATAATATTTTAAGGGGAGGTAGGGTTTACTTATTGGTCTATTTATATATTATATTTTTTAGTTTCCTCCCTACACCTCCACCAAGCTGACAAAAATATCCTTAAGATCCTCCATCGAGATAAATGTGTAAATTTTTCGGTAAAAAAACGGCCTGTTCCTCTAAAATTCCAGGCTCACTATCGCTCACCAGAAAAAAATTGACACCTCAATGGCACGAAAAGTCTTCATATTGAAAAAAAAAAGGGGGATAAAGGTCTTAAAATGACCAAGCTAATGGGGAAAACGTCTTAAAATCTCATAACTAATGGGGCTCAACATGAGGGAGAAGGTGGTCCAAAAAATAGCTTTAATATTATTATAGTTTTTGTTTTTTCTTTTTTTTTCCTATGTGGATGAGGGAGACAAAAGGCAAAACTGCATGTGACGAATGCCTCCCCCAGAGTTGAAAGAGTGACAGAGCCAAAATGCCTGGACACACGGAGCATGAAACGATTTAAGTCATGGGAAGAGGGAAAGATGGATTCAGGGAGAGATTTCCAGAACTTCGTTGTTGAATAGAAGAAAGATTGAAAATATTGTTTCACTTTTGGGCTTGAAAGTTTCACAGAGTAGGGGTGGGATTGTCTTGCAAGACGGGTGCAACATGCTTTACGTAGAGGAGGTGATATACAATGAGAGAGCTCTGAGGAACACTGATTATTAAAATAGCGGTAGAATAGCAAGAGATATGCAGCATTGCAGCGAAGAGTGAGATATTGCAGAGAATCAGTGATTAGACCTGAGATAATGAGACGAAAGGCTTTCTTTTCTACTTTGTCTAGAAGTGCTGTGTGAGAGAATCCTCCCCACACGTGCGAACAATATTCAATACAAGGACGCACAGTACCCCTGTACAGAGAAAGAAGCTGTGCAGGGGTAAAGAAGCCCCAGAGGCAGTTGAGCACACCCAGCTTCTGGGAAGCTCTCTTAGCAATAGTGGCAATATGGTCTTTCCAATGGAGATCAGAAGAAAAAGAGACACCGAGAATATTAAAAGAAGATGAAAGAATAATGTTTATGTTGTTGAAGAGTAATTGATAGTGTTGTGGAAGGTTGGGACTAGTAGATATATGGTGAAATTAAGTTTTGAAAGCATAGAAAGTAACTAGGTTTTCTCTGCCCCAATCTGAGATAGTAGAATGATCAGAAGATAGGTGTGCTATGGCCTCCTTACGTGAGTCTTGGAGTATTTGCTGGGAGGAATTTTGTGGAAAGGTAGTTGAATAGTGTTTTGTAGATTCGTCAACATATGAGTGAATGGGACTTAAGGTGCAGTTGAGAAGATCGTTAATTAATTATAGAAAGATAACTGGAGATAGGACAGAACCCTGAGGAACACCCGAGTTGATAGGTTGAGGAAGTGAACGATGGCCATTCGCAACCGCAGCTATGGAACGGCCAGAAATGAAATTAAAGATATAGACAAAGGTGGAGGGATAGAAACCGAAATAGGGTAGTTAAGAAATTGGAGATTTGTGCCAGACTCTGTTGAAGGCCTTCCATATGTTTAGCGTAATTGAAAAAGTCTCACTGAAGTCCCGAAAGAGGATGACCAAGAATTAATAAGATATGAAAGAAGATCCCTAGTAGAGCAATCCCTAAGGAAGCCATAGTGGCGATCTGAGAGTAAATTATAAGAAGAGAAATGCTTAAGAAATCTTGAATTAAGAAGTGTTTCAAAACATTTGGAGATGCAAGCAATGAGAACAATTAGATGATAGTTGGAGGGTTGAGAGTGGTCACCCTTCTTTGGGACAGGTTGAATGAGAGCAAACTTGCAGCTTGAAGGGAAAATGTTAGAGGAGAGACAGAAGTGTTTGCCTGGGTAGGGAGTCAGCACGGAAACACAGTTTTGAGTACAACAGGAGGAATACCATCCGGACTGTATGCTTCTTAGTATTAAGCCCAGAGAGGATCGAAAATACATCCTTAGAAGATATTAGGATATTTGGCATAAGTAGGAGAGGGTGGAGAGGGAGGTATAGCACCGGATTCATCCAAGGTGGAATTTTTAGCAAATGTTTGGGCAAAGAGTTCAGCTTTGTCAGAGGAAGAAGTGACGGTGGTGCCATCAGAGTGGAAAAGGGGAGAGAAAGACGAGGACAAAAATTTGTTGGTGAGGTTTTTGGCTAGATGCTAGAAAGTTTGGAAAGAGCTATAATTGGATCATAGATGGAGAGATAAACAGATAGATACTGTTTATATAATGAGAAACTGTTACAATCGAAAGCTCAACCAGGATTCTTCAATACTAACTAAATACTTAAATAAATATTATAGATATATAGATAGATAGATAATAGATAGATAGAGAGAGAGAGAGAGAGTTAAACACAATATATATAATGTTTAGGGTATATCCGTCATGGAGGAAATCCTCAATCAATTTACTCATCCCGTTTCTCTGTATCATCTTCTTCCTCCTTATTGTCCCCTTCCTCCTCCTCCTCCTCCTCTCATTTCTGATCTTCCTGTTCCTGCTCCTGTTTCTCTTCCTTATCCCTCTTTTCATCCTCTTCCCTCTCATCTTCCCTTTCTTCCTACCTCTCCTCCTCCTATTTCTCCTTTACCTGTTTCTCTTCCTCCTCTCTCTTCTCCTCCTCCCTCTTCTCCTCCTCATCTTACCTCTCCTCCTCCCCTCACCGTCACCAACCTGCCCCACATAGCCACTCCGTCCCTGCTTTGCCTCATGAATTTGTAGACGCGGCCAAGTGGTCCCATATGGCGAATGGGGACGAGGGACTTGAGACCACCTTGATTGGAAAGGTAAACTAATTGAACAGATGACGGGAACACAAAGGACCACTAAACTAATAATGCAAACTAATTAGAACTGAAGACTCGATTACGAAGGAATACTAAAGTGAAAAAAGTCAGATTAACTGGAACAGAAGACGTGAATACAAAGAACTAAGCTGAAAAGGCAAATTAATTGCAACAGAAGATGCGAATGCAAGGAACGTTAACCCTTCGAGTACCAGCGACGTGTGTTATATTTTAATCTACCTATATTTAGACGATATTATGAAGCTTAGGAAGGATCTGTGGTAGTTTAAATGGGTTGGTTGAGATAGTTTGAAGCCTTATTATTGTTAGAGGTCCTTCCTAAGCTGCATATAATTGTCTAATGGTTGCCAGAATATGATGAAAAGGACGTCCCTGGTACTGAATGGGTTAAACTAAAAAAAAAAGTGCTCTACTTGGGATAGAATACACGAATACAAAGGAATACTAAACACAAAAGGTAAATTAGTGCATATAGAAAACGCAATCACAAAGGAAAACTAAACTAAAAAGGTCAACACATTGGAACAGAAGACGGAAATATAAATTATACTAAACTAGACTCTTGCGAACTGCTTAATTGGAAAAGTAAATTAATTGGCATAGAATACACGAATACAAAGGGTTATAAAGAAGAACATGTAACAACAGATTTACCGATGCCTTAATTTTCAGTCCTGATGACGTCTATTAATTTTATTCTAGCTATATTTATAGGATTTTGTGAAGCTTAGGAAGGATATAAAGTAGCTAGAAGGATTAAATGAGAAAGTCTGTAGCCTTTTCATGGGTAGACGTCCTTCCTAAGCAGAATAAAATAGTTTAATAGTTGCCAGAGTATAATGAAAAGGATGTCACCGGTACTGAATGGGATATGGCGTAAAAGGAGGAGAGACTGGCAAACTGCCTCATTGGAAAGGTAAACAAACTCCCAGTGTTCGAGGACGTATTTATTTATTTTAATCTGACTATCAGTATATCGTATTATTTCAACTTACGAAGTAATTTTAAAGTCAGAGGAATAATTCTATAGGCCTACTTTACCCACTTTGATTTCTAGAGGCCCTTCCAGAGCTGAGTAAAATCGTCTAATGTTAGACAAGGTAACGTGGAAAAATGCTTCCTAATATAGATGGCGTTATTTGGAATTGAAGACCCGAACACCAGGGACATTAAAGAGTAACATCGAGCATCAGATTTACCGATCTTTATCGTGGTGAAAATGTTACATGATTGACTGCTATAGTCTATTCATTATAATTAGGCCAATAATCTTGACCACAAATCTCTATAACTCAAAAACTACTAGAGTAATTGAGCTAACACTTCTATCATTTGGGAAAAGTCAGCCAGGGAATAGGTGTGGGAGTTTACAGCCCATTTGCTCTGGCCCTTTTTCAGTTGCAGAGGTTAGGGATCACAACGTGAGATCAGGTACTGTACAGTCAGGATAGTCTTGTTTGGTTTCGATACAGATTTAAATGGGTGTGCAGGTATTATGGCTCATTACTGTACAGTCTACGACAGAACTGCTGTCTTGGCCTGAGGCAATGTGTTAGTTCACTCACCTTTTAATAGATGGCACTTTAATCGCTTTTAATAAAACGGGGTGGGGTTAATATAGAGGTTCGAAGGAGGAGGAGTCAAACGTGTGTGTGTGTGTGTGTGTGTGTTCGAGAACGGCACGCAGAATAAGTTTATTTTAACATAACACACAGGCTATATTATAAAATTAGCCCATGCTGGATCACAAATAAGTAACACACATTAGGTGTTGCGTTATTTATGGAATTTAATACACAGACAATCAAGTTTCTATCCTTCGCACTTTCCATTCCCCCCTCCTCCCCCTCTCCCTTTCACCCCAACTCTCCTTCTTCACCCGCTTCCTCTCCCCTCCCTCCCTCCCACCTCTCTCTCTCTCTCTCTCTCATTCTCTCTCTCTCTCTCTCTCAAGGACATAAAACATACCTTCTAAAATACGCAGAATAATACTATGCGATTGTTTTGAATTTACATATACATAATCTATTTTGTATTAATTTCACCACACCACCAAACGCCTCCAATGAAATTAATGAAAGCATGTATGTGATCCACCGGGATTCGAACCTGGGTTATCACACACAGATTTTTAGACACCTTAACCATTACACCACCAAGACGGTTAAAGGTTTATGCACACGCCTACGACTTCTGAAATAAATAATAAATGTTAGGGATGACAAAAGTAACACATATATATTGATTAGGAATAGGATAACTAGCGAGGCAGCGAACAACACCTGTTACTCGCTGCCTCGCTAGATATCCTATTCCTAATTAAGCTACGATTCTCGAAGAACACGTCTATATTTGTTTATATATATATATTAAGTGTAACAATAACACTTAGGATTTTCGTTATTTGTGTTGGCTTAAGGAATAAGTTGGATAATACATATACTTGTGACCTCCACAATTTGTAATGTTTGAGGAGACGGCGCTTCAACCTCTCTCCTCTGTCCATCACATTCAAGCACCAACCCACCCACACCAACACTAACACAGGATACAAAACAGACACACACACACACTCACACCCAATAACATAAAACGCACATCACACACATGATCACATACAAAGTAATGGGCACAAATCACTCACACATGATAACATAAAACGCACACACAAGCACAAGCACACACACACACACACACACACAAGCACACACACAAATCTTGGTTTACTCACGCCTGTTCTACTGCTGTCCGCAATAAGGAGGAAGCATTCAAACGGTACCGACGCCTTAAAACTCAAGACTCTCATTCTTCATATGTTTCTGCCCGGAATCAAGCCAAATCTGTTCTTCGACTTGCCAAACACTCTTTCATCAATAATAAATGCACTGAACTATCCAACTCTAGCTCTTCCCAAGCTTTCTGGCATCTAGCCAAAAACCTCTCCAACAATTTCTCTTCCTCGTCTTTCCCTCCCCTTTCCCACTCTGATGGCACAACCATCACTTCTTCCTCTCACAAAGCTAAATTCTTCGCTCAAACTTTTGCTAGAAACTCCACCTTGGATGATTCCGGTGCTATTCCTCCCTCTCCGCCCTCCTCTCTCTTACTTATGCCTAATATCCTAATCTCTTCTAAAGATGTACTTTCTACCCTCTCTGGGCTTAACACTAATAAGGCGTACGGTCCGGACGGTGTTCCTCCTGTTGTTCTCAAAAACTGTGCTTCCGTGCTGACTCCCTGCCTAGGCAAACTCTTTCGTCTCTGTCTATCCTCTAACGTCTTCCTTCATGCTGGAAGTTTGCTCACATTCAACCTGTCCCAAAGAAGGGTGACCGCTCTCAACCCTCCAACTATCGTCCAATTGCTCTTATCTCTTGTCTTTCTAAAGTTTTTGAAACTATTCTTGCTTCCAAATTTCTTAAGCATTTCTCTTCTTATAATCTGCTCTCAGATCGCCAGTATGGCTTCCTTAAGGGTCGCTCTACTGGTGATCTTCTTTCATATCTTACTAACTCTTGGTCATCCTCCTTTCGGGACTTCGGTGAGACTTTTTCTATTGCACTAGACATATCGAAAGCCTTCGATAGAGTCTGGCATAAATCTTTAATTTATAAACTACCCTCCTTCGGTTTCTATCCCTCCATCTGTGCCTTTGTCTCTAATTTCCTTTCCGGCCGTTCCATAGCCGCGGTTGTGGACGGCCATTGTTCACTTCCTCACCCTATAAACTCCGGTGTTCCTCAGGGCTCTGTCCTATCTCCTATTCTCTTTCTAATTTTTATAAATGATCTCCTTAACTGTACCTTAATTCCCATCCATTCATACGCAGACGACTCAACCTTACACTACTCCATTAGTTTTTCAGAACGCCCCAGCCAGCAATCCCTCAACAACAAACGTAATGAAGCCATAGAACTCTTAAATTCTGATCTAAATACTATTTCCAATTGGGGCAGAGAAAACCTTGTTAACTTTAATGCTTCCAAAACCCAATTTCTCCATCTATCTACCCGTCAGGATCTCCCAGCGGACTATCCCTTATTCTTCAACAATACAAAAATCAACCCTTCATCTTCTCTCAATATTCTTGGTGTCTCTTTTTTCTTCTGCTCTCATTTGGAAGGACCATATTACCAGTCTTGCTAAGGCAGCCTCCCAGAAGCTGGGTGTGCTCAACCGCCTTAGGGGGTTCTTTTCCCCTGCACAGCTTCTTGCTCTGTACAGGGGCATAGTGCGCCCTTGTATTGAGTATTGTTCACATGTGGGGGAGGTTCCTCTCACACCGCTCTCCTAGACAAAGTTGAAAGGAAGGCCTTTCGTATCATTAACTCCCGTCCACTCACCAACTCTCTGCAATCTCTCTCTCCGCCGCAATGTTGCATCTCTCTCGCTATTCTATCGCTACTATAATAATCAGTGTTCCTCAGAGCTATCCCAGTGCATACCACCTCCTTTACGTAGGGCACGTGGTACCCGTCTTGCAACTCAATCCCACCCCTACTCTGTGCAACTCTCCAACCCAAGAGTGAAACGTTACTCTCAAACTTTCTTCTACTCAACAGCTGAGCTCTGGAACTCTCTCCCAGAATCAGTCTTTCCCTCTTCCTATGACTTAAATTGCTTCAAACTCCGTGTGTCCAGGCATTTTGGCTCGAACGTCCCTTGATTTTGGCCCTGTCACTCTTTCAACTATGGGGGAGGCACTCGCTATAGGCAGTTATGCCTTTTGCCTCCCTCAATCACATAGAAAAAAAAAAAAAAAAAAAAAAAAAAACACACACACACACTGGTCCAGGCAAACTAGAAAAGGTATTAGCATTATTGAGGAGATGCTGCTGTCTTCAGTGCGTGTCATAGCCATCCTGAGCCTTACGACGTATACAGACTAATAACACACATAACAAAGCCACTATAACAACTTCGTCTCTCTCCAACACCCCTTCTCCCCTCTCTACACTCTTCAGAAAATAGGAAAAGTAGAAAGTAGCTACGAGGTGCCGTTGTGAAGGCTTATCCTTCAATACCTTCACCTGACCTGACCCCATCCGGGGTTTAGCTGGTCCACAAGGGTGTGTGACATGAACCCAATGGAGAATTTGTGGGCCATCATGTCATGGAGTGGAATGTGGTTCAGGTTAGGATTGGAACGGGCGGGAGGAGTGGGATCGGGGTGGGGGAGGGGGGGGGGGGAATCCGTCGCCGCCCTAATATAAGTTGCAAAAATGTTTAAATCAGCTCCAACGAGAATACAGGAGGTAGTTGATGCAGCTTGTGGGTGGAGATCATATTGATTTCATAAATATAAATTGTAAATGTTTACATTTAAGATCCCTTTATATGTATTATATAATGTGTATGTGTTCCAATGTTCACCGTAACATAATGATGGTGAAATAATACATATTAATTAAATTAAAGGTAACATACACAGAGCTATAGTATACTTTTAATTATGTTTGGACGATAATTTAAACAATACGAAGTAAAAATATAAAAGCCTAAACAATTTACAGTATATCAACTTTAAAACAACATAACAAGATTGCTTGGATTATCGTTAATTGTTCAATTTGATGACTTACTTTATAGTAAATCATTACAATGGGTAACGCCGAACTGTTTACTGATAATGGGAAGCCACAGTAATTAAGCTAGTAATTAAGAATCCACTGAGAAAAGTATAATGCAATAATCATAGCGTGTCATATTACATGTTAAGGTAATATGTAATATGACATGTTAAGGTAGGCGGATGCCCAACCCCGAAAGGGGTTGAATAGGGGAGCTATCCCCCCGCCAAAGGCGGCTTTCTAGGGCCTTTCCTAGCTGATGCTGAGAGGATTGGGTTCTAGTCATGTGGTGATGGGCTGGTCTATCAGAGTGAGAACTGAGCGATCTCTGCCATACCCATAGCTTACTCTGACTGTACCTTTTACTTATATATTTTCTAGATCTCAAGTGACGGCGCCTCTTCCGTGGATTGACCTCCCAATCTACCAAGATTGGAAGCCAAAGCGTCACATTTTTCCTTTGCCCCTCAACTTTCTCTTCATAATTGCTGAGGGGCACAGGGCCCTGGGTGGGTCTTTGGTTTCCCGGGCGTTTCCGCACCCTCCTTAGCTCCCCGCCATGGAGTGGCTTCAGTCACCCAGACTTTATTGTGGTCGGCAGGGAGGGTTCTGTGGGGGCGATCGGTTATGGCCTTGGCCTTGGGGCTGTTCGGCCAGGCAGCTTGGGGAACAACAACAACAACAACAACATGTTAAGGTAGATTATGAATTGGTCAACCACAGTGCTGTGAATAGTGGTATGGAAGAAAACAAAATTTACTCTAATATGAAAATTTGTTTTTATTACAAAAAAAACACGTTTTGGCTCATCTAAAGTGTTTTCTCTAACTGGGCCGATATTATCTTGTCTTTATGATATATATATTTGGTTATAATTTGGTCAAAGCTAGATTACAATGTGATCCAACTTGTCTTGATGCGTGGATTGTAATATCCCGTTTCAATTACTTATATATTTATACGATTGTTTACATTAACCAGGACGCCAAGGTTGGCAACTTTGAGTGTTTTGCAACGGAGCATACTGTATATATTTATTTTCTATAACACATTGTATAAGGTAAACCTCCTTTACGTAGGGCACGTGGTACCCGTCTTGCAACTCAATCCCACCCCTACTCTGTGCAACTCTCCAACCCAAGAGTGAAACGTTACTCTCAAACTTTCTTCTACTCAACAGCTGAGCTCTGGAACTCTCTCCCAAAATCAGTCTTTCCCTCGTCCTATGACTTAAATTGCTTCAAACTCCGTGTGTCCAGGCATTTTGGCTCGAACGTCCCTTGATTTTGGCCCTGTCACTCTTTCAACTATGGGGGAGGCACTCGCTATAGGCAGTTATGCCTTTTGCCTCCCTCAATCACATCGAAAAAAAAATAATAATAATAATAATAGAATGCGAGTTAATAATTGAGAATCAGTAGAGGTAAAAAGAACAGTATTATTAAAACACCAAAGATTTTTTATGGACAGCTTTGAACACGACGATGAGGAAAATTATATATTCGGTTAGGAGAGAGAAGGGGGAGAGAAAAAGAGAGAAGGGGGGAGATAGGGGAAGGCAGAAGAGAGAAGGGGAGGAGGGGGGAATGGGAAGTTCGAAGGATAGAAACTTGATTGTCTGTATATTAAATTCCATAAATAACGCAACACCTGATGTGTTACTTATTTGTGATCCGGCATGGGCTAGTCTAATAATATAACCTGTGTGTTATGTTAAAATAAAGTTATTCTGAGTGCTGTTCTAGAACACACACACACACACACACACGCGTTTGACTCCTCCTCCTTCCAACCTCTATACTAACCCCGCCCCCTTTTATTAGAAGCGATTAAAGGGCCATCTATTAACAGATAAGTGAACTAACACATTGCCTCAGGCCATGACAGCAAGTTCTGTCGTAGACTGTACACTCCAAGACATAAATCCTGGCCCAATATGACCCCTCGAACAGCAAAACGAACCTACGAAATAAAAAATATCAGACAAAGAATTAATGGGAAGATTCGATTCAGTTCGGAATAGCTTCGAAAAATTAAGGCCCTGATTTATGACGTAGAGTGAACCCGTCAGTCGTATATCCCCCAGCCCGGGTGTGTCATGCGAAGTCAAATGATTCACTCTTCTACCATCATTTTTCAAATCCATGATGGCTAGATGGTTTATGGTTATTTAGAGAGTATGAGAGTTGGTTTGATTGATCAGGGAGCATTGTATAGTTTCGTAGTCGTCTACTTTTTCATAATACGGTACTAGTTAGTTTGTACTTTAACCCTTTCAACATACTATGGTGCATTTTGTTTCTGTTTTCTGGTAATTATTACACGATTGTATTTAAATTAGGAAGGGTAAATGGAAGTCAGAGGGTCAATTGAGATAGTCTTTACCCTAATTAGGTAACACATATACTTTCACAACTTAGTTTTATACATACTTCCATATTGTCCCAGTGAGTTATGTAGCTTTTCAAGACAATAATATATTTATATTGTTATACAATTCTGATAAGGGTGGGGTCTATTGCATGCTCAGCTGGATAACACAAACAAATGATATCATAGATATACAATGAGTTTACTAACATATATTATAGGTAAAACACAGAATGATAAAACAGAAATATACAATATGGTCTCTGGTATAAATGCATATCGGCTGTGCTTGTGGAAACAGTCAATATCTTAACATATTTTGCAACAATCTCATATTCTCGTAATATTTACTGCATATAAACGGACTTAACCTTTTAGCAATCAAGCATGTATATATTATCTTATATTACTACCAAGTATTCTCGCGCAAAACAAGTATTTGACCTTCTGGCTCAACAAGTATTTAACCTTTGTCTGAGATTATGTGACAACAAAATGTTAATCTCTTAATTGAACATAGGTAATATCAATTTATTGGTACAACAATTTGTACTAATCATCTGGTAGAGACGTGTTTACAATGAGGCTTACGGTAACAACAATTATATCTTAAATCAATATCGCAATGGATCTCTGTGAGTCCTTTGCGGTTACTTATGACAAAGTTACTTAATATGTGTTCCGAGGAACCTGTTATGCAATTTATCTTACCTGAGCCTTAATATGCCTGGACAGAGGGGCAACTAACATGAGCAGGGTATTTGCAAAGCTAGGCTCTTATCTCTCGATTGGCAATTCCTATTATCCGTTGATGACGGCCTAACGGATCCTAACTTTGACTCCTTCAATTACTTGGCAAAGTTAGCTCATTTACTAAATTGATGACTTCTAACCGCCTTGCTCATCTATCTCGTTGCGAGGACCGCGAACGAGGACTATAGCTACTAAGTCTTGAATTTTGCAGGAATTTTTGGAGTCATTTAACTAATAAGTTGATGGGAACTAGAGGAGTTAATTGAGCAAGTCTACAGGCAATTAATCAAAAGGTCCTCAATGATTCTTCAAGACTTTGCAAGTCCATCAGTACTGCTAGAAGTACTTTATCGACTGACTAACGGCCCTATAGTCGCCTATTGCAACTTTCAAAACAGGTGAGGGGGCCAGCCATTCAAGGCCAAGACGTCTTGTCTGCTTATCACCTCGTTTTCGGCTGTGCCTTCGTTTGCTTCTCTCTCTTTGCAAGGGGCGGTGGCGACAGGTTCTCCTCCAATCAACTGGGAAGGGGGGCTCAGAGGAGGTGACCTCGATGGTAGGGCTCAGATGCCTACGTTTCCCGCCTCAACTCTTCCCGTAAAGGGGCCTTCCCACATCAAGGAGTGTGGAGCCGACTGTTACCGAGTAGTGACTCTGTATGAACTTTCCATGGACTCCTGGATATAGTCTGTCATACCCCTAAAGAGTCTGTCGCACTCCCAATGAGTCGGTTACACCCCTGGGAGGTGCGAAAATGTTCAAACTTGTTTGAAATTGGAGTACCGAGTGTGAAAAGTCGGATAGAGTCGGTTTCAACTCCTACCGACCACTAATAATTCTGTCCGAGTTTTAACAAGTCTTAGTGACTCCTAACAAGTCTGTTACACTCTGTTGTGTCAGAGTGCAGTTATCTCTCGGAACAGTCACAGTCTACAGATATAAGGACTGTGGAAACAGTCACAAGCACGTCCTCCTCGACTCACCACCACCATGTCATCAATGGTATACACATTAGTAGGCTACACAGATTCAATGGTATATAATACACCCATATAATAACATTTGAGCAGGTTATTTCGCAGTTTTTATGCTTTACTACTTATAAATAAACCCAATAACCTGCTGGTTACCATTTCTTTATTAACATAACATAAAAAAAGGAAGTCTGCAGAGAGGCGATTGGCACACACAAGGCAGATCCCTTCCAAACACAACCAATCTTTTCCATATGCTGTCATGCCTTTCCCGCCAAAACTCCCGCAGATCGTTTCCTGATCTAATGTCTATCTCACAATAGCCAGAGAAAAGGAAACAAATAGGTAATCGGATCTTGAAAGGGCTAGGCTAAGTAAGTTACATAAAAACATAGGAAATGGGAGCCTGCAGAAAGCCGATTGGCCAACACAAGGTAGATCCCTCTCACACCCAACCCTAATTATAGGCCCAACTCACTAACAAACTAACTCATATACACGCATATAATAACATTTGAACAGGTTATCTTGCAGTTATTATGCTTTATAATATTTATAAATATACTCAATAACCTACTGGTGGCCATCTTTCTATTAACATAATATAAGAAAACAGAAGTCTGCAGAGAGGCGGTTGGCACACAGAGTGTTAGTCTATCCTAGTCTGTCTTACTCTAGTCTACTCCGTTTTATTCTGTAATGACTCCGATGTACTTGGCATGTATAACCGAATGCACTATATCACACTCCTGACAAACTCTGTTAAAACACAGACTAGGACAGAGTGTTACTCTGTCCTAGTCTGTTCTACCCCGTTATATTCTATATTCGGTAATGACTCCGATGTACTTGGCATGTATAACCGACTGCACTCTGTCACACTCCTGACAAACTCACACTAGAACAGTGTTAGTCTGTCCTACTCTGTTCTACCCCGTTTTACTCGGTAATGACTCTGATGTACTTGGCATGTATACCCGACTGCACTCTGACACACTCCTGACAAAGTCTGTTAAGACATACACTAGGACAGAGTGTTAGTCTGTCCTACCCCGTTTTACTCTGTGTATTTATCCCACTCGGAAGCACTCGGTGCCATTTCTCCCGGAGTAGCACAGACTTGACACTACTAGAGAGTCGGCTCCAAAAGTCCTTGATGTGGAAAGGACCCGGGGCAGCTCCGTCTCCCAGTGTAGGGGGCATTGGGCAACTGCAGTAATAACGGCGGAAAGCTTGAGGGCAGTCTATAGCATTTGTCTCTTCTTGTCACCCACCCTCCTTTCATTGATCCACCCACCCTTCCATTACTGATCCATCCACCCTCCCTTCATTGATCTACCCACCCTTCCATTACTGATCCACCCACCCTCCCTTCATTGATCCACCCTCCCTCCCTCCACTGATCCATCTACCCTTCAATGATCCACCTGCTCTCCATATATTAATCCGCATTCCTCTTATCCACCAATTATCCACTGATCTACCCGCTTTGCACTGATCCATTCACCCTCCACTGAAGCACCAAAAATACCATCCACTTATCCACACTCCTTCCACTTATCCACTCACCATAAACTGATCCACCGTCACTCCACTGATCCAGCCTTCCTCCCCTAATCCAATCCACCTTTCCTCCACGACCCTAAGCCACCCTCCCTCCACTACCCCAATCCACCCTCCATCCACTACCCCAATCCACCTTCCACTACCACAATCCACCCTCCCTTCAGTACCCCAATCCACCCTCCACTACCCCAAACCACCCTCCCCCCAATCCACCCCCCTACACTTCCACTACCCCAATCCACCTCCCTCCACTACCCCCACTCCCCTCCCACTACCACACACCCTCCCTCCCACTACCACCAATCCACCTCCCTCCCTCCACTATCCTCCCAACCCTAATCCTCTCCTCCCTCCACTACCACCCCTCATCCACCCCCTCCACTACCCCAATCCACTACCCCAACCCACCCTCCCCCTCCCGTACCCCAATCCACCTCCCCACCCACTATCCACCCTCCCGCCACTACCCCAGACCCCCACCCTCCTCCGCCCGCCACCCTCCCTCCACTACCCCAATCCACCCTCCCTCCCTACCCCAATCCACCCTCCTCCCCCTCCCAACACCCCCCCTCACCAATCCACCTCCCTCCACTACCCCATCCCCCTCCACTACCCTAATCCCCCCCTCCCCCTCCACTACCCACCCAATCCACCCCTCCCCAACCCCAATCCACCCTCCCTCCACTACCCCAATCCACCCACCCCTCCACTACACCCAATCCACCCTCCCCTCCAACCCCTCCCAGACCCAATCCACCCTCCCTCCACTACCCCAATCCACCCTCCCTCCAGTACCCCAATCCAACCTCCCTCCACTACCCAATCCACCCTCCCTCCACTACCCCAATCCACTCTCCCTCCACTACCCCAATCCACCCTCCCTCCACTTCCCCAATCCCCCCTCCCTCCACTATCCTAATCCACCGGCCACGACCCCAATCCACCTCCCTCCACTATCCCACATCCATCCACCCTCCCTCCACTACCCCAATCCACCCTCCCTCCACTAATCCACCCTCCCTCCACTACCCCAATCCACCCTCCCTTCACTATCCCAATCCACCCTCCCTCCACTACCCCAATCCACCCTCCCTCCACTATCCCAATCCACCCTCCCTTCACTATCCCAATCCATCCTCCCTCCACTACTCTAATCCACCCTCCCTCCACTACCCCAATCCACCCTCCCTTCACTATCCCAATCCACCCTCCCTCCACTACCCCAATCCACTCTCCCTCCACTATCCCAATCCACCCTCCACTACCCTAATCCACTCTCCCACTACCCCACCTCCACCCCCAGCCACCCCTTCACTATTCCAATCCACCCTCACATACTACGCCAATCCACCCTCCCTCCACTACCCGAATCTACCCTCCCTCCACTATCCCAATCCACCCTCCCGTACTACCCCTATCCACCCTCCCTCCACTACCCAATCCACTCTCCCTCCACTACCCCAATCCACCCTCCACTATCCTAATCCACCCTTCCTGCACTATCACAATCTACCCCTCCCTCACGATGCCCAATCCACCCTCCACTAGCCTAATCTACCCTCCCTCCACTACCCCAATCCACCCTCCCTTCAATCCCCAACCCCCTCCTCCACTACCCCACCACCCTCCCTCCACTACCCCACATCAACCCTCCCTACACTATCCCAATCCACCCCTCCACTACCCCAATCCACCCTCCCTCCACTACCCCAATCCACCCACCACTACCCAATCCACCCTCCACTACCCCATCCACCCTCCACTACCTCAATCCACCCTCCCTCCACTATCCCAATCCACCCTCCACTCTCCCCATCCACCCCTCCACTATCTCAATCCACCCTCCCTCCACTATCCTCATCCACCCTCCCTCCACTACCACAATCCACCTTCCCTCCACTATCCTAATCCACCCTCCCTCCACTACACCAATCCACCCTCCCTCCACTACCCCAATCCACCCTCCACTATCCTAATCCACCCTCCCTCCACTATCCCAATCTACCCTCCCCTCACTATCCCAATCCACCCTCCACTATCCTAATCCACCCTCCCTCCACTACCCCAATCCACCCTCCCCTTCCCAATCTACCCTAAGACCCTCCCTCCACTACACCCCAATCCACTACCCCAATCCACCCTCCCTCCACTACCCCAATCAACCCTCCCTACACTATCCCAATCCACCCTCCCTCCACTACCCCAATCCACCCCAATCCACCCTCCACTATCCTAATCCACCCTCCCTCCACTATCCCAATCTACCCTCCCCTCACTATCCCAATCCACCCTCCACTATCCTAATCTACCCTCCCTCCACTACCCCAATCCACCCTCCCTTCAATATCCCAATCTACCCTCCCTCCACTACCCCAATCCACCCTCCCTCCACTACCCCAATCAACCCTCCCTACACTATCCCAATCCACCCTCCCTCCACTACCCCAATCCACCCTCCCTCCACTACCCCAATCCACCCACCACTACCCCAATCCACCCTCCCTCCACTACCCCAATCCACCCTCCCTCCACTACCTCAATCCACCCTCCCTCCACTATCCCAATCACCCCACTCCGATCCCAATCCCCCCTCCCTCCACTATCCCAATCCACCCCCCCTCCACTACCCTCCTCCCCCCCCACCCCTCCACCACAACCCCCCTTCCCCCCACTATCCTAATCCACCCTCCCTCCACTACACCAATCCCACTACCCAATCCCACCCTCCACTATCCTAATCCACCCTCCCTCCACTATCCCAATCTACCCTACCCTCCACTATCCCAATCCAATCCACCCTCCCTCCACTATCCCAATAATCCCTCCACTATCCTAATCCACCCTCCCTCCACTACCCCAATCCACCCTCCCTTCAATATCCCAATCCACCCTCCCTCCACTACCCCAATCCACCCTCCCTCCACTACCCCAATCAACCCTCCCTACACTATCCCAATCCACCCTCCCTCCACTACCCCAATCCACCCTCCCTCCACTACCCCAATCCACCCACCACTACCCCAATCCACCCTCCACTACCCCAATCCACCCTCCCTCCACTACCTCAATCCACCCTCCCTCCACTATCCCAATCCACCCTCCACTATCCCAATCCACCCTCCCTCCACTATCCCAATCCACCCTCCCTCCACTATCCTCATCCACCCTCCCTCCACTACCACAATCCACCTTCCCTCCACTATCCTAATCCACCCTCCCTCCACTACACCAATCCACCCTCCCTCCAGTACCCCAATCCACCCTCCACTACCCCAATTCACCCACCCTCCACTACCCCAATCCACCCTACCTCCACTACCCCAATCCACCCTCCCTCCACTACCCCAATCCACCCTCCCTCCACTACCCCAATCCACCCTCCACTACCCTAATCCACCCTCCCTCCACTACCCCAATCCACCCTCCCTCCACTACCCAAATCCACCCTCCATTACCCCAATCCACCCTTCACTACCCCAATCCACCCTCCCTCCACTACCTCAATCCACCCTCCCTCCACTATCCCAATCCACCCTCCACTATCCCAATCCACCCTCCCTCCACTATCCCAATCCACCCTCCCTCCACTATCCTCATCCACCCTCCCTCCACTACCACAATCCACCTTCCCTCCACTATCCTAATCCACCCTCCCTCCACTACACCAATCCACCCTCCCTCCAGTACCCCAATCCACCCTCCACTACCCCAATCCACCCACCCTCCACTACCCCAATCCATCCTACCTCCACTACCCCAATCCACCTTCCCTCCACTACCCCAATCCACCCTCCCTCCACTACCCAAATCCACCCTCCACCCTCCCTCCACTACCACAATCCATCCTCCCTCCACTACCACAATCCATCCTCCCTCCACTACCCCAATCCACCCTCCATTACCCCAATCCACCCTCCCTCCACTACCCAAATCCACCCTCCACTATCCCAATCCACCCTCCCTCCACTACCCCAATCCACCCTCCCTCCACTACCCAAATCCACCCTCCATTACCCCAATCCACCCTTCACTACCCCAATCCACCCTCCCTCCACTACCTCAATCCACCCTCCCTCCACTATCCCAATCCACCCTCCACTATCCCAATCCACCCTCCCTCCACTATCCCAATCCACCCTCCCTCCACTATCCTCATCCACCCTCCCTCCACTACCACAATCCACCTTCCCTCCACTATCCTAATCCACCCTCCCTCCACTACACCAATCCACCCTCCCTCCACTACCCCAATCCACCCTCCACTACCCCAATCCACCCACCCTCCACTACCCCAATCCATCCTACCTCCACTACCCCAATCCACCTTCCCTCCACTACCCCAATCCACCCTCCCTCCACTACCCAAATCCACCCTCCACCCTCCCTCCACTACCACAATCCATCCTCCCTCCACTACCACAATCCATCCTCCCTCCACTACCCCAATCCACCCTCCATTACCCCAATCCACCCACCCTCCACTACCCCAATCCACCCTCCAGTACCTCAATCAACCCTCCCTCCACTACCTCAATCCATCCTCCCTCCACTATCCTAATCCACCCTCCCTCCACGACCCCAATCCACCGTCCCTCCACTACCCAATCCACCCTCCCTCCACTATCCTAATCCACCCTCCCTCCATGACCCCAATCCATCCTCCCTCCACTACCACAATCCACCCTCCCTCCACTATCCTAATCCACCCTCCCTCCACTATCCCAATCCACCCTCCACTACCTCAATCCATCCTCCCTCCACTACCTGAATCCACCCTCCCTCCACTACCCCAATCCACCCTCCCTCCACTACCCCAATCCACCCTCCCTCCACGGCCCTAATACAACCTCCCTCCACTACCCCAATGCACCCTCCCTCCACTACCACAATCCACCCTCCCTCCACTATCCTAATCTACCCTCCGTCCACTATCCCAATCCACCCTCCACTAACTAGATCCACCCTCCCTCCACTACCCCAATCCACCCTCCCTCCACTACCCCAATTCAGCTTCCACTACCCTAATCCACCCTCCACTACCCCAATCCACCCTCCACTACCCCAATCCACCCACCAATACCCCAATCCACCTTTCACTACCCCAATCCACCCTCCACTACCCCAATCCACCCACCAATACCCCAATCCACCCTACACTACCCCAATCCACCCACCAATACCCCAATCCACCCTCCACTACCCCAAGCCACCCACCCTCCACTACCCCAATCAACCCTCCACTACCCTAATCCACCCTCCACTACCCCAATCCACCCTCCACTACCCCAATCTACCCACCACTACCTCAATCTACCCTCCACTACACCAATCCACCCTCCACTACCCCAATCCACCCACCACTACCCCAATCCACCCTTCACTACCCCAATCCATCCTCCCTCAACTAACCCAATCCATCCTCCCACCACTACCCCAAGCCATCCTCCAGTACCTCAATCCACCGTCCACTACACCAATCCACCCTCCACTACCCCAATCCACCCTTCACTACCCCAATCCATCCTCCCTCCACTACCCCAATTCACCCTTCACTACCCCTTTCCACCCACCACTACCCCAATCCACCCTTCACTACCCCAATCCACCCTCCCTCCACTACCCCAATCCACCATTCACTACCCCAATCCACCCACCACTACTCCAATCCACCCACCACTACCACAATCCACCCTCCCTCCACTACCCCAATCCACCCTCCACTACCCAATCCACCCTCCACTACCCCAATCCATCCTCCCTACACGACCTCAATCCACCCTCCACTGATCCAATCCACCCTCCACTGATCCAATCATCCCTCCACGACCCCAATCCACCCTCCCTCCACGACCCTAATCCACTCTCACTCCACGACCCTAATCCACCCTCCCTCCACTGATCCAATCCACCTTCCCTCCACGACCCCAATCCACCCTCCCTACATGACCCCAATCCACCCTCCATACACGACCCCAATCCACCCTCCACTGATCCAATCCACTCTCCAGTGATCCAATGCACCCTCCACGACCCCAATCCACCCTCCCTCCACGACCCCAATCCACCCTCCCTCCACGACCCTAATCCACCCTCCCACCACTGATCCAATCCACCCTCCCTCCACGACCCCAATCCACCCTCCCTCCACGACCCAAATCCACCCTCCCTCCACTGATCCAATCCACCCTCCCTCCACGACCCCAATCTACCCTCCCTCCACGACCCCAATCCATCCTCCCTCCACTACCCCAATCCACCCTCCACTGATCCAATCCACTCCATCAGATCCACTCAGCAGCCAGTCCATCCACCTTCCATCATCAAGTAATCCCACAGCTGTTATCTTCAGATTATTTCTTGGTTGAGTTGGCCAAGGGATTAATATAATGGAAGGAGAGATGCTCGACTCCACCCCATCCCCCCCCCCCCTCTCTCTCTCTCTCTCTCTCTCTCTCTCTCTCTCTCTCTCTCTCTCTCTCTCTCTCTCTCTCTCTCTCTCTCTCTCTCTCTCTCTCTCTCTCCCATATCCCATTCTGACTAACACAGCTTACAAGAAACGATATGCAAAAATAAGAGAAAATAAATTAACCCAAAAAATGTACGGTATTGATATAATATAATAATTATCATGTAATCATATTTTTAGTTTGATACGACTAACATATTTAATATTTAAGAGGGAATTCAGAGTAACAAGGGTATATGGAGGTCAGTTGGTTAATTGAGATAGTCTTTGCCCTTTTATTTCCCACAGATACTCCTTAAGTTGCATACATTCATATAATAATAGCCAGAATAAACTGTAGAAATGCGGGATAATCCTCAAGGGGTTAAAATAACTTTGAAACAAATATATTTGCAAAATGAAGGTTTTCTTGTGAAATAAGGAGATTCTATGTCAAAAGATGAGTCCTCTAAAAATATTGACCGATTGTATAAAATGTGAATGCCTTCGGTATCGTTGCTAACAGGTATATCTGTCGTTTAACTGACGCCTACATAAGTAATAGTGATTATACCGTATTATGTAATTCTGTTTCCTATTAATTCCATAATTATCATTATAAATTGTCTCCAACTAATAATTTATTACTATGTTTACCAACACAGATTCCGTTGTCTCCTCACCACCATCCCTCTCCACCCCAATCGTGTGGAGTCTGTGTTGCTGGCCTGCTGCTGCCTACACAACCTCATGCGAGTGCGATACCCAGCCGCCCATGTTGCTCTCTTCGATGTTGAGGACCCAGACACCCATGTCTAGTATCATACCTAGTATCAGTGCATTACCACAGCACACCGAAATGCCAAAAAAATACCCTCATTGTTCCCTGATTAAATAGCATTGTATGAATATTCCCATACTCAAAAAATATGCTACAGGGGGGCAATGCCTAGTGAGTTAATTGCTCAATAGGTGGCGTTCTGAGAGTGAGGGTCCGAGTGTGGGGCTAACACTGTGAAGCGCAGAGGCGAGGCGGCTTCAGAGATGGAGTTGCTTCGAGCCGTGAAGCTTCGCATGTCTCACCCCCCACACTCGGACCCTAGACTGGAGCAAAACCTCACGGGCCTCACCGTGTTCAGCGGTAGAGTACAAAGGCTATCAGCCTATGCCCGAGAGGGAGTAGTTGGAATATAGATAAGAAAAAAATCGTGACACCAGGTGCGTGTGTTAATAATGTAATATATTAAATAGGGCTATTACAAATTTTACCATATCTCAATACCTCATAATGTATTTAGGCATCAGTGTATAAAACATATTTATTTATTTTCTTATTTGTTGCTTAAATTTAATGTTTGTATGTCACTTTATAGTTAGACATTTTCCTTTTTTTACCATAATAGTCCATACTTGCTTTATTCATCAAATCATATTAATTTTTACCTTAACCTCTGCATATGATTTAGATTAATTGGCCCCTATTATTTATCATATCTCATTGTATCCAATTTAGTTTGTCACTATATCAGCATATTAATTACTATAGTTTTTTCAAGACATGTATATATATATTTATTTCTAGTCAGCAGTGCTATCATTATTGTGCCCCTTCAATATTAGTTTAGATACATTTTTACTTATTAATTATTTCATACTTGTATTACCTCCATAATTATGTATATACTTACTGTATGTATAGTTTTATATTAATTATACTGCATTCACGCATACATGTTGGTTACAATAAACAATCATATTAATAGTAGGTTTATTTATCACAGGTACAAAAGTAGCACAAAAATGGCAAAATTATATTGCGACATTCCCCAGTAAGCACCAAACACAATTTAAAGATAATAATTAAGTACATTACATTGGCACAGATACCCTGTTAAACATATTATAAAGGCTAATGTTATCCCAACTTACTCAGGATTCTGGCACGAGGACAATCCCTTGCATGGTGTGCAGCCCCTGACCCGCAACCATGCAACCCTGGTGGCCAAGGACCTCCGGGTGTACCTGCGGGACTACTAAAACTCCCCCCAGGGAAGTGTCCACTGGCAGGATGCTATGATCTAAGGTAAATACACGTTTATGGCACCTGCCCCTCTGTTCTAGTACATTTCTCTGGGCTGAGCAGGAGTGTCATGGGTGGTGGCGTTCCTGTCGGGGCACCAAGACCGGCCATAACCGTGCCCAGGGAGAGGTTATGGAGACTGGTGGCGGGTGTGGGTGGCCCACTTCCGGTCACTGGCATGGCTGTGGCTTGCAGGTAGGTGGGCGTGCTCGCTGCCCAGGTAGCATCCACAGGTGTGTTGGGTGTGTTGAGGTATGTTGGGTACGGTGGGTGGTAGAGGGGTGTCTGGTGACTGGTGCCAGGAGGTGCCATAAAGTGTTATGTCTGCTGTGGTGCCTGTGGAGGTGCCGGCTGCTGTGGAGGTGCCTGCTGCTGTGGTGGTTGTGGAGGCGGCTGCTGCTGTGGTGCCTGTCCTTGCTTAGCCATGTTCTTTTACCCGATTGGACTCAGCCTTCCACCGCACCAGCAGGTTGATCTGGTCCTGGACATAGGCGTCCCAGCAGGAGTCATCCAGGCCCTCAAGCTCCACCTCCAAATAACGTGCCCAATTGTGAGCCCGCGGGCACGTCGGGCGGACAAGGGAAGCCACCCGGTTCTTCAGCTCCTCCTTTTCGTCCGCATGAGATAGGATCTGGCAAAGATATATAAAAGGTATATAAGTACATTGTGCAGTCATAATGGGAATGTTTACATAAAAAGAGGCATATTGAATTGGGTATACCTTATTAGGTGGTTGACAAGGTAGGTTTTCATCAATAAATATTAGGTATATAATTCTATGATAATGTGATTGCTTATAGATAATAATGGATAACATTTTCATTCGTCTTTTAATATATATTGTACGTGGGTCAATACACATATAATGAACTATAACATAGTTAATTCTCAACTGTCACCATAATAAACTAGACATTGTAACAATGCATTAAGTTCAATAATTTACGTTTCCTTTACTCACACACATATCCAATGGCACCTATATTGCCACTGTCGACAATTATTGCAATCACAGATTGTATTTAACGTTCAAGGCTTACCTTCTTAATTAAGTACACCCTCTCCACCAGGGGCAGAGTTGTCAGGGCTTGTTTTCTTCTTTTTCTCCAGCTGAGGAGGTGTTGTTTCGCCGTCCACCTCATCGTCCATGCTGGCGATCACAGTAGCATGGGGCGTTACCGTCCTGTCAGTCTGATTTGGGAACTGTATGGGAGAAATATAGAGAATTATAATTATATTCATACATTTTAATTGATTTGCAGTGTCGTTGGCCTTATGCGGGTATGTGGAGCACCATTTGGGACCTGATATACGAGAAAATAAATTAAGCATGTTAATATTTAAATTATTATTCAATCTCTTTACAGTTTCGTGTTGCGCCTCGGATTCTGCGAAGCATAATTTGGGAACTGTTCAGAGATTTTAATAACATTCACTAATCCCATTTGTTTATTTTTATTCAGTGTTGTGTGGCGTGTGTGTGGCCTCTGTGGACTCCAATTGCGGCTATGGGTGTGGCAGCATGGTTTGTGTTTTCTCTTGATGACGATACAACTTACATAAAATGTTAACACCGATTTCAAACTTATTATAATGTGTAGTGTACAATGAAATTTAATTAGCAATGTCAATCTCGTATGTTAATGTACTTTAAGTAATAATCATATTGTCTCTGCAACATACTGAACCTTTAATAAAATATTATTTGAAAGTTACCTGTATTATTACTTACATACAACACATATTCTTATATGAAAATAACTAACCATGGTAGACTGCCGTGTTGGTTGTCTCACAATATATTGATCGAGGAAACCAAATATCTGGACGATCCAGGCATCTCGCTCAGTCATGGGTGGTGGCTGGCATACGAGAGAAGCATAATTAATATTCAATAATATTTGGTTATATGATGGCCATAGGAAGCTTTAAAATGTAATTTATGCACGTAACGTAACCTGCTTATGAAATTAAATGTTTTGCATGCTATGAGAGTACAGTTGTCAACATAATATACGCCATTAAGGTGATACATTCGTATAGTTATTGTCTGAATAAACTGTGTATAGCAGATATTCATATTGTGTATCGATTTAAATGTGCTCGCACCATTGTGGTAGTAACGTGTACAGTATATATGGTAATGGCGGGGTGGCAATGATATATAATTTATGACATTGGCTTACCTCTTACTGGAGGATCCAGGGCAGCGGCCTTCTCCTCCATCAAGCGGTTCTTCTTGTCGGCGTTTTTTAAGTCATGAACTCCTTTGTTGTAGAACAGGGCATTATCCCTGTACCACTCCCCAAGTTCCTTCTCCACCTTCTCCGAGAACATGGCGTACTCCTTCGTTTTGCGGCACCTCTTGCCTTTCGTGGTTGGTGGTTGTTGTGGTGGTGGTGGTGTTCCTCCCTCATCATGGCTCGAATCATGCCCTGCTTGGTCCTGCGTAGAAATCTGGGCTTCGGGTGTTTCATTACGTGGTAGGGTCAGGTCGGGCACTTCCTCATCAATACCATTGACGTTATTATCAATTGCTGGCATGTCGAAGTTTTCATCCTCGTTGACTGGGTGTTGTGGCCGCACTGCCTTCCTAATATTCTTCACAGGGGTGGTTTTCTTGGGTGGACGGGGCATGGCATGTAAAGCGTGGGGTAGGTACTGGTGAGAGACGTTGACTGTGTGGTGCAGCGAGAGCGAGTTAGGCCGTGTCCCTGCTCGAGGCCCCCTTTATGGCCGCGGCTGGGCCTCGGGGAGGCGGCGTGGGGAGCGTGTGGTGCGCACTTGCCACTCTTCCTGCCATCGTGCACCTCGTGTTGTTGGCGTGTTGCCGTGGTGCTGACGTGTCGGTGTCGTGCTTCCACATTTTGTATGCCACATGGACTCACGTGGACCACACGTCATTACCCGACAATCGTGGGTGCAGCGTATTGGTGTCGTATGTACACGTGGCAACGTCGGGGCCTGTTATGGTGGCGGCGGGAGATTTGAAAATTGCCGTTACCTTTCACGACGCTGCCCGACGCCGCCACGTCTATGCTGATGTTACCCAATGCCCACACGCCAGACACACGACATATACACATTATCGAAATGATGTACCCGATGGTACCACGCCAATTTTCCCTCGTGCAAAATTTTTAAACATCACCAAACAAATCGCCCCCCATCACGAGGTACCACGTCCCGCCCCGTGGGTAACGCGCCGCTCCCCGATGCACCCGATACACATTGGCGATTGCACCACGTTGTGTTCCGATGTTCAAATCGGGCAACGTCGTGCTCCATATCGTGAATGTGTGAAAGGGGCTTAATAGATTTTTCATTAGGGATTTCAAACAAGGTCGAAAGGTAGTGAAATGATCTAGAGATCACTGTAGGCTTGTAGTAAATGTTTACCGACCAAAATAAAGATATCTGTAGTTAAATGAACAACCAGTTAGACTGCCCATTTGCATATTTAGTACTGTAAAGCTATACCCATATGCTAACAGTAAGACAAAGATGTATCAGATATATAAGGTGATATTAGACATTAGACATGCTCGAGGTAGAAGGGCGGATAGTTAAACTGCTCTTGTTGAGCTATTAGTGCTGTAAAGCGACGCTCATATGCCAACAACAAGCCAAGGTGTATTAGTGCTGTAAAGCGACGCTCATATGCCAACAACAAGCCAAGGTGTATTAGATTATATGATACAAATAAGTAGGGACTTACTCTATAAAGCGGAAGTAGATAGGCTGGTAGACAGTATTGCGGTTTCTTACCAATAGGAACCGAATAGTTAGTTAATTGGCGGACTTGGTGCCTAAACTATTACTTACCTAATATATTAAAGGAAAGCTTTACCACTCGATATTATGTCTAGATGACAATAGCATGCTACCGAATCTAGGAGATCATAAATCAATCTCCCACGAGAGAGAACGAGTGTCTGAGAGAGATTAATTTTACGTTTAAATTAGGATTAAGCAGTTTCTATAATTAGCTAGTAGCTTCAGGCTGTTTTAAATCAGACTGTGAACTGAATATGGGATTCTAGGGGACAACGGGGATCACACCCAAGGTGTCAGCATACTAATATGACGTGTAAAGTTCAAACCCCTTTAGTAGTCTGAACTAAAGTCAAGTTAAGGTGGTTGTGGAAACTGATGGATGTTAATAAATAAAATGTCATTCATATATCACAGACTCAACATTCCGTTTAAGTTTTGTTCAATAAATTCCAAGTCTGTGACCAGCTGTCGTGTTATTATCCCCGTGTAGTTAGTACTTTTGAATATAACTACTACAATTACTATGATAATTATTACTATACTTTAGTTTGCTCCCTAGACCTCCATCAAACTTAAGAAATTACTCCCAAAACCCCCCTTCGAAATAATTGTGTGCATTTTTCGGTGGAAAAATGCCCTGGCCGAAGGCTGATTCCTCCTAAATTGCAGGCTTGCACTCCCATGCCAAGAACAAATCAACACCTAAATGGCACTAAAGTTCTTAAAATCGCCAAACGAATGAGGCATTGTGAAAACAAAGGTTATTTTGTAAAAGAAAAAGATTACATAAATACAACCACTAAAACATTTACATATTAGTATATGCAGTAAAATTATATTGATTATATATAAATAAGAATCAAATAAATACCTATAGAATGAAAAAACGATTATACAGAAAATGGTATATCATTTATACATAACAAAGTGGTCTTTATAATATCTCATATATGATGGATAGCTAATAAGCATAAAGGTAATAATAATATTGTTTATAAAGCATAAATATATATTCTAGAATAAGAGATAGCACCAATAAATTACAACAAATATATATATATATATATATATATATATATATATACTGTATATATATTACCAAAATAGAATATAATAGGAGCCACAATTGGAGTAAGCGAGGCGAGAACCCGACTGAGGATTGTGTTGTGTGGAGCAGACTGACCCATCATGCTGACCCAGACTAAGGTGCCTTTATAGAGAGAGTAGCGACATAGGGGGTAGCGGGGTTCAGAAACAATATGGCGCCCAGAGACTTAAGGGGAGAAGGGTATACAGTATACAGCATATTGGTTGATTAAATTATGTATTTATTATTGTTTTGGTTTCCTCCCTAGACCTCCATCAAGCTTTAGAAAACATTCCCAAGATCCCCTTCCAAGATAAAGTTGTAATTTTGTCGGTGGAAGAGTTTCCCGGCCGAAGGCTGGTTCATTCTCAGGTTACAGGCTCGCTTTCGCTCGCCAGGAAAAAAAATCGACACCAAAATTGCACGAAAAGTCTTGATATCGAAAAAGAAATTGGGCAAAAGGTTATAAAATCGCCAAACTAATATGCCGAACGTCATAAAATCTAAAACTAATGGGGCTAAACATGAGGTAGAAAGGGGGGCCAAAAATCATATTGTATCGGCGACACCCTAGTCATTATATTCTGGCAACTATTAGACGATTTGATTTGGCCTAAGAAGGACGTCTCCCCATTCAAAGGCTACAGACTATATCAATTAATCCTTTTAGCTACCATACATCTTTCCTAAGCTTCACGAAATCGTTTAAATGTAGCTGAAAATGTACTGAGAGGTCTAATGGCTAGTGAAATAATAAGAGGTATAAATAGAGTTCTAGGAGGCAGAGAAGCTGAAAAGGAAGTGTTAAGGGGGGTGGTTGGTTTTGATGGCTCCCATTCTCCCTTATGTTTAGCCACATTAGTTTTGACATTTTAAGACCTTTCACCCCATTTTTTTGTCAATATCAGGACGTTTCCTGCCAATTAGGTGTCGATTTTTTCCTGGCGAGCGATAGCGAGTCCAAGTATTTTAGGAGGAACTGACCTTCGGCCGGGACATTTTTCTACCGAAAATGTACAAATTTATCTTGAAGGAGGGTCTGACTCTAGGGGTTGTACTTCTAAGCTTAAGGGAAGTCTAGCGAGGAAACTAAAACATACATATTTAAATAGATATTAATATAAAGGAAAAAGAAAGCACCACACCACTACCACCAAGCAATATTTCCACCTATACCACCACACCCCCGAGAAAGAATGCTCTAACCACCACGCCACCAAGATACGCCCGAGTCGCCTCGATCACGCCCGCACTCCCTCCAACAGACGGCAAAGACATCATTGTAACCATTAACAACACAAACGATAACCGGAGAAAGAAAGGTGGGAAGGAAGGCAAGGCAAGCCGAAGCTTGCATAAACACTAAACCTTCACGCGCCCTTCTTCCTCTAAGCTGCATGTCCACTACGAGAGGGAAGTCCAGAGGGGCTACCCAAGCTGCCCCAGGGCCTCCTCCCCACACAGCTGGCCTTCTTACCCGGAGAAGGGACACCGAGAGAAACGCCAAAATAGGTAAGACTATGACAGGCAAAGTTAAGATCCATTGCAGTGGGAAAGCTCTTAAAACATACTTCACTGGAAGATATTTTAAGAGCTGAAAGATTTGGGCTATACTAAATAAACTATTAAAGCACTGGCATATAAAGGTTTATTCAGGATTCTTAGATCTTGTCTCATCAAAAGAATTATTTATTGGACCACCATGGTGGCAACCCAATATTGATTCCTCCGCTTCGATTACTAGAAATTACTGTCGATAAAGAAGGCTGTACTGACGTGCGCTTTATCGGTAGTAAGCCAACCCCATTCTGGACCCTTTTATAAGTTCACGCACTGGCAATTGGCTTTTAAAAAGTAAATCTTGCGAGATACTGTAGCTTAAAGCATAACGGCACTTTGCATAGAGTCCATACGGTACGTTGTCCCAGGCACTGGCATTAAAACACGTATGCATCAAAGGCCCAAATAAACCCATCCACCAGTTCCTGAAAGACTCTTATAACGGCCAGGACAGTTAAGAGACGTTGCATAACAACCCTCTTACGTTAGTCCGATGGTATGATATGCACAGCACTGGCATAGCAGATTCATATTCATTCAAGACCCTACACCTAAGAGTGCTGGAAGGTTCTGCATCAAAACTCTTATAAAGGTCAGAATAGTTGAGGAGACAGTACAACACTGGTATAACTTCTCTTCACGTTAGTTCGATGATATGTATACGTATAACACTGGTATAACGGAACATATTAATTCAAGACCCACCACCCAAGAGTTCTCCATCGACTTCCATCCGCTGTCAACCATCCACGTCAGGACCACCACCACGGCCAAGACCCTCGTCAAAAATACTACAGAAGTGCCTTATTGTTGAAGTGCTTAGTATGATCTTGAAGAAGTACTAGTGAAGTGCCTTATCGAAGAAAGTACTCAGTGTGACATCAAAATAGTGCAGTGTCATTCCCCTGGGAATTTAATTGTGGATCCTCGTTCGTGCGTTATAAACTGTATATATTTTCCTATCTTTTGTCTGACAGCAATATTAATTACCTTGAACAATATAACTTATGTGTGTATTATATTTATTCTCTATTACCTTTGTACATGTGTTTATGTGGATTCAACTTCTCCAGTCAAGTAAGAACCTACCTTATTAATCCAATTAACCCCAGTAAAACCTCGTATAATATACAGTATATATCGACTAAAAAATAAGCTCTACCCCCTTAAAATAAAGGGTGTGCTATGGGGTAAAGTGTGAGGTACAAACAAAATGGTGTCCGTAAATCAAGTTGTGACTACCCTCCCATACAGGTACCCTAACCCACACTATAGAATAGTATAGATGCTGACTGCACGGATTATAGCCGCAGCTGTGCAGTCACGGCCAGAAATAGCTTCATCTCTAAGAAACAAACATCATATACTTATGCAGTATTCAGAAGAGAAAACAATAATTGGGGCAGACAAATCCAATTACTGTGTTTCACTAGTTAATGAATAAAGTATATCCACTGTATATACAGTATATATATATATATATATATATATATACGTATACCGGTATATATATATATATATATATATATATATATATATATGATACCTTATGATGTGTTCGCCACTCTTCTAGCGGCACCAAGGAGCGCGACACCCCTCGTTTTGGGTGGTGATTTGGTGCAGTAGACTGTTTGAAGCGACAGCTCGCTCCCTTGCGAGGATGGGCTCGTCTGGCACCTTTTGCAGTTCGACATCCAGGTCTCTCTTGAAGCTGTCTAACGAGACGTCCCTCATGTCTCTTACTCGCCGTGGGAGTGTGTTGAAGAGACGTGGGCCTCTGTGTGATAACCAGCCCTCTCGCAGAGAGCCCATAGCACCCCTGTTATTCATCCGGGGGATTTCGCATTCCCAGCCTCTCCTATCACTGAATTTCATGACTATTGGAGTATGTAGGTTTGGTACTAAACCCTCTGCGATTTTCCATGTGTATATTATTAGGTAACGTTCTCTTCTACATTCCAGTGAGTACAGATTCAGTGCTCTTAAACGCTCCCAATAGTGTTTATCGAACTTATATGCGAAGTGAAATTTCTTTGTACACTCTCTACGTCATTTATTTCACCTGCTTTGTATGGGGATGTTAATACGCTACAATATTCAAGCCGCGGTAGCACTAGAGATTTGAAGAGCGTTATCATAGGTACTTCACCGTGTGTTTTAAAAGTACGCAGAATCCAACCCGTTAGACGTTTCGCAGCCGCCACTTTGACCTGGTTATGTACTTTGAAACCCATATTTTCAGACATTAATACCCCAAGGTCTTTCACACTGTCTTTCCGTTCTATTATGTGGTTAGATTCTGTTAAGTAATTTGTAATTTCTTTAACACCATTATTATCTCCGTACCGTATTAATTGGAATTTTTCCTCATTGAATTGCATGTTGTTTTCCCTGGTCCACTGGAACACTACATTCATGTCTTCCTGCAGTCGGCCCGTGTCTTCTTGTGTGTTTACTATCTTGCTTAATTTTGTGTCATCAGCAAAAGACGACACCATACTGTGTCTGGTGTTGGTATCTATGTTGCAAATTAGTATGAGGAACAGAAGGGGCGCTAGCACTGTTCCTTGGGGCACTGAGCTTTTGACATCCGAAGGCTCAGATGTGACTTGGTTTACTGCTACTGATTGTTTTCGGTTTACGAGGAAATTGTATATCCACCGTCCGATTTTCCCAGTTATACCTTTTGCTTTCAGTTTGTGGGCTATTATACCATGGTCACATTTATCAAATGCCTTAGCAAAATCGGTGTAAATGACATCCACGTTTTTCTTTTCTTCTAGCGCTTTAAGAATTTTGTCATAGTGTTCCAAAAGTTGTGAGAGACATGATCTTCCCACTCTGAACCCATGTTGACCGGTGTTGTGTAGTTCATTTGTCTCCATGAATGTTGAAATTTTTCTTCGCAGGACTCGTTCGAAAAGTTTAATGATGTGAGAGGTTAGAGCTACCGGGCGGTACTTTTTTGGTAGTGCTTTACTCCCTCCTTTATGCAGTGGGGCAATTATTGCGTTTTTCAAGCTATCTGGTATGTCACCAGTGTCTAGACTCCTTCTCCACATTATAGCCAGGGGTTTTGAGAGGTTTTCCTTACATTTCTTCATTAGGATCGAATTCCATGAGTCCGGGCCTGGTGCCGAGTGGGATGGCATGTTCTATGTCTTTTGGACCGAAATCAATATCCAGCATCTGAGGGGTTTCCGTGGGGGAGGTTTCCATGAAAAATATATTTTGGTCTCTGATGACTTTTGTTTCATCAGGCTCACTGAATGCCATTTCATACTGCCTGTTTAACAGTTCGCTCATTTCCTTTTTGTCCCCTGTGAAAGAGCCATCCCCTTTGCTCAGTGGGCCGATGTTTGATGTTGTTTTAGCCTTTTGTTTGGCGTATGAAAAGAAGTATTTGGAATTTTCCTTTATACCTGCAATAGCTTTCCTCTCCTCTTCCATATGTTGTAGTTCATATGATATTCTTAGCCTTTGTTCAATCTCCACAATTTCTCTATCTATTTCGGCCTTTTGCCTATCCTGTAGATTTTGATGTGTGCGTCTTTGTGTGAGTAATTTTCTTCTTCTGTACAGCCTCCTCCTTTCCCGATCTTGTTTGCTTTTTCGTTTTGTTTGTCTTGCAGGTATATGGTGGCTACAGATTTGGGTCATGGTTTCTGTTATTAAGACTAGACATTCTGCTGGTGTCAGGTTATTCATTAAATCTTCCCAGTCTATTTCCTCCATTTCTTGATTTACCTCTTCCCACCTAATGTTTTTGTTATTGAAGTTAAATTTACTGAAGGGGCCGGTTTTTGTTCTCGATTCTGAGGTTGTCTGTACACTTTCTAAGGTTGTTTTGATCTCAATTAATTTATGATCTGAGTATGTTGTGTCCGATATGTTAATGCTGTGTACTAGAGAGTCGTTGTTAGTGAAGACCAGGTCTAAGATATTGTTTTCCCGTGTGGGTTCAGCAATATGTTGGGTAAGACTAAAAAAATCGCAAAGTTCAAAAAGTTCTCTCGTATTTGCTTCTCCGATGTTGTTTGCCACTAACTGGTTTTCTAGTTGTCTCCATTTAATGTTTGGTAGGTTAAAGTCTCCTAGCCATATAATATTTGGTGTTGGGTTCCCCAGGGTTTCCACTTCTGATTTTATTATGTTGAGCTGGGTTTTGAATTCTTCTCGGGATGAGTCTGGAGGCCTGTATGTAACAATAACTGCTAAATTTAGGGATTCTATTTAAACTCCAAGTATTTCCACCACTTCATTACTGTTATTTAGGAATTCAGTACATATCAGTGAGTCATGGATGTACAAGGATACACCTCCATGTGATCTATGCGTTCTGTCCGCCCTATGTAGGTTGTAACCAGGAATCCATACCTCACTATCTTCCTGATCTTTAATGTGAGTTTCTGTGAGAGCCGTAAATATAGCGTTTCCTTCTTCTAGCAGGCCCCTAATAAATGGTACTTTGTTCGTGGTATATATATACCGGTATATATATATATATATATATATATATATATATATATATATATATATATATATATATATATATATATATATATATATATATATATATATATATATATATATATATATATATATACATAATTATATATATATATATATATATATATATATAAAACTGACCCCAGTCGTATACAGTATATGAATTTGTGGACATTTTTGGAAGCCCAATTATTATACACTAGTGAACTATTTTCGTAACATGCTTGAGCCACAAAAATCAAACTACTGGGAAATTGAGATTGCAGTACCCCTTTGATTGATTGAGTTCTTCTTAATCTAGAAAATATTATGTAGTTTTAACCGACATAATTAAGCATGGCGACATCGAAGTGAAAGGGTTGACGTAGTACCACCTTTGGAGTGCATACTTCAAGCATCCTTTTTTAGTTAATTCTATGTTCACACTGCAGTTGAGAGAATATTAATGAATAAGGATTGATTTTGCTCTGGTCAAACATACAAAAAGAAGTACACAGATATCATAGAAAAAGATAAACAAAAAAAATCACCTAGTATAGTTAATACAAGGAGCTGAAACATGTATATTTTAATCCACGATACAGAGCATAATATTATGATATTCGTGAGCTCAATTGATTCTCATAAGAAATGGCACTTGCTGGTGTGTGCTGTTTTGTAATACCTCGTTTCAGCATATTATGTAGAATAATACACGGAGCAGCATTATTTTTTTTTTTTTTCAATTGTTCATAATTCTATAACAATGGTACTTTAAGTGAGTCCGATTCTATTTAAAAGAATGCCAAGGTCCTATACTCACGTCTTTTGCCCTTAGTGCAGAGACTTGATACTTGTATTAATTTCACCGAATACATGTGCACACATGTACCACATATACAGTACATGTGACCACAGTAGTTGCACATTAAGTTACAAGAAATTTACCGTAATTCATTGTATTTCAACGCGTTTGATTACATTAACACATGTGATTACGACACATGTGCATGGGTATAGTTACAGTAAGTATATTAGTGGCTATGTTACTTAACCATTTTTGGCACCACTAATTAGTAAATTAACTACTAGGATGTTGTATGAATTATAGTTTTCCCTGTAGTATTCGAATCACAGTCCATTATGCATTCAAGCTACTAACAGTCTGGCTTTAGCTTTACTCATGCCAAAGATGGGAAGGAACTTAAACATTTGACTGTACTGTACAATCGAAGACATTAACCCTGACCCATTACAATATCTCGAACATTAAAAACGAACCCCTCTGATATGAAAATAGGAGGCGAAGAAGTAATGAGGGGTGTCAATTCAGTCTTGGTTAACTTCAATTATAGAAAGAAAACTCTACTGTAATGACCTCGACTGTACATTATTTTGGTAGAGGACAGAAAGTTTGTGGGCTGACACCGGGCTACCGTCTGTCTTCATGTGGTGGGGGGCCCCTGACACTACTCCCTTGGGACCCAGAAGATCACTGGAGGGGGAGAGAAAGAGAGAGACAGACAAAAACAAATAGACAGACAGACAGACAGACAGACAGACAGACAGAAGAGAGGTACATGGATATGCTGCCCATACAAGGATTACGATCCCAGCGTGTTGGCCGGAGTTTTATTCTTGTACATTAAGCTTGTACAAGCTCCAAATAAAGTGAAGTGGAACAAAAAGAAAATATAGCGGAAGGCTCACCCCTTGCTCTTCACTCCTTCCTTTTAAGGGGGGATTTTAGTTTGCTCCCTACACCTCCATCAAGCTTTAAAAAAACACACATCCACAAATCCCCCATTCCAGATAGAATTTGTTCATTTTTCGGTAAAAGGTAGATTCCTCCTAAATTACAGGATCGCTATCGCTCGCCAGGAAAATTCGACATCAAAATAGCACGAAGGCTCATAATATTGGCAAAGAAACGGGTCTAAAAGTCTTAAAATCAACTAAATAGTGAAGTGAACGTATTAAAATGTCAAAACTAATGGGGCTAAACATGAGGGAGAAGGAGATCCAGAAACCTCCCGTATAGTACAGCTTCTAAGCACACAATTTCAGACCAATTGTTCAAATTGTGATAAAAGCACCAAACATGGTGTATGTATACCTTGGGGTATACTAAGCAATATAAGGGGTGGACCCCAAATAAACCGACCCCATAAGGGGGTGTGGCATCAAAAACAAAATGGCCGCCCTGAAAAACTGGAAAATATAATTTGGGGCATATTTCTGCTTCTAATATTGGGTTTCAAGTGGTTTAAAATGTTATTTTATAGTTATTTGGCACGCCTAATCCATTGGGACATATAGATAACTGATTGGATGAATATCTACTGCACATATTTTCAAAATGGTGCAATTTTGTGTAAGAAATGGCACATTTTCGAGTGCTAAATTTGACGTAACCTAACGAGTGTTATATACATGATGTATGAATGAATGAAAAGGCTCATACTGTAGCCATGGTGCGTCATTCTATGACTCTCGTTTCGCAGGCCATACAGCATCTCAATCCAGGACAGATTCCTGTTATTACTGTGGACCAACCACTATATGCACTGACCAAGCAGATACAGTGGCGGTGGCCTGAGTCATTTGGAGAAAACAGATGTGTCATTATTCTTGGAGGCTTACACATTGAGATGGCGTTGTATCAGATGCTAGGTGACTGGCTTGAAGGCAGTGGCTGGTCGAGTGCTCTGGTGGAAGCAAACGTCACAACACCAGGCAGAGCACAATCCATGATGGGCGGTGGACATGTCACACGAACAAGATGGGCACACCAAGTAACAGTGGCTACACTCAGTCTCTTGAAGCGGAGTGCCTACACCATGTACACTGATGAAGTCTCTAACGAAGACGATGTGCTTCCATATGACGAATGGAGCAAGACACAATCAGAACGGCATCCACAGTTCTTGTACTGGAGTATGACTATATCACTCCAACTATTGGTACTGCAGTTCGTGAAAGCGCTGCGGCAAGGCAACTTTGACCTCTACGTAGAGACGCTGGGGAAGTTGATTCCATGGTTGTTTGCAATGGATCGTACACACTACTCAAGGTGGCTGCCAGTCCATGTCAGGGATATGCTCCAGCTGAAAGACACACATCCGAGCATTCACAGCCAGTTCACACAGGGACACTTCACCGTGCAGAAAACTCAAAACGCCTTCTCATCAATTGCCCTTGACCAAAACCATGAACAGCTAAACAAGTTCATAAAGGGAGATGGAGGTGCAGTGGGGTTGACGGAGAATCCAGCTGCTCTGCTGAGGTGGATGGTTGCCGGTTCGGAAGTCGCAAGACTGATAAATGAGTTTGATGAACATCATGCCAAGCAGGCTGCTGGAAAGCACCACGAGCAATCACTAGGCGTACAAAATGAGTTCAAACGAGATGTGTGTGAGCTGCAAGGAATCATGCAGGGCATGGACAGCCCATTCACTGATGACGGGGAAGTTTTGGTCACGCTCGTCACCAAACTAGTGATGGACCACTCAGTGGTTCAGACTCTACGAACAGTAGAAAATCTTGGTCAGACAAAGTATAGCAAATTTGTGGAGGAACGACTGGTTCGGTGTGAGGAACCACTTTCAAACACCATACAGAAGAACAACCTGGCACTCTTTGGGACACCAAAGAAACATGTCCCCAGCAGAGTCAGTAATCAGGTGGCTTCTCTCCAGGCGAACTGTGCTCTATTTTCCCAGTTGTATATTTCGTGCCAGTCAAGGAGTGGAAACATCACCGAGTTCTTTGCCCACGAAAACCAGGCATGCCCTCCATCACTGTCGAATATGGGAAACCTGAGACATGGTAAAAAGTCGGATCTGGTGCCATGCCTTCAGACCACCAAGCCTGACAAGGTCATTCCTGATTCTGACCCAGTTGCAGAAGCTGAGGTGCTGGATGGTGCTGCACTTGTACACATGCTGCCACCTAAAGATGTCAAGACCAACTTCAATGAATATGCCAAGTGCATATTTATGCCTTACATTCGACGACGTCTTGAGAAGGTTCGAAGACTAGACGTGGTCTGGGACCGTTACGTAAAGGACAGTCTCAAGCAGAGCACACGAGAAAGCAGAGGTACTGGACAACGCAGAAGAGTTCTGGCAACCACACCACTTCCAACCAACTGGCAGTCATTCCTACAAGTGGATGCAAACAAAGAAGAGCTTTTCCTGCTATTGGCGGAATACATCGCAGAAGAAACACCACCCGAGGGGAAGCACTTAGTGTTAACATTCGATACGCATGTTAAATGCACACCAGCTGACATGGACACAACACAGCTGGAACCATGCACACACAAGGAGGCAGATACTCGGATTCTGATCCATGTAGCTGACTGCGTGGCCCAAGGTTACAGGACAGTTACAATACGCACGACAGACACTGACGTAGTGGTACTAGCTGTTGCAGCAGTCCTCGATCTGGATATAGCAGAGCTCTGGGTTGCCTTTGGCACAGGGAAGACATTTCGGTATATAGGGGCCCACACAATCGCATCAAATCTGGGACACAGGAAGGCAGCAGCTTTGCCTTTATTCCATTGCCTAACAGGGTGTGACACAACCTCATCGTTTGCAGGACGTGGAAAGAAAAGATGCTGGGATGCGTGGAATATCTGTGACTCTCTGACAGACTCTCTCCTCAATCTTGCCAAAGCACCTGTTACCCTGGACTCGTCAGATCTGCAAACCATCGAGAAATACGTTGTACTTCTATACAACAGAACATGCGGACTGGAAACTGTGAACGAAGCAAGGAAACATCTTTTCGCAGAGGAGTCAAGATCACTGGAAAACATTCCCTCAACTGAGGCAGCACTCTTGGAACACTGCAAGCGAGTTACGTACCAAGGTGGATACATATGGGGACAGATCCTCACACTCGTCCCTGTTCTGCCAAAGCCAAGTGATTGGGGGTGGACTATGACAGAACATGGTTGGTATCCACACTGGACAGCACTACCGGAGGCATCGCGGGCTTGTCAAGAACTCATATGCTGTGGGTGCAAGAAAACATGCAGGGGACTCTGCAAGTGCAAGAAAAATTAACTCAACTGCACAGAGATTTGCGGCTGCCAAGGTGGATGTGCGCACTAACTATTTACTGTGAGTATTCACACATGGTTCACAATATTTTGATCTCATTTCGAACTCTGGTTATTTGCTGTATAAGTTCGACAATAAAAGATGAGTTCTTTCCAACGATAGAGTTTGTTTTGTTGAATTTCTTCATTTGAATCAAAATGGACGCCATTTTGAAAATATGCAAATTAAAGTTTTGCAATCAATCAGCCTTACGCATTAATGTATTCAGAATACCTGAAGGCCATAGTCTAGTATTTTAAGCCATTCAAAAATGAAAATTGCAAGTGTATATGGGTTGCTACAGATATTTTTCAGTATTTAATGGTGGCCATTTTGTTTTTGGTGCCACACCGCATTATCATCCAGATTTGGTTGGGGTCCACCCTTTATTTCATTTAATATATATCAAAGTGTACATGGACCAAATCTGTTGCTTTTATCACAATTTGAACAATACATTTGCTTAGAAGCTGTACTAGTACGATCTGATTGTTATCATCCATGCTTCTACCACTTCCCTTCTTCTCTCCAAATATTTGCTCTCATTCTCCTACCACACACTACACCTCTCCCATGATACTACCACACACCACCACCTCTCCCATGTTCCTACCACACACCGCCATGGAATACAAGACGGTGTGTTGAAATTGATAGAAAATTGGCTCAGCAACAGAAAGCAAAGAGTAGTCATAAACGGTAAGGCATCTAAATGGACCAATGTAAGTAGCGGGATACCCCAGGGATCGGTACTGGGACCAATTCTCTTTCTAATTTACATCAACGACATAGATGAGGGTCTCACCTGTACAATCTCAAAATTTGCTGACGATACAAAAATTGCAAATAGCGTACTCTCGAAGGAACAAATTGACGATACGCAACACAATCTAGATAAGTTGTCATGTTGGGCCCAAATTTGGCAAATGAGTTTCAATGCGGATAAATGTAAAGTACTACATATCGGATACCAAAATGAGAAAGCAAACTATTTGATGAATGGCACTCAGCTTAAGAATGCAAACAGAGAAACCGATCTGGGAGTAACAATATCGAGTAACCTAAAACCGAGTCAACAATGTTCAGATTTTGTTAAGAAGGCAAACAAAATAATTGGCTTTATAGGCAGGTCATTTGAGCATAAATCCAAAGAAGTTATCCTAACCCTTTACAATTCCTTAGTCCACCCTCTTCTGGAATACTGCGTTCAATCCTGGTGCCCCTAATACCAAAAAGATATTGACAAGCTAGAACGAGTTCAATGTATAGTTACCAAAAATGATACCTAGCCTAAAGAACAAACCATACGAGGAGCATCTTAGAGAATTAAATCTATTTCCTTTAACCCAGCGCAGATTAAGAGGCGACTTAATTCAAGTGTTCAAAATCATACAAGGCATCGACAATATGAACTGTAGAAAGTACTTCACTATCAACCAATCTAATTACACGCGGGGAAACGGTTGCAAAATTATTGGTAAACTCACACGAATCTAAGAATTTTCTTGTGGAATGGGCTTCCCCGACACGTTATAGACTGCAGCACCATTGAATCATTTAAACTTCGCCTAGAAAAACATCTCGCATCAAACTCGCGACTGACTGCGTTTGTAAATTAATAACTTTATTTTATCCCCCCATCAGTTACTAACCCATCTGTCCCCTACTAACTTCCTAATCCTGCCACGGACATTGGTTCCAGGGCAGTAGTTCCCTTTCCAAATGTTCCCTTACCGACTCTAAACCACTGTTTGGACACTTGATCCTCAGTGTTTTGGAGGACAAGCAGCCTAGAAGGGTCACTAGACCTGTTGTTGCTTAATTTCCTTTGTACCACCTCTCCCATGTTCCTACCACACACCACACCTCCCCCAATGGGATCTTCAACCTAGCTAGGCGAGTTAAAAATTACAGTAGGGATATTATAGGTGAACAGTGTGTTAGAAACGATAATGGGAAGATTGTGTATGCAGAAAATGGAATCAGAGAAGCATGGAAGGCACACTATGAACGATTGCTAAATGTAGAGTTTGAATGGGATAAGGAACAGCTTAGTATCGAGAAACCATTATCTGGACCCCCTCCTTTGATAGCACCAACTGTAGTGAGCGACGCAATCAATAAAATGAAGGACGGTAAAGCTCCAGGTTGTTCTGACATTGTCGCTGAGATGATAAAAGCCTCAGGGGAGACTGGTGTCAACTTAGTCACTGAGCTGATAAAAACCATTATTAAAGATGAGAAAATCCCAGAGGATTGGCTCAAGAGTGTAAAAGTAAATATATACAAAGGAAAATGGGATGCACTAGATAGAGGAAATTATAGGGGCCTGAAAATGCTTGACCAAATCATGAAGGTCTGTGAGAGAGTCTTTGAGGGTTTGATCAGGCAAAGCATCTCCATTGATGATATGCAGTTTGGTTTTATGTCAGGACGGGATACAACCGATGCTATCTTCATAGTCAGGCAGATACAGGAAAGATACTTACTAAAAGGCAGGGACCATTACTTTGCTTTTGTAGACCTGGAGAAGGCCTTTGATAGGGTGCCTAGAGATGTTTTGCAGTGAGCTATGAGGAAACTTGGTGTGGAAGAGTGGCTGGTGCGTGTGATAATGAAGATGTATGAGGATTCGCGAAGTGCGGTGAGGGTGAAGGGTGTACTGGGTGATGAGTTCGCAGTCCATGTTGGAGTCCATCAGGGTTCAGTGTTAAGCCCCCTCCTCTTTATTATGGTCTTGGAGGCACTGTCTAGAGTTTTTAGAGGCGGACTCCCATTGGAACTGTTTTATGCAGACGATTTAGTCCTAATAGCTGACAGTATGCAAGATGCTGAGGCCAAATTCAAAGAATAGAGAGAGGGCATGACGAGCAAGGATTTAAGAGTCAATATTAACAAAACCAAGGTTATGCATTGTAGATTGAGACGAGGCAATGTGGAAAAGAGCGGTGCATACCCATGTGCAGTGTGTGGAAAGGGTGTGGGCGTTAACTCAATTCAATGTAGCATCTGTCGATGTTGGGTACACCATGGGAGTAAGCGCTGAAGGATAAGCTGCCGAAGGATAAGTCAGAAATAGAGAAATTTGAGTGCGTAGTGTGCAAAGGCGAGCTTGTGTTAAGTGATGATCCTGTGGCTGTAAATTTTGGAAATGAGCCATTGGAGCTGGTGAACAAGTTTTGTTACCTAGGAGATACCATCTCTGCCGGTGGTGGGGCCGAGGCTGCCACTGTTGCTAGATTTAGGTGTGGCTGGGGGAAGTTCAGAAAACTGCTGCCAATCCTGACCATGAAAAGAATGCCTCTCCCCCTGAAGGGAAAGGTGTATGCCGCATGTGTTAGAAGTGCAATGACGAATGCCTCAGAAACATGGGCCGTTAAAGTAGAGGATGTAAACAGAATGGAACGTAAGGAGATGAGAATGGTGAGATGGATGTGTGGGGCCAGGCTACAGGATGGAATAACAAATGTTGAGCTGAGGAGACGTTTAGGTATAAAGAGTATTAGCGAGGTGATGCGTACAAGTAGACTGGGATGGTATGGACATTGTGGAGAGAATGGATGAACAAAATTGGGTGAAAAAATGCAGGTCTGTGATTGTGGAGGGAGCTGCACCAAGGGGTGGATCGAGGAAGACCTGGGATCGGACTATACGTGCCGATCTCAAATCAAAGAACTTGACATGTGAAGCAGCCCTTAACAGGGTTGCCTGAAACGCCGCCATTAGGACAAGAGACTGAAACTGCACGTATGTGTGGAAAACTCAGTCTTAAAATGTTATGTATGAGTATGTATGTATGCTACTACCACACACCAAACCTCTCCCATGCTACTACCACACCAACACACCTCTCCCATGTTCCTACCACACACCACACCTCTCCCATGCCCCTACCACACACCACACCTCTCCCATGCTACTACCACACACCACACCTCTCCCATGCTACTACCACACCTCTCCCATGCTACTACCACACACCACACCTCTCCCATGCTACTACCACACACCACACATCTCCCACATTCCGACCACACACCACCACCTCTCCCATGCTCCAACCACACACCACACCTCTCCCATGTTCCTACCACACACCACCACCTCTCCCATGCTCCTACTACACATCACCACCTCTCCCATGCTCCTACCACACACCACCACCCCTCCCATGCTACTACCACACACCACCACCTCTCCCATGCTACTACCACACACCACCACCTCTTCCATGCTCCTACCACACACCACACCTCTCCCATATTCCTACCACACACCACCACCTCTCCCATGCTACTACCACACACCACACATCTCCCATGTTCCTACCACACACCACCACCTCTCCCATGCTCCTACCACACACCACCACCTCTCCCATGCTCCTACCACACACCACCACCTCTCCCATGCTCCTACCACACACCACCACCTCTCCCATGCTCCTACCACACACCACCACCCCTCCCATGTTCCTAGCACACACCACCACCTCTCCCATGCTCCTACTACACATCACCACCTCTCCCATGCTCCTACCACACACCACCACCTCTCCCATGCTCCTCCTACCACACACCACCACCCCTCCCATGTTCCTACCACACACCACCACCTCTCCCATGCTACTACCACACACCACCACCTCTCCCATGCTCCTACCACACACCACCACCCCTCCCATGCTACTACCACACACCACCACCTCTCCCATGCTCCTACCACACACCACACCTCTCCCATATTCCTACCACACACCACACCTCTCCCATGACCCTACCACACACCACCACCTCTCCCATGTTCCTACCACACACCACACCTCCCCCATGCTACTACTACACACCACACCTCTCCCATGCTACTACCACACACCACACCTCTCCCATGCTACTACCACACACCACACATCTCCCACGTTCCGACCACACACCACCACCTCTCCCATGCTCCTACCACACACCACACCTCTTCCATGCTCCTACCACACACCACCACCCCTCCCATGCTACTACCACACACCACCACCTCTACCATGTTCCTACCACACACCACCACCTCTCCCATGCTACTACCACACACCACCACCTCTCACATATTCCCACCACACACCACCACCCCTCCCATGCTACTACCACACACCACCACCTCTCCCATGTTCCTACCACACACCACCACCTCTCCCATATTCCTACCACACACCACCACCTCTCCCATGCTACTACCACACACCACCACCTCTCCCATGTTCCTACCACACACCACTACCTCTCCCATGCTCCTACCACACACCACCACCTCTCCCATGCTACTACCACACACCACCACCTCTCCCATATTCCTACCACACACCACCACCCCTCCCATGCTACTACCACACACCACCACCTCTCCCATATTCCTACTACACACCACCACCTCTCCCATGCTACTACCACACACCACCACCCCTCCCATGTTGCTACCACACACCACCACCTCTCCCATGCTACTACCACACACCACCACCTCTCCCATATTCCTACCACACACCACCACCTCTCCCATGTTCCTACCACACACCACCACCCCTCCCATGCTCCTACCACACACCACCACCTCTCCCATGTTCCTACCACACACCACCACCTCTCCCATGCTACTACCACACACCACCACCTCTCCCATGTTCCTACCACACACCACCACCTCTCCCATGCTACTACCACACACCACCACCTCTCCTATGTTCCTACCACACACCACCACCTCTCCCATATTCCTACCACACACCACCACCTCTCCCATGCTACTACCACACACCACCACCTCTCCCATGTTCTTACCACACACCACCACCTCTCCCATGCTACTACCACACACCACCACCTCTCCCATGCTCCTACTACACATCACCACCTCTCCCATATTCCTACCACACACCACCACCTCTCCCATGCTCCTACTACACACCACCACCTCTCCCATGCTCCTAGTACACATCACCACCTCTCCCATGCTCCTACCATACACCACACACCTCCCATATTCCTACCACACACCACCACCCCTCCCATGCTACTACCACACACCACCACCTCTCCCATACTCCTACCACACACCACCACCTCTCCCATATTCCTACCACACACCACCACCTCTCCCATGCTCCTACTACACACCACCACCTCTCCCATGCTCCTACCACACACCACCTCCTCCTCTCCCATGCTACCACACACCACCAGCTCTCCCGTGCCCCTACCACACACCACCACCTCTCCCATATTCCTACCACACACCACCACCTCTCCCATGCTCCTACCACACACCACCTCCTCCTCTCCCATGCTACCACACACCACCACCTCTCCCGTGCCCCTACCACACACCACCACCTCTCCCGTTTTCTTTTCCCTTGCCCCACTAATTCCCTTATTCCCATTTTCTCCATGCTCTACTATTTCTCTCTCTCTCATTTTCTTCTTCTCTCTCTCTCTCTCTCTCTCTCTCTCTCTCTCTCTCTCTCTCTCTCTCTCTCTCTCTCTCTCTCTCTCTCTCTCCTCTCTCCTCTCTCTCTCTCTCTCTCTCCTCTCTCTCCCCCTCTCTCTCCTCCTCACATCTTAATCCCCCGTCCCGCCTCATCTCCGCAACTCCAGCGAGAAAACGTCACGGTAGCCGTCTGAGAGGCAGGTCCCCCCGTTTATCCGTGACACTAATGAGACATTTTTATCGACGTGCCAGCTTCCTGGAGTCGACAGAGGCACCATCACCCTTTTCTTAATCCACGCCACACGACGTTAGTGGGGAGGTGGTTTCATTAAGGGGGTACTACTCGCTTTTTCTGGACCCCCTTCTCCCTCATGTTTAGCATCTTAGTTTTGAGATTCTAAGACGTTCGTTCCGTTAGTTTGGCGATTTTGAGACCTTTCACATAATTTTGTTGTCAATATTAAAACCCTTCGTACCCTTTAGATGTCGATTTTTTCCTGGCGAGTGAAAGCGAGCCTCTAATTTTAGAAGGCAATTAGGCCGGGAAATTTTTCTACCGAAAAATATACAAATATAACTTGAAAGGGGGCATACCACCTCCTTTACGTAGGGCACGTGGTACCCGTCTTGCAACTCAATCCCACCCCTACTCTGTGCAACTCTCTAACCCAAGAGTGAAACGTTACTCTCAAACTTTCTTCTACTCAACAGCTGAGCTCTGGAACTCTCTCCCAGAATCAGTTTTTCCCTCTTCCTATGACTTAAATTGCTTCAAACTCCGTGTGTCCAGGCATTTTGGCTCGAACGTCCCTTGATTTTGGCCCTGTCACTCTTTCAACTATGGGGGAGGCACTCGCTATAGGCAGTTATGCCTTTTGCCTCCCTCAATCACATAGAAAAAAGAAAAAAAAGGGAGTGTTTGTCTAAGCTTGATGGAGGTCTAGCGAGGAAACTCAAAAATAAATAAATATATGAATATATAGACCAAAAAACAAGCACTAACCCCTTAACACAATCTGGTCCGGCGTCATGCTCAGGCTAATTAATATTCCTTCCTAAAATTACCACAAACTAAAACATGACCGCCCAGACCGTCTCCAAGCTAAATTTGTTTATTTATCGATAGAAAAATGTCCCGACACCTAAATGGCACAAAAGCTCTTATATAATCGCCAAACTAATGGAACGAACGACTTAAAATCTCAAAACTTATGGGATTAAACATTAGGGAGATGGGGGTCCAGCAAAAAAAGCAACCTCCCTTTAAACGTCAGTGCAGTTGCCGATAGCGTATGGAAAAGAGCCTCTACGTGATGCCAGAAATAAATATGTCGTTCAAAAGTCGACGGAAACAGCGTTCATGTAATTAAATGTCGTTGCCACACGAAAACAAAATTTCGGCACTTTTCGATGAGCAAGGTTTTTCTCGCAATATTTCGGAGGTCATTCGAATTGGTATCAATAATATGACTAGAGGTAGGCTATGTTAAATGGCTGAATTCTGATAACACTTACATTTGGAAACTGCCAGACCACAATTGCCAAAAAATAATGACGGGACATCGCTAGCTCTGGAACTATGAATAATCTGGAGGGAGTCTAAGTTGGCGACGCACGAGATCAAAAATTCTGAAAACACATATATTTTGAAACCACCAGACTACAATTGCCCGAAAAGAAAATGACGGAGAAAGCGCTCATGGGACACCGCCTAAATCTGCCCCTTGCTCTGTGGAACTATCTATAATCTGGAGTGGGTCTAAGGAGGCGAGGCGCGGGATCAAGGAAACTGAAATTGAGCTATTGAGGAAGTGGCTGCAGCGACCCTCATCACTTATTGGCGGAGGGACGCAATTTGAAGGTAAACTGGTTTTCGTGGTTGATGCTGTTAGGCTGTCTTGTCAACTTCACTTAAATATCAGATTCGGCTATATTTAAACCCATACGAAACACACGAAATGTTCTGCATATTATAATCTTTATATATATATATATATATATATATATAATCTGCGTACGAAATTTTAATAGGAAAGTTCATACAATTGTTTCCAGCGTGACTAGAAGTGCGTGCATATGTGTGTGTGTGTGTGAGTGTGTGAGAGAGAGAGAGAGAGAGAGCCCGTCCGTGGTGAGCACCGTAGTGGACATCCGAGACCTTAAACTTACTTTACAACCTGCGAGGTGGCCTGGACGGTCATTCTTCTCTATCAGCCCGCCACACACACACACACACACACACACACACACACACACACACACAAACACAAACACACACTCTCTCTCTCTCTCTCTCTCTCTCTCATCAGCTCCAACCCAGACCTCACCTACTTCTAGGAAACACGTTTTAAATATATATACTCTACAGAGTTCTATATTAACAATATAAATAATAATAATAATAATAATAATAATAATAATAATAATAATAATAGGAAAGATGTGCAGCTTCCGCACTACGAAAAAGACAAAGTACATGGGAGTATTGGAAGACTCACGTATCTTGATAGTGACATCCTGGTGACATCCATAACAGGAGTAAGTCGGGATATGACCCAAATCGTCACCTTATAGTCAATATTTTGTAACATGGCAAATTATTACTTGGTCGCTTACGGCTTCAGAACCCTACTTTGAGCTAATTGACTTATGGCACTCTGTCCGAATTACATATTTTAGTTGCAAAAACAAACAATAAATATATTGCAAACAAATAACAGCCCATCAACTCGAATTTGAGCTCGAACGTCCCTTGATTTTGGCCCTGTCACTCTTTCAAAACTGGGGGAGGCACTCGCTGCAGGCAGTTATGCCGTTTGTCTCCCTCATTCACATAGAAAAAAAAATAGAGTTCTCTAGTTCCAAGCGAGTAAGTACAAATTCGCCAGGTTAAAAAAGATAAACTAAAGTTCTCTCAGAGAAAAGGAACACTCACGATAGTCATGGTGTTTGAATATTTTGTACAAATCATGTGCTTAATGGTTAGTATTAAGGCATAATGAACAACCAATATTTTGCTAGGGCTCATGAAGAGTATCCAAATTCGTTTTCCTATCTACTTATCATTTATCGATGGCCTTGTTAGGCAAATAACAATTCTTGATATTCTTGATGAACACCTGTGTCACATAGGCCTACCTTTAAACAAAATGTCCAGAGCTTGGTGCGCGCCTATTGTCAATTTCCTTATAATGTAATTAAGTTTCAAATGCAGTGACACATTGCAAGTAGGCTCCAAAATATGTATAAGAGTAATACATGCATGCAGAAAAAGTATATAGCGTTACCCATGCAAAAGATCATGGCGTGTTTATGAATGAAAATGAGAAATGCAAAACAAAGAAAACTAATTATACAGAGCACTAAAATTCATGAGAAGAAATTTTCCAGATTTCAGCAAAGATATAGTTATCCCATTACATACAATCATAATGAGGCTGCAACTGGGTACTGAACAACTTCGGTCATCCTCACAAAGGACATTGAAAAGCTTGAATCCATTCAGCGAAATGTAAGTTAATCCTTTCCCTAAATATAAAGCATAAAATGAGTGATTAAGAAAAGTCTATGGTGTTAGCTTAAGAAATAGAGAATACAAAGGCAAAATTGTGAAAAATGCTTTAAGAATATAATTATTAAGTTTGAACACAATAAGGGCTCGCATATTATTTAAAATAGCCAAATAATAGACATCTAAACGTGATACACAAGCCAATTAATTAAGAATAGGAGAAAGGTAAGTGAAACCTTGACGCAGCTAAAAGAAAATTTCTGTTCATCCCCCCCCCCCCCACACACACACACAGACACACACAAAACTACCTAGACCGTTAAGGGGCCGTCACACATAGCCGAACCGGAGCCAGAACGCTACCCGAACAGCGTTCTGGCAGCGTTCGCGTAGCGGATCAGGTATACTCTGGCAATACATTAATTCATAAAGCAGTTATCCATCAAATGCTACAGTTTCTATAAACATCGTCACCTCGGTGACCCTTTAGAAAACAGAAACAGCTAGTTATTTGTGTACATTTCTCATTATCATAATTTTCTCCTGTCATCTAATTTCTCTCTATTACTTCTATTTCTATCTACTGTATTTATTTTATCTCCCTTATTTATCAGCGCTTACATTTTACATTTAGTCTCTGTGGAATCTGTGAATCATTTCTGATTTGATGGGCTAAAAAATAATATTATTCCACTAACACATAATGACCAAATGACACAAGTCAATAAAATAATGTAAAACATTTTATTCCCCAATCTTTAAATAATTCAGCCGAGCTCACTGATAAGTGAAAGCCTTCTATAATTATGTATGTGAAACTATATGAAACCGACTTATTTTTCTGAAACGATAAGTTCCCAAAACCTTCCGTTCAGTCTACAGACAAGATGAGGTCAAAATATATATTGTACTCTTTTGTAATAATAAATATTATTGTTATGGTAGGATATTATTATTTCCAATTCCATGGCATTATAAACTAAACAGTGATTAAAAAATCATCAAATAACAAATAATTATGTCCATTAATAAGGGAGATAATTAGATACATGAGATAAATAGACAGATAGATAGAAAGGTGTTAGGTCCATGCGATGATCGATAAGTGTGGGAAAATATATGACACAGACTGTGGTAAACTATCAATGGAAATTAAATATCTCTAAGCTATAATGATTCAAATAAAATCAATCTAAATTAAAATTACTCCATATCTAAATTAAATTCAATCTGAAACAAGCTAATTTATATCCAAAGGTCTCACATAATAATTTATATATAGGGTAAGGTTATAAGGGTTAATATTAGCCAGGAATTAACTCACCAATAGTTCCACGTGGCAACGAAACAGGAGAACGTTTACCCAATATGGCGGACAATGGGGAAACAAGACTTCGGCCCTGAGGCTCGAGTCAAGTGAAAGAAAGAACAAATGATTATATGGGAATGGACATGAATGCTATGCTTATCTGTCAGTCAGTCATGGCGTCGATGAGAGCGTCGTGATGGTGTAGCTGTTTGTATTGCTGTCAGTGTATTGTGATTAGAGGCACAAAAGCTCGATCAACTGAAGGCGGAAATTAGATGTTAACTGGTCGGTGTTCGTGAAGGCTCTGAGCTGTCTTCCTCAGAGTCATACCTTGCTGCCTTGGCAAACGCCCGGCACCCAAATTATCGTACCGTATCTATGTTGCTCAGTATGATAAATTAAATCAATATATACGATAAATTCATTCTATCTATCTATCTATCTATCTATATGCTCAGGCCCAATTCCCATTTTGAGGGTAGCCGACTCAAGACAGAGCAAGAACAGGGAAAACACAAAAACAACATAAAACAATGAATAAACACAGATAAAAAGCACAAACTCACACACATCCAGGTCACCCAGGAGAAGACCCAGAGACCAGGGTCACCAAGGTCGCTCCAGCACTCCCCCGGCCCCCGACCACCCGGAGAGGTTCCGATCTCGGCAGGCAGACATGCAGCGGAGCCAAAGCCACAAGCCCTCCCACCACACTTCCAGGCGCACCCTTCATATTAATCGTCTCCCCGGGCCAGGCGCCTGATGGACTATTATCTAGTCCAACTTGCGCCCGACCCCTTACTCCAAATGACCACGTGTTCACTCAACTATTCACAAGCATTCTCCATTCACTCCTGTCCACCACCACTTCCCCTGCCTGATCTATAGTCATTCCTCTATCATCCAAAGCCTTTCTTACACAGTCTCTCCATCTTCCTGCCCTTCTATCTCCCCTTGTACCTGACTCACATATTCTCTTTGTAAGCCTTTCATCTCCCATTCGTTCAACATGACCATACCAGCTCAGCACCCTTCTGTCCACTCTGTCTGACAAATTTTCCTGCTGCCCCACTCTCCTACGTATCTCTTCATTCCTCAATCTGTCTCTACGAGTAACTCCACACATACTCCTCAAGCAGCTCATCTCCATCACATCCATCCCTCTTTTCTCCTTTTTCTTCAGAGCCCATGTCTCAGCCCCATACATCACTGTTGGCACAACAATTCCTTGATACAGTGCACTTTTTACTTTCACTCCGAGATTTCTCGTCTTCCACATACTTCCCATTGCTCCGAAAACCTTCCTTCCTTCACACACTCTGTTTTACCTCCACTTCCATACCTCCACTCCTGCTTATCGTTCCTCCTAGATATTTAAAACACTCTACTTGTTCCAATATTTCCCCATCCAGCCTCACATCTAGATTCACCCTATACTCTCCCCTATTACACACCATTACTTTACTTTTATTGACGTTCACCTTCAGTTTCCTTCTTCCACAAACCACACCAAACTCTTTGACTACCCGCTGCAGTTTCTCATCAGAATCCGCCACCAATGCTGTGTCATCAGCAAACAGCAACTGATTCAACTCCCAATCTCTACCATTCTTTCCTACTAAACCCAATCCTCTTCCCATAGTTCTCCTTTTCACCTCCCTCACCACACCATCCATAAACATATTAAACAGCCATGATGACATTACACAACCCTGTCGCAAACCTACCTTTACCTCAAACCATTCACTCAACTCACCATTTCCTACTCTCACACATGCTCTGCTCCCTTCATAAAAACTTTTAACTGCTCCTAACAAATTTCCTCCTATTTCATAAATCCTTAACACCTTCCACATTGCTTCACGGTCCACACGATCATACGCTTTTTCCAAGTCCATAAAAGCCCAAAATATCTCCTTATGCTTCTCTAAATACTTCTCGCATAACTGTCTTACTGCAAACATCTGATCCACGCACCCTCTTCCCCTCCTAAAACCGCACTGTTCTTCTCCTATTGCAACTTCCGTACACTTTATTATCCTCTCTATCAACACCCTGCCATACAGCTTTCCAACCACTGACAATAAACTAATACCTCTATAACTTGAACACTCCTGCCGATCTCCCTTCCCCTTGTAGAACGGCACAATACATGCACTCTTCCAGTCTATTGGTACCATTGACACAGCAAAGCACACATTGAAAAGTCTCACCAACCAATCTATTATCACATCTCCACCCTTCTTTATACACTCCACAGCAATACCATCCAAACCTTCTGCTTTTCCCACTCTCATTTGTTTCACTGCTTCTTTCACCTCATTTTCCTCAATCCTTTCATTCATTCCCTGCCACCTAGGTGGCCTGGGTAACCTATCTCCATCCACCTCAGCTTCAATCACTGCTTCTCTTCCATCTCTTGTATTTAATAAAGATTCAAAATACTCGGCATATCTTTTCCTCACTTCAACTGGTTCCACTAGTAATTCTCCATTTTCATCTTTCACTGACTCTTCCCTCTTTTGTCCTCCTTTCCTTACTTTATTTACCTCCTTCCAGAACATCTTCTTTCGTTCTTCAAAATTCTCACTCAGCCTTTGACCCCACCTTTCGTTTGCATCTTTTTCGCTTCTCTAATTTTCCGATTTGCCTCTCTCCTTTTCTCCTTGTACCTCTCCTATACCTCAACACTACCATCCTGTAAAACCCTCTCAAAACACTGTCTCTTCTCCTCAACTGCCTTTCTCACCGTATCATTCCACCACTCGCTTCCCTTCCTGATACCTCTGCCTCCTACTTTCCTTTTTTTTTTTTTTTTTTTTTTTTTTTTTTTTTTTTTTTTTTCTATGTGATTGAGGGAGGCAAAAGGCATAACTGCCTATAGCGAGTGCCTCCCCCATAGTTGAAAGAGTGACAGGGCCAAAATCAAGGGACGTTCGAGCCAAAATGCCTGGACACACGGAGTTTGAAGCAATTTAAGTCATAGGAAGAGGGAAAGACTGATTCTGGGAGAGAGTTTCAGAGCTCAGATGTTGAGTAGAAGAAAGTTTGAGAGTAACGTTTCACTCTTGGGTTGGAGAGTTGCACAGAGTAGGGGTGGGATTGAGTTGCAAGACGGGTACCACGTGCCCTACGTAAAGGAGGTGGTATGCACTGGGATAGCTCTGAGGAACACTGATTATTATAGTAGCGATAGAACAGCGAGAGAGATGCAACATTGCGGCGGAGAGAGAGAGATTGCAGAGAGTTGGTGAGTGGACGGGAGTTAATGATACGAAAGGCCTTCCTTTCAACTTTGTCTAGGAGAGCGGTGTGAGAGGAACCTCCCCACACATGTGAACAATACTCAATACAAGGGCGCACTATGCCCCTGTACAGAGCAAGAAGCTGTGCCGCATACTACCTCTGCACTTGCTTTCACTCCTTCCTTAAACTGTTGCCATTCAACCTCTACTTCTCTCTCTTCCATCTCTCTCACTTCCATCCACTTTTCATTTAGTCTTTCCTTGTACTCCCTCTCTTTTTCACTCTTCTCTAACTCACTAACTTTTATTACCTCTCTTACTTCACGCTTGTCTCTTATTCTCCTGTAACTCTTAACTCTTAGCTTTCCCTCCACCAGGTAATGATCTGACATACCCTCCGCCTCACCTCTCATCACATTCACATCCAGCAGTCTACACAGTCTTTCCCTTGTCACCAGCACATAATCCATCAATGCCCTCTCTACAATCTCTCCCCTCACAAGTCTATGCCAGGTGTACTTGTGTATACGCCTTTTTTTGAAGAACGTATTACCTACACTCAATCTACACTCTTCACATACATTTTTCAGTCTTTCTCCACTCTCGTTTACACCATCCACACCAAAACTACCGATGACTCCCTCAACAGGCTCATTTCCTACCCTATCATTTAGGTCCCCTAAAACTATAACATTTTCATTACCATCAAACCCTTGTAGACAATCTCTCAAATCCTCCCAGAAACCCTCTACCTCGTCTAACTCTCTTTCACTTCCTGGTCCATACGCACTTACAAAAACCCACCTTTCACCCTTAAACCGCATTCTCACCCACATTAGCCTTGATGACACCTCTTTCCACTCTTTTATAAACTCTCTCAACTCCTCCTTCACAATAATAGCCACTCCTTCTTTCTCCCTGACTCCCTCGTCTACTCCAGACTTTCTACCTATCACGTTTCCAAAATCCACTTCTCCCTCTCCTTTCATCTTTGTCTCATTCAGTGCAAGGACATCATACATCCTTCTTTCAAATAACCTTCCAATATCCTCTCGCTTCTCATTCGTACTACATCCACGCACATTCAAAGCTCCTATTCTTAGGGTCCGGGACCACGAACGCGTTCCCTCGCCCCTATATCTGTCTCGTTTTTTTGGTAGATTTATTTAAGGGGAGAAGGATACCAGGCCCCCCGCCCCCGATCCCCTTTAGCCGACTTCTACGTCTCGCCGGAGAAAAGCGGTGGTGGAAATTTCTCACCCCTCCACCACAGAGGAGGCTACCTGCACCAGAAAGTGGCGGGCGTTGGGGTCGCCGCATCCCTACGCTAAATTCATATATACTAGATAAGACCATGTTAATATTGCTTAATAGCATAGTAGGCTTTTTATAATCTTAACTTACTTACAATCTTATAATATACGATCTACTCGTCCTACGCCGTGCAGCGGGAACGATCGTGACGTCACAGAGACATATCGTATTTATACGATAGACATAATTTTCTGAAATGATAAGTTGTCAATACCTTCGTTCAGCCTTCAGAGCAGATGGGGTTAAAATTCATATTGTACTCATTTGTCATAATAAATATTATTGTAATGGTAGGATATAAAAAAAATCAATTTCATGGCATTAGAAACTAAACAGTGATTAAAATAACATCAAACAACAAATAATGATTTCCATTAATAAGCGATATAATTAGATACAGGAGATATATGCTTCTGGCACAAACCCCATATTTTCCTTACATTTTCTTTTATTATTTATTTATTTATTATTTTTTATTTATTTATTTATTTATTTATTTTTGTGTGGGGGTGGCCGACTCGAGATATGTCCAGGTAGGTGTAGATGGGGTAGGATGGGCTCAGGTGCGTGACAGGAGTACAGTACAAGTGAAGTGTGTGGTGGCCTCTCCTCTCCTTTTGTAGTACAGCTTGGTTGCATTCACTTGCATTCGACCAGGGTTCGTCCGCCAATCGGGCAGTGTTCTTTGTATTCGTGCAGCATTCGTCCAGCATTCGCGCAGCAAAAAAAGTTTTAAATTTATGAAATGCCAAAACATCAGGCAATGTTCGTCCAGGCATCATGCAGGTCAGTCGGCATTCCTGCGGCGTTCGGTGTTTGCCATAATGATAATAAAAATAATAATAATATTTATTCAGTTAGCAATTTACAGAGTTGGTACCACATAGTATGTTACAAATATGACATGTACCAGCTTTGCATAATTCCAACTAAGGATAGGCCAATAAGGCCATTAGGCGTATTTCCACTGGGGTCCTTGTGGGATTAGGTTAGCTGGGGAAAAGGGGAGGATAAAAGAAATAGATACTTTAGAGAAAGTATTTCTAGGGGGTTATTTTAAGATACCTTACATCCTATAGTAAATATTAGTAGTCCATAATCAGTAATCATTTCAGTTTGGTTTGCCTATCTCTTATGTCGTATTTAGTAGTAGACATAAGCTTGGTGCTCCCTTCTCGCAGCTGTCCGGTTCAGGTGTTCCTTCAGGCTACGTCTGAAGGAATACAGTGTTCTCTTTTCATGGACTGACTGGGGTAGGTCGTTCCTGTCTTTGATGGCAGTGAAGAAGAATGTTTGCTTACCCTGTCCTTGGATTCTCGGGACCTTAAAATTAAACATCCTGTTTCTTGTATTATGTCCACTCCTCTCATTTGCTTTAACAAAATCACTCTTTAGATACTCTGGAGCTCTGTCATAGAAAATTTTGAAGGCATTAGTGAGCCTGATTTGTTTGGCCCTGTCAGAGACATTGAGCATACCTAGTGACTGAAGTTGTTCCTGGCCAACATATGATCTGGGTCCTAGGCTCAGCATGAACCTAACCATTTTATTTTGAGTGACCTGAAGTTTGTGCTGTGCTGATTTAGATGATGCAGAGTACCAGGATGACACAGAATAGACAAAATGACATTGAACAAGCGCTTGGCAAAGGGTCTTTTTGGTCGCCGCTGGCAAGCATTCCACCTGTCTATACAAGTATTTTATACGTGCTCTACACTTACTCAGGATAGATTCCAAAATTGTTTCACCTGACAAACTCTAGTCCAGTTTTAGTCCGAGATATTTAACTTGTGACACTGTTGTTATAGGAATATCATTACAGTTGACCGAGAAGCCCACAATGTCTTTCAGTTTGCGTTTTGTTCCACATAAGATGGCTTCCGTCTTGCCCAGGTGAAGAGATAGCCTATTGTCCACTAGCCATTCACTACATGATTCTAGTTCTTTGGAAAGTGAAGCGGCAATACTTATTGGGTCTTTTCCTGAAACCAGAAGCACGCTGTCGTCAGCATACAGTAATAATTTACACGAGACGCTAAGTTCCATGTCGTTCACATAACAGAGAAAGAATAAGGGACCAAGGATGCTTCCCTGCGGGACCCCACAGTTAATTGTCATAGGATCAGATATATTATCATCAATTTTGACTCTTTGTGTTCTACCACTAAGATAGGATTTAAACCAGTTTACTGACCCAATGCCCATTGCTTGTTGTTTATTACATAGGATATCATGGTCTACTGTGTCAAATGCTTTTTGTAGATCAAGAAGAACCATACCGGTGTAGTTACCTTTAGACATTTCTTTACGAATGTGATCTGTTAAGTGGATGAGACAGGAGTCTGTCGAGTACATGCATCTGAAACCTGATTGAAACTTATAGAATAGATAATTTTCTTTGAGGTAGTGTTCAATTTGGGTGTATACCGCTCTTTCAAGGATTTTAGATACAATACATAATATGCTAACCGGTCTGTAGTTGCCAACTTCTAGTTTATTTCCTTTCTTGAATAGAGGGGTTACAATAGCTTTCTTCAGTTCATCAGGTACAGTGTTGGTGTTAATTGACAGGTTGATGATGTGGGTTAGGGGACCTGCTATACCAATGGCTCCATCTCGTAGAAATTTGGCAGGAATTTTGTCTGGTCCTGTGCTTTTATGTACATTTAGGTTAGAGAGCTCGTCAAAAGTGTATTTTGGTGTAACATTTTGCAATCCAAATGTGTTCGGGTGTATGCCTTTATCTCTGTAGAAATTTCGAAAGGTGGCCGTTGTTGTCGTGTATTTATTGAGAGGTTGCGGTAGGTTCTGTGCAAGTGTGTTTGCTATGGAGGTGAAGAAGGTGTTGAAGTAGGTTGAAATTTGTTGTTTATCGTGGCAAACCTGATCATTAATGTTGAGAGCAATATTAGTGTTAGACGAATCCCTAGCCTTGTTGCTGTAGCCTGTTGTTTTTAGGTGCCTCCATAGTTTCTTTGGGTTATTCTGATATTCCTGAATATTTGTTGAATCTAACATCGCACACTGTACATAGCTTCCTTTTATTGTTCGTCGTACGTCTGGCGATGTGGTGATCAGCTGAGCGTCTAGGGTGTGAGCGCGAGGGTTGGGGACTGTCTGTGGCTATGTCACCCCCTATGACCCCTCCCACCCCCACCTGTATTTGCTGTTTGATGATGTTGTCCTTATTCCTGGCTGCTGATGCTGCTCCATTGTTGATGTTGTTGCGACTGATACCTTTCTTCCTAGCTGCTCCGGTTACATGTTGAGCCACCGATAGTGTTGTGTTGTGTTGTGGGTTGAATTGGAGCGTGACGGGAGACTGGGTCGCCGACCGTGTTGGGTTGTGTTGTGGGTTGAATTGGAGCGTGACGGGAGGCTGGGGTACCTGTTGGCCCAGTTTGTTATAACAAATTTTTCTGCTAGGGACTGTTGAAATGTCGGTGTCTGTCTTGCTTGGTTGGTGGTGAGGTTTCTTCAATGTTGAACTCGGGCCGGGGTTGGTCTCTACATCACCGCAGCTAATTAGAGTGTAGCACAATAGGTGTTGTAGAGAGGTTGTGCCAGAGTACTTGCCAAGCCGCGGCGTCTTCCCGATATATGAACTTGACCAGGCAGGAATGGTGACAGAAGGTTCACTTATGTGTGATTGCTGTGTGACGAGGTCCCTCAATACTTGTTTAGTGTTGACCTGGTACACTACCGGTCCCCTCTGCACCTTTATATCGGCACAGCCCCTCTGGATGTTGAGGAGGATGATACATAGGGAGAGAGCTACGCGCGCACCCTTCATTCCTCTCGCCATCTTGGCGCATTCAGTTTGCATTCGTTTCGCAATCGGTCTTGTCACAATTCGGCCACCTTTTTCGGCCAAATGACGCCAATTCGGAGTCGGGCTGCATTCGTGCTCCAGTTCGGCCATGTGTGACGGCCTCTTTAGGCGGTTAATCCCCCCATCTCATATATATATATAGTATATCTTGCAAATACACGTGTGCTACTAAATGTTTATAATCCCCGCCGAGACTCGAACCACCGACAGTCACGTCATGGTAGAGTTGATTAAAGCAGGGACTCTCGTCCTGACTGTCGGCAGTTCGGGTTCCAGCTGAGAGTAAAAACAAATATATACTATATATATTGAGGAGAACATCTGTGGGAGACTTAGGGCACTGCAATTTCCATAGAAGTAGGACAACGCACATGGGTTTGGACATGCGCTGGTTCAGTTTCTGTTGCGGAATTTACAAAATGTATTTGATCAAAACTCTGCTAGAGAGAGCCTATGACATATGCTCTAGTTATGAATTGCTTCATGCAATACATTTTGATTAATAACTTTAAAGAAGATCTTTTTAACCGTATCTTGAAGAAACTCTTGTTTTCTAAACAAACTCCAGTCAATAGTGTTCCGAAATTTGACGTACCCATTTTAATTAAATATATCAAAATGCCTTATTATGGTAGAATTAGCTATGAGTTTCGTAAACTGATTCTGAATATATTAAAGCGTGAATTTCCAGCAGCTAATTTTAGACTAATTTTCACTAATGAATTTAGAATTGGATATTTTGTTTGCTTCAAGGACCTTGTGCCGCATCCATTGTGTTCGAATATTGTTTACAAATGTACAGTACGTGTCCTAGCTGTCAGGCTAGGTGTAACTTGGATGTTCTGGCCGTTCATTCAAAATCAGGGTTTTCGAATACATTGGTAAGAGTTATAGGTCTGGAAAATTTCTACATAAAATGCCCTTTTCAGCATTTCGTGAACATTCTCTTAATGAGGATCATCGATTTTCTGAAAGTAATTTTCAATTAATAGCCAGATTTAGGTATCACAATAAAGCACTGATAGGGGAGAAAATATTGATAACGAACCAAAAATACTGAAAATAATACTGCTAATAACTGTTCATGAATCTCTTTCGAATTTAATGCAACACCTAAATATATTAACTCAGGGTTGGTGATTTGTTATTTGTTCTTGTTTTTGTTCATTGGGCGTCTCAAACTATTCAGGGTCAGTAAGTCATTGACAATTGTCCCGACAACTCCTAGCTGGTTGTGCAGTAAATTATTCTTTATTTTTCTATTAACATTTATTATTTGTATTATTTAGATAATTTAAGATTATTATGATATATTTATGCCTCCTTTACTTTCCCTGGTCAACAGTAACTCGTAACGTACCGGTATTCATTAATTCATTCTTTTAACGAGAGTATTTGTGTTGATCTCTTTTACCGACCGAGTTCTTGTTCCTCGCTTTATCTTTAGAGTCGTTAATTTTCCTTTATGATATGAACGATATCCAGATTGCCAATGTTACGTCAGTGTCCTGTTCATTAAATGGTAGATATTTTTAATATTAGATGATTTTACGAATCTTATAGTTTAAGATATAAAACTAGAATTGAATTATATTTTGAACTGTTTAATGTATATTTTCAATTATAAGTAATTACCCCTATCTTGGTATGTTTACTGGGTCTGATCTCTTTTTTAGGGTATAAGTAACGTTCCTGATGATGGCTCCATGAAGTGCCGAAAATTTGAATAAATTTAGATGGTTCCCGGCGTTATTTCCCTCATTGTCTTACTTATTTATATATATGTATATATATATATATACATATATATATATATATATATATATATATATAGAAATATACTGTATATATATACAGTATATATAAATATACTGTATATATATATATATATATATATATATATATATACGTATATGCATATAGATTTATACATATATGTATATACTGTATGTATGTAAACCATCTTTACCAAAGAGGTTAAACGCCAATTTCATAATTCTAGGTCGCAGAGTTGGGTATGCAGATTGTATCTTATGTTTTGTTTTTATTTTTTTCTTATGTTTTTTTTTTATTTTTTTTTTTAAATGCAAAAACTGCAAATCTACTTTATTATACAGTTGTGTTGTATTGTACTCTGTTCTGAAGAATGTATATTTCATGTATAATAAGCTATATTTCGTGTTCTTTTATTTTTTTAATTTGCCTTCCCACTTAAAGGCCCCCAAATTGTGTACTAGCCTTAATAATATAGGCACTTCAAGCAGCAGTAGTAGTAGTAGTATATTAATATTATTATTATTATTAGCCTGCGTGACTGAGGGAGCTTAGCATAGATAAGTGGTATCACATGCAACTCCTGCATGGGAAGTCCAGGGTTCACCTCCCCATGGGTGACCAAAAGGGTTTACTGGCCAGAGGGAATGGACTTCCACACTTCTTACTGCCACAGTGGACATTAAAGATACAGTAGACCAGTGTCGCATGTACAGTACATTATATGCTATCACCTGATCAGAATGGGTGAGCTGATTACACTGGTTACAGACTACATTAACATCCACAGCTATTCCAACAGTACAATAACATTCCACATGTACCTCACACTCTGTACACAACAATGTGCATTTGGGCAAGCAACCCTCTTAAGAAAACTAGCTAGAGGATCGAACAAATGTCCAAGGAATATGAAGGCGATCCATTCGTGGCCACTACCTCGGAGATCAAAGCGTCTGAGAATAGATTGATAGAGTACTATTATCGTTATTATTTTATCATTACTATTAGTACTAGTAGTAGTAGTAGTATTTTAGTATCAATATAATAGTATCAATATAATATTATTATTACTATGAAGAACAACGGAAGAGGTGCGAGAATGGGAGAGGACAAAATAATTTGGAAAGAGCATGGAAGCTGAAAATAAAATAAGAAGTGAGAGAGACATGGAAGGAGGAAGAGGGAGAAGGAGGAATACAAAGCAATGTAAAGGAATATAATATGTTAGAGCAAATCTAGTTATGTATGAGTCCTACTAACAGGGAGATACAGTATACTGTAAGTATTCAATATTTAACTATAATAAAATACAAAGTCAAGTTATACCGTACAATAGATACATAACAACACTTATATTATACAAAAATGGATATAGGTTCACACCGTAATGATATGAATAATACACAAAACATAAAACCTACACAATGTATCAATTGAAATACAGAAGGAGTTTGCTTGAGGTAGTGATAGTATACACGCGTGCTCTGAACAAGGTCTCAAACCGGAGCAATTTTGTTTGAAGACTTGAATGAAGATGAGGAGGAAGCCAAGAAAATTAACATGAAATAGCATCGTTATGGCTATGTTATCACTTTCAAAGACGTAATTTGAACTATAATACATAATTTTATCTTATAAATACAGTGATGACGATTACAAATAATAGACTTGGCTTTTGTTTGACACCATGGCTCTAAATACAAAGGGAACACGTGCGTGATTTAATTATGCAATTATTTAATTATGCGAGTTCTTGGATTAAATCAAACTTCTGCTTTATATAAATTGAAGTACATAGGTTATGATTTTACAAATGGTAATGGTGGATAATGTGTTTTAATTTATTAAGTTTTAGAGAAGTCAGTCTTTCTTTTTATCACAAAGTCACGGTTTCTCTACTCGTTTTGGCTATAATTTTCTAAATCAATTTACATATAAAAATGAATATTTAACTAAATGGGAATCACTAAATTAAGGTGTGTGACTTTCGTGAACTTGGCGTGCTGGGCTGGTATTACGACACTCGTCTTTCTTGTTCATCTTGTTAGGCCTGGACTTCATAATTATAGTTGCAATTTGCGGATTCTCTCTCCTCTCCTTCATAGATGATAGGTCTCGAATCACTAGCTGTGCACGATTTCAGACCACATGCAATTGAAAACGTAGAGGTGATTCTCTGCATACATAGCTCTAGTCTATTAATCTAGAGAGTGAGCTTTGAGCCTCACAGTTACGTTAGGTTGCACTTTATCAGTCTTAGGACCTGATTTGCTAGTATCGAACTAAGCTGGTTGACCAGAGAACTTGGTGTGTTCAGTCTTTAGACCTGAAGAGCAAGTTTCGTACTTAGCTAATTTACCATAACACTTGGTAATATCAGTCTTACGACCTGATCTGCTAGTATCGAACTTAGCTTTCCTATTCTCGTACCTTGGAGGTGCTAGTATCGCACCTAACTGAATTACTTCTCCCAGGTTGAGTGATATAGTCTGTCCTAGACTCCTAGTTCGGCATCATTGGTATTTGAAGTATGACCTCGTGGGGGCATCTGTGCGCGTAAAGGGCGCGCAGGTACTCTCTCTCTCTCTCTGCTTCTTAGGTCCTTGTGGCGTGGTACTGGCGGTGGTTTGCACAGCCGCAATTCTTGTTGTAGGCATAACAGTTTACAAAGGACTTACAAATTGCAATAGACCTATTGGTCTTTACAGGGCAGTTTGTATATCTACACTGCTAAGCTACTGACTACTAGATAGAGAAAAAGATTGTACAGCAGAAAGCTCCTCCCCGTCCATCACTCCCTCCAGCTTACGCTGGCATGGAAGTAGTTGAGAAAAATACCACGCAGCATGGAAAAACTTATATGGAATTTCAGATAGGATAGGGTGAAAAGAGATTAGCTAGTAGTGTAAGCTAATTCTACATCTAAGATCCTGGGGGGAAAAAAAAAGAGAAAAAAAAAGACATAGTTTCGGCCATGGGTAAAAAAATATGCAGAAATTATATTTACATTGCGATCTGTGATCCTTTACATACTATGGCGACTAAAACTGGACACAATATTCCAAATGCTGATGAACCAATTAATTATATAAAAGGCATATAATGTTTTGGGATTTATATTCAAAATATCTCCCAATTAAATAAATAATATTATTTTCTTTTTTAACAATTTCATCGGCTTGTTGGGCAGGTTTTAAATCGCTTGTTATACTTAATTCAATATTTATTTCTATATTTAGTTGAATTCCGTTAATCGTATAGTTTGCACTTTAATTTTTACTGCCAATGTGGAACACTTTGCATTTATCTATATTGAAATTAATCTGCCATGTATGAGCCCAATTTGATAGCTTGTCTAGATTACTCTGAATCTCTTGTATGTGCGATGGTGAGTTTACTTTGTTTGCAATTTTTGTGTCATCAGCGAATTTGGAGATTCTGCATGATAGCCCATCATCAATATCATTATATAAATAAGAAATAGAAATGGACTGAGAACTGAGCCTTGTGTTACACCGCTTGTAACATTTATCCAATTTGAGGCTTTGCCGTTGATTACAACTCGTTGCTTTCGCTCGCTTAGCAAATCCTGAATCCAATGAAGAACAAACCTGTGAATACCGTGAGCTTTAAGTTTCACTATCAGTCTATTGTGAGGCACTTTATCAAATGCTTTTTGAAAATAAAGGTAGACGATGTCAACTGCTTTATCTTCGTCATATACATTTAAGATATCGAGGAAAAAGTCAAGGAGGTTTGTCAGACATGAGCGCTTACTTCGGAAACCATGTTGAGAGTCCTTTATAAAGTTGTTAATTTCTAAATGACATACAATTATATTTTTGGACTATTGTTCAAGCAGCTTGGATATAATTGAGATGAGGTTTATTGGGCAATAGTTGCCAGGCAGAGCTTTATTTCTTTCATTTTAAATGGGAGTTACACTAGCTAGTTTCTATTTTTTGGGGACTATATTGTTTTGTATTGATTAGTGGCTTTGAGATTTCATCTTGTACTTCTTTAATGACTTTTGGCGAAAATTTGTCGGGTCCAGGGGATTTATTTGATTTTAGTTTTGATATTGCATCGGAGATGTATGCGTTTGTAATTGCGGAATTGCATAGGGCATTGCAGTTCTTACTTTGAACTGGCGGAATAATCTAATTTATTAATTTCACTCCCAACACCAAACACCTCCCAATGAATATGAGGAACAGAGTTAATGTCTTCCTCAGTAAACACCGATGCAAAGAAGTTATTTAGAGTGTTGCTCATTTGAGTTACATCATCAATTTGGTCCCCTTATTTGTCAACTAGCGGGCCAATTGCCAAGGTAACTACTTTTTTACATCTGATATAGCTATAAAACTCTTTTGGATTTGACTTTCTTAAATTCACAATAACATCATAACTGTTTTTGCTCTGTTTAATTCATTTATTTGCTTTACGACGAAGATTGGTGAAACTTTCCCTATGACTTTGACATATGGTCCGGTAGAATGTTTCATGGGCGAGTTTCTTTGCTGATAGACAATCTTTTATTTCCTTGTTCCACCATTTAAGTTTATTATTTATATTTGTAAGTCGGTTTTGGACTGGTATGCAAGATTCTACAGCATTATTATATATGTTTGAGAATGTTTCCTAAATATTCTCTATGTCTGTTAGGTGGTTTATGAAATTCTAATTGGTAGAATTGAGGATGCTTTTCAGCTTAAGAAAGTCGGATTTCTGAAATTTAATACTTTCTCCTGGCGTTTGTTTGGTTTGATGTTATCGATGTTAATGTTGAAGGTTATTGAGCGGTGATCGGTGATCGCTTGAACTAAATTCATCGCCTACCACGACTTGGTTTACTAAATCATATTTCGTTGTGAGGATGAGATCAAGAATATTGTTGCCATGCGTGGGGAAGTTGACAAACTGATATTGTGAACTTTAAAGTAAATTTGTATAGAGATCTTGTCCTGTGTGTGAGGTTATGGGTTCGCCCCATTTTGGCATTGGTAAATTGAAATCACCAAGAATTACTGCATTTTGATTATTGCATATCTCTACTATTTGGTTGTATAATTTCGAATCGATAGCTGATGGTTGGGCTGGGGGCCCGTAAATTAGTCCCAAGGTTACGTTGTCATGTGATATAATTTTGTAATTATTACAAATTGCATCAATATGATTTACTGTCTTAATGGAGGCAAGTACAGGGTTAAGACTTTCTTTGACGTATGGTAAAACACCACCTCCATTTTTGTATTTTCTACTACATTCGAACATACTATAGCCTGTCAGTGAACAGTAAAGGAGGCCATAAAACACCTATCTTCTGATCTCTCTACTATCTCTAATTGGGGCAGAGAAAACCTTGTTACTTTCAATGCTTCCAAAACTCAATTTCTCCACATGTCTACTCGTCACCCCCCTTCCAGAAAACTATGACCTACTCTTCAACAACATACAAATTAACCCTTCATCTTCTCTTAATATTCTTGGTGTCTCATTTTCTTCCGATCTCTCTTGGAAAGATCATATTACCACTCTTGCTAAAACAGCTTATCAGAAGCTGGGTGTGCTCCACCGCCTCCAGGGCTTCTTTACCTTTGTGCAACTTCTTGCTCTGTACAGGGGCAAAGTGCATCCATGTATTGAGTATGGTTCACACGTGTGGAGAGGATCCTCTCACACAGCACTTCTAGACAAAGTAGAAAAGAAAGCTTCCGTCTCATTAACTCACGTCCACTCACAAATGTCTGCAGTCTCTCTCTCTTCGCCGCAGTGTTGCATCTCTCTCACTATTCTACTGCTATTACAATAATCAGTGTTCCTCAGAGTTCTCTCAGTGTATACCAGCCCCTCTTCGTAGAGCACGTAGCACCCGTCTTGCAACACAATCCCACCCTACTCTGTACAACTTCCCAACCCAAGAGTGGAACGTTATTCTCTGTCTTTCTTCTATTCAACAGCTGATCTCTCTCCCAGAAGCATTCTTTTCCTTTTCCTATGACCTTAATTGCTTCAAACTCCGTGTGTCCAGGCATTTTGGCTCAAACGTCCTTTGATTTTGGCCCTGTCACTCTTTCAACTCTGGGGGAGGCACTTGCTACAGGCAGTTCTGCCTTTTGTCTCCCTGACTCACATAGACAAAAATATTCTAAGAAATCTATATTTTCGATGTTGAGAAGGAGGAGGAGAGAGAAGGTGAAGGAGGAGGAGGAGGAGAGAGAGAGAGAAGGGGAAGGAGAAAAGAGAAGGGTAAGAAAGAGGAAATTTCTTAACTGATAGGGTTAAAGGGAAGTTAGAAAGAGGGGGAGGAGGAAAAAGAGTGAGGCGAGAGAATGTGGAGGAAGAGGGAGAATGTGAGAGAAGTAGAAGAAGGAGGAGGAGGAGGAGAAGAGAGAGATACTGGCTGTGGAAGAAGCTACAGTAGAGGAAAGGGGAGTGGGAGAGGAACATAGATGAATATAATTGTGGTATTAATCCGATCTAATCCATCTGGTTTCTCCCCATTAGTTTGGCTATTTTTAGATGTTTTGCCTCTATATGTTACCGATCGTAAGACGCTGTCTAATTTGTTCTGGGCGAATGATAGGAAAAACGAAGAAGAAGAAGAATGTGTTACCCTGTAATTAAAAATAGTTATCCGGTTGTTGTGTTTCCCTGTAACCAAAAATCCCGCAATCACAGAACTACGCTGAGTTGACATCTGGGTAAACGTAAAATAGTAATTGGGGGTAAGTCTAATAAACTTCCCACATGTTGTAGTCATAGCCTCCACGAGACTATCACCTGGTTCTTCAAATAGAACTAAGGTTGTTTCCTTATTGTACCTCCGAGCGTAGTACAGTGGTAGAGTGGGAGTCTGGCTGGATTACTGAACTGACCTGGGTTCGAAACACCGTCAGGCCCAAATATTTTTGAAAGGATAAAGTTCCTTCTCACCCAGCATTTCAACTTCTATCGTCATCTATATACGAATATAGTACGCATATTTGTCTGAATATCTCTCTTGGAAGTATGGGTGTGAGGCTTGGCTAGGGTACTCAGGGGGGCCCATAATAGCCTTCTAGCAAAAGTTTCATGAATAAAATACATAAACAAGATCGGCACACTGGGAGAACAGTGCTCCGTAGAGTTAATTATCCTAATGCAGGCCTCTCAGGATCTCGGGACTATTTGTTTAACCCACGCAGAGTATGGGTTACCACGCAGAGTATGGGTTAACGGGTGAAGGCTGGTCCTATCCAGAGAGAGGTTTGGCTTCCTCTACCCTACCGTAGCCGTTTGTGTCTGTCTCTTTTACTGTACTACTTTACCTTCTAGGTGCTGGCGAGATCGCCCGATTGGGTGGCACGGTAAGGGGGGCTGCAGATGGTGGTGGCATTGGCCCGGGGACTGCAAGCCTGTGGGATGATGATCCCCTCCCCCGCTGCCCTCTCAGAGACAGATCTCATCTCTCCCTGGGCCCTTCGGGGGCCCGAGCATCTGGAGCGGCTTCGGTCTACCGAACTCGGGGCTTATCGGCCAGACAGTCTGGGGAATAACAACAACAACAACAACGGGTTAATATTACTTCCTTATGAATGTTTGAACCAATAAGCCAAATTCTGAATTATTTTGGGATATTCTTATAACACGATCTTATCTCGTTTGGGTTCGATGCAGATTCAAATGGGTGCATACTCATTAGGGCTTGTGACTGTACCCCAATGAGTTGTCAAGAGCTTCATAAACACACGATTCCAGAAACTGTCCGAGGTAAGCTGCCCTTTTTATTATTATTATATTCAATCGGATTAGCGCTCTATGAAATCCCAGGCAAGTCTGTTGAAAAGTTTGGTCGTCCTGTGAAGCTAATTAAGTCTCCGTTAATGAGATAATTTTGAGTAATGAGGCGGGGAGTTCAGATGAGGGAGACTTGGGAGGATTCTTAACCCATTCAGTACCGGTCACGTCCTTTTCATTAAGTTCTGGTAACTATTAAACGATTGTATTCAGCTTAGGACGGACTTCTACGCATCAGAAGGCTGCAAGCTATCGCAATTAATTCTTTTAACTAACACATATTTTTTCTGAAGCTTCATAAAATGGTCTAAATGTAGCTGAAATCAAATATATAAGACATCACCGGTACTAAAAGGGTTAAAGGGAGGTTTTTAAATTGCTCCCTATACCTCCATCAAGCTTAACAATTATGCCCGCAAAACCCCCTTTAGAGAAAAAATTGTACATTTGTTCGATAGAAAAATATCCCGGCCAAAGGCCGATTCCTCCTAAATTACAGGCTCGCTTTTGATCACCGGGGAAAAAATCGACACCTAAATGGCACGAAAGGTCTTAAATTGACGAAAATTAACCGAACTGCTTATAATCGCCAAATTAATGGGGCAAACGTCTAAAAATATCTTAACTGATAGGGCTAAACAGGAGGGAGAAAGGGGTCCAGAAAAAAAAACCTCCCCTGAACACTTTGGGAAATGATGAAGGGACTACAGTATATTTATTATGAGAGAGTCTAGAATAATTATGACCAATAGTTTCTTGTTACTTAGGGAGGGCTGGAGCAAACGAACTGTAGCTCTCCACACTTATTTACAAGCGGACTCTTCCCATACGGTATAAATATAAGCTCGAATGCTTAAATCATTATTCTAATTATGAGAGGATAGGGGACAGAACTCAGCATAATAACTAATTGAGAATAATATTTGTTGTTCGTCATTATTGGTCGCATTAAAGCCGTTGTCACACGAGTACTTTTTCCGGTAATTTTGTTAAATTTAATTTAATTTCCGGTAATTGAGGAGCAAGTTTTTCTCTTGATATGTTGAGGTTCTTTCACATTGGAATCGGAATCTAGACTGAAGGTAGATTATGTTAGTTGGCTGATTTATGGTAAAACTTAAAATTTGAAGAAGCCAGACAAAAATTACCTGTAAGTATTGACGAAAAAAAGCTCGTGTGACATGGCCGACTTTAGAAAGTTTAGTTAGTATTTGTTGACCACTGTAACACTGTAATTCAGCGATTTAAGCCGAGCACTTTAGCCGAGGAGCCACAGTATCCAAGTCAAAAAGAAACTAAAATCGATTCTATTATTTCACGATTTTCTATTTCATTATGGTTGTGTTCTTTATCTTGGAGCTTCTAATCGTGTTCAGTCACATTTAATATACGAATAAGTATCAAAATCAACAAAAAATACTATGATAACTGGTGGCGGACTCAAGGCTGGGATACATGTAGTCGATAAACTTGATCGTGTGACTCCGGCTTTATGCACTCTTCACATATTTGTGTATAACATATTCAATACTAATTAACTGCTACCAAGGCCGGATCCCTAACCAACTGAACTATCGAGTCATCAACTTTTATTACTCTATCACTACATTTCTTCCACAATACTCCCTTCACTCCACCTCGCAATACACCACATCCCTCCTCCACTCCACCCCACAATACATCACATCCCCCCTCCACTCCACCCCACAATACACCACATGAATGTAACATGCATGTAACACTCAAATATATATGCAGATAACCTAGACTCAATCACTTAATATGCCCATCCATGTTCCATCAGCATTTTAAAGAAGACTAAATATATCTGTATTTATATGTATTATCAGCAGGAATAGAAGAACAAAGTACGCTACGAGCATTTCCATACTTTATTACCAAACGTTTCGACATCACACTTGTGTGATGTCGAAACGTTTGGTAATAAAGTATGGAACTGCTCGTAGCGTACTTTGTTCTTCTATTCCTGCTGAAGATACGGTTCCCAAGGAACACTCCTCTCTCCGATATATGTATTATATCCCATAATATGTAATACTAACATAACCTATTAACCCCTTTAGTAAATCACATATATCACTGCACATTAAATAATCACTAAGTCAGTCTCATCATAGAGATATAACTATCTATATTGTTTATACTTACAAAGTATCAACAGCTTACTGTAAACATCTCTATTCATAGACACCACTAAATAACAGTATTAAACAATACAAAGATGACATAGGATGTCAACAATACACACTGAAGTCAACACATGACCTAGCTAATGAATGCTTAGTCAGCAAACACACACTACCTCTAGCAGAGAGGTAGATTGATAGATCACTCCATCATACACTTTAGTTAGGACAAGACCCTCTGCCCTAAGCCTACTATACACCAGAACCCGAATCAGAGAAGATATAGTCACCTTCTTCTGCATTCGCTCATTCCCCTATCACCTACTCACTCCACACCATAGGCACTATAAGTCTACACTCTAAGACTTCTCACAACCCCTTTTACCTTAAGCACTTACCACTCAATACTAATACTATAACCACTTAGTATTTATATTTAACTGTTGTATTATTATCTCAATATATAAGTATAGCTTAAACCAGTTTCTCTACTACCCCTTTTACAATATTGTCTGTATAATATTAAACGAAATACCATACAAAAACATGGCCCCCTCCACTCCACCCCACAATACACCACATCCCCCTCCACTCCACCTTACAATACACCACATCCCCCTCCAGGATAAGGACAAATGCCCCCCAATCTCAGACTTGCTGGTGTGAATGTTGGCAGTTTGAATCTGCGTGCAAATGAAATGGTGGAGATGTGTGAGAGGAGGCGAGTGGACGTCTGTTGTGCCCTGGAAACACTCTGGTAAGGGCCTGGAGTACAGTGGATTGTTGAAAGAAAGAAAAGATATATGATCTACTGGAAGGGGGTGGAGACTGATAAAGCGAAAGGAGGAGTGGGTGTTCTGGTGGCTGTAGAGCTGGCGGAAAGTGTGCTTCAAATTACGAGAGTTAGTGAAAGGCTGATTGTTTTGAAGTTGAAAGTTGGTGAAAGAATTCTAAATGTGATATCTGCATATGCTCCACAGGCTGGCCTGCAGAAAGAGATAAAAGAGGACTTCTGGAATGACACCGTCAGTGTCATTTCAAGCCTCTCGGAGAATGAAATAACAATCTTGGGAGGGGACCTGAATGGTCACGTGGGAGCATCTGCAGATGGATACGAGGGAGTACAAAGGAGGAAATGGTTACGGAAGGAGGAACCTGGAAGGCGAATATATACTGGAGTCCTACGTTGCACTCAACATGGTTGTGTGTAACACGAAGTTCAAGAAAAGACAGAGCCATCTGGTCACATATAACTCTGGGGTCTCCAGTAGCCAGATAGATTACTTCTTGGTTAACAGGAAAGACTGGAAACTGGTTCGGAATGTAAAGGTCATCCCGAGCGAAGAATGTATTCCCCAGCATAAGCTACTGGTATGCGATATGAGCTTATACAGAGATCCTAAGCGCAAGAAGGTTTACATGCCCAAAAGGAAAGTGTGGCTGCTGAAGAACAAGGAAGATAGGGATAGGTTTCATAGTGAACTGGAGGAAATGAATAGAAGTAAGGAAGCCAGGTCTAGCGATGTAAATAGTCAATGGAATTTTCTTAAGCATAGCCTTCTCGTTGCCACTGACAAAGTCTGTGGGAAAACAAAGGGTCACCCCAGGAATAAGACCTCCTGGTGGTGGAACGATGAGGTAGAACATGCTGTGAAAGAGAAAAGGAGATGTTTCAAAGCATGGAAGAAGGGAGGCAGCAAGGAGGAATACCAGGCAGCTAAACGAACTGCCGAAAGAGTTATTTACAATGCTAAAAAAGGCATTAAGGATCTGGTCCTCGAACAAGTGTGTAACACTGACAATCCCAATGGGATCTTCAACCTAGCTAGGCGAGTTAAAAATTACAGTAGGGATATTATAGGTGAACAGTGTATTAGAAACGATAATGGGAAGATTCTGTATGCAGAAAATGAAATCAGAGAAGCATGGAAGGCACACTATGAATGATTGCTAAATGTAGAGTTTGAATGGGATAAGGAACAGCTTAGTATCGAAAAACCAATATCTGGACCCCCTCCTTTGATAGCACCAGCTGTAGTGAGCGACACAATCAATAAAATGAAAGACGGTAAAGCTCTAGGGTGCTCTGACATTGTCGCTGAGATGATAAAAGCCTCAGGGGAGACTGGTGTCAACTTAGTCACTGAGTTGATAAACACCATTATTAATGATGAGAAAATCCCCGAGGATTGGCAAAAAAGTGTAATAGTAAATATATACAAAGGAAAAGGGGATGCGCTAGATAGAGGAAATTATAGGGGCCTGAAAATGCTTGACCAAATCATGAAGGTCTGTGAGAGAGTCTTTGAGGGTTTGATCAGGCAAAGCATATCCATTGATGATATGCAGTTTGGTTTTATGCCAGGGCGTGGTACAACCGATGTTATCTTCATAGTCAGGCAGATACAGGAAAGATACTTACTAAAAGGTAGGGATCTTTACTTTGTGTTTGTAGACCTGGAGAAGGCCTTTGACAGGGTGCCTAGAGATGTTGTGCAGTGGACTATGAGGAAACTTGGTGTGTAAGTGTGGCTGGTGCATGTGATAATGAAGACGTATGAGGATTCGCGAACTGCGGTGAGGGTGAAAGGTGTACTGAGTGATGAGTTCACAGTCCGTGTTGGAGTTCATCAGGGTTCAGTGTTAAGCCCCCTCCTCTTTATTATGGTCCTGGAGGCACTGTCTAGAGTTTTTAGAGGCTGACTCCCATGGGAACTGTTTTATGCAGACGATTTAGTCCTAATAGCTGACAATATGGAAGATGCTGAGGCCAAATTCAGAAGATGGAGAGAGGGCATGGCGAGCAATGGTTTAAGAATCAATATTAACAAAACCAAGGTTATGCATTGTAGATTGAGACGAAGCAATGTGGAAAAGAGTGGTGATTAACTGATTACCCATGTGCAGTGTGTGGAAAGGGTGTGGGTGCTAACTTGATTCGATGTAGCATCTTTCGATGTTGGGTACACCATGAGAGTAAGCGCTGTAGTAGAATAAAGGGACCCCTGCCGAAGGATAAGTCAGAAATAGAGAAATTTGAGTGCGTAGTGTGCAAAGGCGAGCTTGTGTTAAGTGATGATTCTGTGGCTGTGAACTTTAGAAATGAGTCATTGGAGCTGGTGGACAAGTTTTGTTACCTAGGAGATACTATCTCTGCCGGTGGTGGGGCCGAGGCTGCCATTGTCACTAGAATTAGATGTGGCTGGGGGAAGTTCAGAGAACTACTTCCAATTCTGACCATGAAAAGAATGCCTCTCCCCCTGAAGGGAAAGGTGTATGCCTCATGTGTTAGAAGTGCAATGTTAGAAGTGCCTCAGAAACATGGGCCATTAAAGTAGAGGATGTCAACAGAATGGAACGTAATGAGATGAGAATGTTGAGATGGATGTGTGGGGCAAGGCTGCAGGATAGAATAGCAAATGATGAGTTGAGGAGACGTTTAGGTATAAAGAGTATTAGCGGGGTGATGCGTACAAGTAGACTGGGATGGTATGGACATGTAGAGAGAATTGATGAACAAAACTCGGTGAAAAAATGCAGGTCTGTGATTGTGGAGGGAGCTGCACCAAGGGGTGGACCGAGGAAGACCTGGGATCGGACTATACATGCCGATCTCAAATCCAAAAACTTGACAAATGAAGCAGCCCTTAACAGCGTTGCCTGGAACACCGCCATTAGGACAAGAGACTGAAACTGCACGTATGTGTGGAGCACTCAGTCTTAAAATGTTAAGTTTTATGTATGTACTCCACCCAACAATACACCATACCCCTCCTCCATTCCACCCCACAATACACCCCCCCCCCCCTCCACTCCACCGCACAATACACCACATCCCCCCTCCACTCCAACCAACAATACACCACATCCCTCCACTCCACCCCACAATACACCATATCCCCCCTCCACTCGACTCCACAATACACCACATCCCCCTCCTCTCCACCCCACAATTCACCACATCCCCCCTCCACTCCACCCCACAATACACCACATCCCCCCTCCACTCCACCCCACAATACACAACATGCCTCCTCCACTCCACCCCACTATACACCACATCCCCCTCCACTCACTAGAGTGGAGTAGAGTAGAGTGTGTGTGTATTTCAAAAAAAATGTTTTCGGTTAGGCCTATTTAAGTAAGTGAAGCGACCTGAAGGGAGTGAAGTGTTTTTAAAGTGAGTTTAGTGTTTTTAAAGTGAGTTAAGTGTTTTTAAGTGAGTGAAGTGATCTGAAGAAAGTGATCGTCACCATGCCTCGTGCCTGTACGAACTGCGCCGGTAGGTTTGGTGCTTCCATGTTTGCTCCTGTCGATCCACAAGTCTGCCGACTCTGCCAGCAACGAGAGGATTTGACAGCAAAATTGGATGAAGCCCACAACAAGATCAACGCCCTCACCAGGAAGCTGGAATCACTCCAAGAGTTTGTAACACTCAACGTTGGAGTATCACTAACTCCAATTGTTTCAACTCCAGCATCCACCACCGCCCCAACGTCATCTGCCAACAATCCAACACCTGCAGTAGACACTGCAGCAGATGCTTCTGACGAACCTGAGCCGACATCAAACCAGGACAGCCGCCCTGTTCACCTTAGTCTCTCCCCCACTCCTCGTGCAAGAAGCCTGCTAGCACGAACAGTACCAACCCCTCGCCTCCGTTCTAACCACTCCTCTCCCCGACCTGTACGTAGAGTCCCGCCACCACAGGTTTCCGGATTTACACCAGTGAGGAACGGTGCACGGCCAATGCAGAAAAGGTCTCATCTACCAGTCACAATGTCAAACAGATTTGAGATATTGGTAGAGATGGAAGACGAACCAGAGGAGACCAGGCTCATTGGGGATTCCATCCTACGAGGACAGGTCGAAGAGTTCTGCATCAGAGTCCCAAATCAACGAAAAAGATTTTGCATCCCAGGAGCTGGACTGGACGACATTGTGGAAGCCTTCGAAGATACCACAAAGGATGCAAATGACAATACCCTTTTTGTCATCCATGCTGGTTCAAATGACGTCATGCGCACCAGATCCGAAGAGTTGATGGAGAAATATCGCAAGATGATCCAGCACTACAAAAACAAGTCAAGGAATATCATCATCTCAGGCATTCTCCCCAAGATCGACGCACCTGACAAATTCTACGACAAGGCCTTCAGCACAAATAGCCGACTAAAATATTTGTGTCTGAGGGAAGAAGTTGAATTCATCAACCTCTGGGACAACTTCTACAACCAGCCTACTCTGTTCCGCAAGGATGGCACTCATCTAAACCCTGTGGGTTCAGCTCGCATGGGTCGTCTTCTACACGAAGCAGTCCGCAGCCATGGATCAAAAAACGCCATCCGAGAAGAAGCAGCAGTGACATAAATCATCCAACGCCAAGAAAAAACCAGAGGCAACCGAGGACCACCAGCGATAAGGACCGAAGACAGCGAGGACCGAGGACAGCCATGAACATAAATGTAGATCCGACAAGAACCAAAAATATTATTAAAGAGCGTTCCGTGAGTTCTAAAATAACAAATTTAAAGGTTTTCTATGCAAACGCTCGTAGCATACGCAATAAATTTTCAGATTTAGAGGAGCTAGTGTTTACAGAAAATAATGATGTGATTGGCATAACAGAATCTTGGCTCAATACAGAAGATAGAGACTTTTTAGCAGAGTATTCACTTCCCGGTTATGTAATGTTTGAGAAAAGCCGAATAAATCGAAATGGAGGTGGCGTTTTACTTTATATCAAAGAAAGTCTTAACCCTACCCTCTTGTCAAAACCTCAAATTGTGAACGTCGAGGCATCTTTTGTGCTAATAAAGAATAATAAAGGTACAAAAATAATACTTGCATTAATATACAGACCTCCAGCTCAATCAGTGCAAACTGACCGAGAAATTTACGAACAAATTGCAGATGTAAGTAACTCACAAGATACCGTAATTTTTGGCGACTTTAATTTACCTGTGACCATGTGGGGCGATACTCTTACTTCACACTCCGGACATGACTTGTATACGAACTTGCAAGAGAGTTCGCTTTATCAATTTGTTCGAACGCCAACCCGTGGTAATAACGTTCTTGACATTGTACTTGCAACAAAAGAAGAATTAATAGAGAATTTGAATGTTGGTGATGAATTCAGTAACAGCGACCATCGTACGATAACTTTCACTTTAAAGTTTACTAGTAACGAACCAAATAGTAGCATCGAAAAAGTCCCTAATTTCAAGAAAGCAAACTTCCATAAACTTAGAGCTATGTTTAAAGAAACTGACTGGAGCTTTTTAATTCACAATAACGACATAAATACATCTTGGAAGTTATTCGAAGCCACTTACCTAAAAGCAGTGCAAGACTGCATACCATCGAAAATATGGCGTCCAGGCCATAATAATAAGCCCAAATGGTGGAATAAAGATATTTCAAACTGCCTGCTTGCTAAAAAAATTGCTAATGATAGATTAAAATCCTCACAAAATGACGAAGAACGGCTGAAATTTGTAGAGCTACGACGCAAAGCCAAAAAGTTAATTAAGCAAAGTAAAAAGACCTTAGAGTTACATATTGCGAATCAAAGTAAAACAAACCCGAAAGAATTCTATAGTTATATCAGAAAGAAAAAAGTAGTTACTTCAACTGTTGGACCGTTAGTCGATGAAAATGGAGAATACACCAAAGACGAAGTACAAATGAGTAATGCCCTCAATACCTTCTTTGCATCAGTTTTTACAACAGAAGACCTCAGTGATATCCCTACACCATCGCTGATTCAGATTGATAATTCAGATGTTCTAAGCAATATCACCGTTACAGAGAGAGAAGTATTGAATTGTTTAGATAAACTCAAGGTAAATAAAACGCCTGGACCTGATACAATCTCGCCTAGAGTTCTAAAGGAAGCTAAGGATGAGCTCTCCAAACCACTGACATTACTATTCAATAAATCCTTGCAGTCTGGAACTATGCCCGATCAGTGGAAGCTAGCCAACGTAACACCGATATTCAAAAAGGCAGCAAATCCCTACCCAGTAACTATCGTCCAATTAGCTTAACCTCAGTTGTATGTAAAATGCTAGAAACGGTCATACGAGACAGACTCGTAAATCACATAGAGGAAAATAACATACTTAAAGATACTCAACACGGCTTTCGTAAAAAACGTTCCTGTTTAACAAACCTCTTAGACTTCTTCCATGATATCCTCAACCTCTACGATGAGAGTAAAGCTGTAGATATTATATACCTTGATTTTCAAAAGGCCTTTGACAAAGTTCCCCACAAACGTTTACTGCTAAAACTAAAAGCGCATGGAATACAAGACGGTGTGTTGAAATGAATAGAAAATTGGCTCAGTGACAGAAAGCAAAGAGTAGTCATAAACGGTAAGGCATCTAAATGGACCAATGTAAGTAGCGGGGTACCCCAGGGATCAGTACTAGGACCAATTCTCTTTCTAATTTACATCAACGACATAGATGAGGGTCTCACCTGTACAATCTCAAAATTTGCTGACGATACAAAAATTGCAAATAGCGTACTCTCAAAAGAACAAGTTGACGATATGCAATACAATCTAGATAAATTGTCATGTTGGGCCCAAATTTGGCAAATGAGTTTCAATGCGGATAAATGTAAAGTACTACATATCGGATACCTAAATGAGAAAGCAAACTAATCGATGAATGGCACTCAGCTTAAGAATGTAAACAGAGAAACCGATCTGGGAGTAACAATATCGAGTAACCTAAAACCGAGTCAACAATGTTCAGAAGTTGTTAAGAAGGCAAACAAAATAATTGGCTTTATAGGCAGGTCATTTGAGCATAAATCCAAAGAAGTTATCCTAACCCTTTACAATTCCTTAGTCCGCCCTCTTCTGGAATACTGCGTTCAATCCTGGTGCCCTTATTACCAAAAAGATATAAACAAGCTAGAACGAGTTCAACGTAGAGTTACCAAAATGATACCTAGCCTAAAGAACAAACCATACGAAGAGCGTCTTAGAGAATTAAATCTATTTCCTTTAACCCAGCGCAGATTAAGAGGTGACTTAATTCAAGTGTTCAAAATCATCAAAGGCATCGACAATATGAACTGTAGTAAGTACTTCACTATCGACCAATCTAATTACACGCGGGGAAACGGTTGCAAAATTATTGGTAAATCTTTTAACTCACACGAATCTAAGAATTTCTTCTTCAATCGAGTTGTCAACTTGTGGAATGGGCTTCCCCGAAACGTTATAGACTGCATCACCGTTGATTCATTTAAACTCCGCCTAGACAAATATCTCGCATCAAACCCGCGACTGACTGCGTTTGTAAATGAATAACTTTATTTTATCCCCCCTCAGTTACTAACCCATCTGTCCCCTACTAACTTCCTAATCCTGCCACGGACATTAGTTCCAGGGCAGTAATTCCCTTTCCAATGTTCCCTTACCCACTCTAAACCACTGTTTGGACACTTGATCCTCAGTGTTTTGGAGGACAAGCAACCTAGAAGGGTCACTAGATCTGTTGTTGCTTGATTTCCTTTGTACTCCTTTGTACTCCACTCCACAATACACCACATCCTCCTCCACTCCACCCCACAATACACCACATCCCCCCTCCACTCCACCCCACAATACACCACATACCCCCTCCATTCCACCCCAAAATACACCACATCTTCTCTCCACTCCACCCCACAATACACCACATCTCCCTCCACTCCACCCCACAATACACCACATCCCCCCTCCACTCCACCCCACAATACACCACATACCCCCTCCATTCCACCCCAAATACACCATATCCCCCCTCCATTCCACCCCAAATACACCACATCCCCCCTCCACTCCACCCCACAATACACCACATCCCCCTCCACCCCACTATACACCACATCCCCCTCCACTCCACCCAACAACACTACGTCCCCCTCCACTCCACTCCACACTACACCACATCCCCCCTCCACTCCACCCCCCATACACATACCCCTTCATTCCACCCCCAAATACACAACATCCCCCCTCCACTCCACCCCACAATACACCACATGCCTCCTCCACTCCACCCCACAATACACCACATACCCCCTCCAGTCCGCCCCGAAATACACCACATCCCCCTCCACTCCACCCCACAATACACCACATCCCCCTCCACCCCACTATACACCACATCCCCCTCCACTCCACCCCACAATACACCACATCCCCCTCCACTCCACTCCACAATACACCACATGCCCCTCTCCACTCGACCCCACAATACACCACACCCCCCCTCCACTCCACCCCACAATACTCCACATGCCCCCCTCCACTTCACCCCACAATACACCACATCCCTCCTCCACTCCACCCCACAATACACCATATCCCTCCTCCACTCCACCCCACAATACACTACATGCCTCCTCCACTCCACCCCACAATACACCACATGCCCCTCTCCACTCCACCCCACAATACACCACATGCCCCTCTCCACTCCACCCCACAATACACCACATGCCCCTCTCCACTCCACACCACAATTCAACAAATCCCCCCTCCACTCCACCCCACAATACACCACATCCCCCTCCACTCCACCCCACAATACATTACATGCCCCTCTCCACTCCACCCAACAATACACCACATCCCCACTCCACTCCACCCCACAATACATTACATGCCCCTCTCCACTCCACCCCACAATACACCACATATCCCCTCCACTCCACCCCACAATACACTACATGCCCCTCTCCACTCCACCCCACAATACACTACATCCTCTCTACACTCCACCCCACAAGACACTACATGCCTCCTCCACTCCACCCCACAATACACCACATCCCTCTCCACTCCACCGCAAAATACACCACATCCCCCATCCACTTCACCCCACAATACACCATATCCCTCCTCAGCTCCACCCCACAATACACCACATGCCCCTCTCCACTCCACCCCACAATACACTGTATCCCTCCTCCAGTCCACCTCACAATACACCACATGCCTCCTCCACTCCACCCTACAATACACCACATGCCTCCTCCACATCCCCCTCCACTCCACTCCACAATACACCACATGCCTCCTCCACTCCACCCCACAATATACCACATGCCTCCTCCACTCCACCCCACAATACACCACATGCCTCCTCCACTCCACTCCACAATACACCACATGCCTCCTCCACTCCACCCCACGATATGCCTCCTCCACTTAACCCCACAATACACCACATCCCCCCTCCACTCCACAATACACCACATCCCCCCGCCACTCCAGCCCACAATACACCACATCCCCCTCCACTCCACCCCACAATACACCACATCCCTCCTCCACCCAATCCCACTGCACACACTAATTATCAAGCAGGTTATGGGGGGAAGGGGGAAGTAAGGGGTGCAAATGAATCCCAACATCAGACCCTCACCAGCCATGCACCAGCACATTAAGTATATCAGTTTCACCTCCTCTAACACACCATCACACCCACTCCATCCCACTTCACGCCTTACCCCAACACCCCCCCTACAACCCCACACCACCACATCCAATCACCACAACCCCACATCATCCCATCCCATCACCACAACCCCAAACCATCCCATCACACAACCCCACACCACACCATCACCACAACCCCACAACACCCCATACCATCACAACAACCCCATACCATCACTACAACCCCACACCACTCCATCACCACAACCCCACACCACCCCATACCATCACCACAATCCCACACCACCCCATACCATAACCACAACCCCACACAATCACCACAACCCCACACCACCCCATAACATCACCACAACCCCACACCACCCCATACCATAACCACATCCCCACACCACTCCATCACCACAACCCCACACCACCCCATCCCACCACCACAACCCCACACCATCCCATCACCACAACCCCACACACACCCATCACCACAACCCCACACCATCCCATCCCATCACCACAACCCCACACCACTCCATCCCATCACCACATCCCCACACCACTCCATCCCATCACCACAACCCCACACATCACCACCCCATCACCTCAACCCCACACCACTCCATTCCATCACCACAACCCATCACCACAACCCATCACCACAACCCCAAACCACCCCATCCCATCACCACATCCCCACACCACCCAATCCCATCACCACAACCCCACATCACCCCATCCTATCACCACAACCGTACACCACCCCATCCCATCACCACAACCCCACACCACCCTATCCCATCACCACAACCCTACACCACCCCATCACATCACCACAACCCCACACCACTCCATCCCATCACAACAATACCACACCATCCCATCCTATCACCAAATCCCCACACCACCCAATCCCATCACCACAACCCCACACCATTCCATCCCATCACCTTAACCCCACACCGCCCCATCCCATCACCACAACCTCACACCACCCAATCCCATCACCACAACCATACACCACCCCATCCCATCACCACAACCCCACACCACCCCATCCCATCACCACAATACCACACCATCCCATCCTATCACCACAACCCTACACCGCCCCATCCCATCACCACAACCCCACACCACCCCATCCCATCACCACAACACTACACCATCCCATCCCATCACCACAACCCCACACCACCCTATCCCATCACCTCAACCCCACACCACTCCATCCCATCACCAAAATACCAATCCATCCCATTCCATCACCACAACCCTACACCACCCCATCCCATCACCTCAACCCCACACCACTCCATCCCATCACCAAAATACCACACCATCCCATTCCATCACCACAGCCCCACACCATCCCATCCCTTCACCACAATACCACACACCCCCATCACCATAACCCCACACCACCGCATCCCATCACCACAACACCACACCATTCCATCCCATCACCTCAACCCCACACCATCCTATCACCACAACCCCACACCACCCCATCACCACAACCCCACACCATCCACTCACCACAACCTCACACCACCACATCCCATCACCACAACCCCACACCATCCCCTCACCACAACCCCACACCACACCATCACCACAACTCCACAACACCCCATACCATCACCACAACCCCACCCCATACCATCACTATAAACCCTCACCACCCCATCACCACAACCCCACACCCCATACCATCACCACAACCCCACACCTCCCATACCATCACCACAACCCCACACCACACCATCACCACAACCCCACACCACACCATCACCACAACCCCACACCACCCCATACCATCACCACAACCCCACACCACCCCATACCATCACCATAACCCCACACCACTCCATCACCACAACCCCACACCACCCTAACCCACCACCACAACCCCACACCATCCCATCACCACAACCCCACACACTCCCATCACCACAATCCCACACCATCCCATCCCATCACCACAACCCCACACCACTCCATCCCATCACCACAACCCCACAGCACTCCACCCCATCACCGCAACCCCACACCATCCACTCATCACAATCTCACACCACCACATCCCATCACCACAACCCCACACCACCCCCTCCCTTCACCACAACCACACACCACTCCATCCCATCACGACAACCCCACACCATCCCATACCATCACCACAACCCCACACCACCCCATCACCATAACCCACACCACCCCATCCCATCATCACAGTCCTATACCACACCATCCCATCACCACAACCCCACACCATCTACTCACCACAACCCCACACCACCACATCCCATCACCGCAACCCCACACCACCCCCTCCCATCACCACAACCCCACACCACTCCATCCCATCACCACAACCATACACCACCCCATCCCATCACCACAACCCCACACCACTCCATCCCATCACCACAACCCTACACCACCCCCTCCCATCACCACAACCCAACACCACTCCATCCCATCACCACAACCCCACACCACCCCATCCCATCACCACAACCCCACACATCACCACCCCATCACCTCAACCCCACACCACTCCATCCCATCACCACAACCCCACATCACCCCATCCCATCACCACACCATACACCACCCCATCCAATCACCACAACCTCACACCACCCCATCCCATCACCACAACCCTACACCACCCCATCACATCACCACAACCCCACACCACTCCATCCCATCACAACAATACCACACCATCCCATCCTATCACCAAATCCCCACACCACCCAATCCCATCACCACAACCCCACACCATTCCATCCCATCACCTTAACCCCACACCGCCCCATTCCATCACCACAACCTCACACCACCCAATCCCATCACCACAACCATACACCACCCCATCCCATCACCACAACCCCACACCACCCCATCCCATCACCACAATACCACACCATCCCATCCTATCACCACAACCCTACACTGCCCCATCCCATCACCACAACCCCACACCACCCCATCCCATCACCACAACACTACACCATCCAATCCCATCACCACAACCCCACACCACCCTATCCCATCACCTCAACCCCACACCACTCCATCCCATCACCAAAATACCAATCCATCCCATTCCATCACCACAACCCTACACCACCCCATCCCATCACCTCAACCCCACACACCATCCCCCATCACCAAAATACCACACCATCCCATTCCATCACCACAGCCCCACACCATCCCCATCCCATCACCACACACCACACCCCTCATCACCATAACCCACACCACCGCATCCCATCACCACAACACCACACCATTCCATCCCATCACCTCAACCCCACACCATCCTATCACCACAACCCCACACCACCCCATCACCACAACCCCACACCATCCACTCACCACAACCTCACACCACCACATCCCATCACCACAACCCCACACCATCCCATCACCACAACCCCACACCACACCATCACCACAACTCCACAACACCCCATACCATCACCACAACCCCACCCCATACCATCACTATAACCCCTCACCACTCCATCACCACAACCCCACACCACCCCATACCATCACCACAACCCCACACCTCCCCATACCATCACCACAACCCCACACCACCCCATACCATCACCACAACCCCACACCACACCATCACCACAACCCCACACCACCCCATACCATCACCACAACCCCACACCACCCCATACCATCACCATAACCCCACACCACTCCATCACCACAACCCCACACCACCCTAACTCACCACCACAACCCCACACCATCCCATCACCAACACACACTCCCATCACCACAATCCCACACCATCCCATCCCATCACCACAACCCCACACCACTCCATCCCATCACCACAACCCCACACTCCACCCATCATCACCGCAACCCCACACCATCCACTCATCACAATCTCACACCAACCACACCCATCACCACAACCCCACACCACCACCCCCTCCCTTCACCACAACCACACACCACTCCATCCCATCACGACAACCCCACACCATCCCATACCATCACCACAACCCCACACCACCCCATCACCATAACCCACACCACCCCATCCCATCATCACAGTCCTATACCACACCATCCCATCACCACAACCCCACACCATCTACTCACCACAACCCCACACCACCACATCCCATCACCGCAACCCCACACCACCCCCTCCCATCACCACAACCCCACACCACTCCATCCCATCACCACAACCATACACCACCCCATCCCATCACCACAACCCCACACCACTCCATCCCATCACCACAACCCTACACCACCCCATCCCATCACCACAACCCAACACCACTCCATCCCATCACCACAACCGCACACCACCCACTTCCATCACCACAACCCCACACCACCTCATCCCATCATCACAATCCTACACCACACCATCCCTACACCACAACCCCACACCATCCCATCCCATCACCTCAACCCCACACAATCCTATCACCACATCCCCACACCACCCCATCACCACAACCCAACACCATCCACTCACCACAACCCCACACCACCACATCCCATCACCACAACACCACACCACCCCATCCCATCACCACAATACAACACCATCCCATCACCACAACCCAACACCATCACATCCCATCACTAAAATACCACACCATCCCATCACCACAACCCCACACCACCCAATCCCATCACCACAATACCACCCCATCCCATCACCACAACCCCACACCATCCAATCCCATCACCACAACCCCACACCACTCCATCCCATCACCACAACCCCACACCATCCCATCCCATCACCACAATACCACACCATCCCATCCCATCACAACAACCCCACACCATCCCATCCCATCACCACGTACTACAATACCACACCATCCCATCACCACAACCCCACACCACACCATACCATCACCACAACCCCACACCACCCCATCATCACAACCCCACACCACCCCATCCCATCATCCCAATCCGACACCACACTATCCCATCACCACAACCCCACACTATCCCATCCCATCCCTCAACCCCACACCATCCTATTACCACAAACCCACACCACCCCATCACAACAACCCCCTACCACCCAATCCCCACAACCCCATACCATCCAATCACCACAATCCCACACCATCCCATCACCACAACCCCACACCATCCTATTACCACAAACCCACACCACCCCATCACCACAACCCCCTACCACCCAATCCCCACAACCCCATACCATCCAATCACCACAATCCCACACCATCCCATCACCACAATACCACACAATCCCATCACCACAACCTCACCCCACCCCATCACCACATCCCCACACCACCCCATCACCACAACCCCACACCATCCCATCACCACAACCCTACACCACCCCATTACCACAACTTCACACCATCCCATCACCACAACCCCACATCACCCCATCACCACAACCCCACACCACCCCATCACCACAACCCCACACCATCCAATCACCACAACCCCACACAACACAATCCCCACAACCCCACACCATCCCATCGCATCACCACAACCCTACACCACCCCATCACCAAAACCCCAAACCATCCCATCACAACAACCCCAAACCACCCCATCACCACAACCCCACAACATCCAATCACCACAACCCCACACAACACAATCCCCACAACCCCACACCATCCCATCGCATCACCACAACCCCACACCATCCCATCACCACAACCCCACACCACCCTATAACCACAACTTCACACCATCCCATCACCACAACCCCACATCACCCCATCACCACAACCCCACACCACCCCATCACCACAACCCCACACCATCCAATCACCACAACCCAACACAAACCAATCCCCACAATCCCACACCATCCCATCGCATCACCACAACCCTACACCACCCCATCACCAAAACCCCGAACCATCCCATCACAACAACCCCACACCACCCCATCATATCACCACAATCCCAAACCACCCAATCCCACCACCACATCCCCACACCACCCCTTCCCATCACCAATACCCCACACCACCTCATCACCATAACCACAACCCTACACCATCCTATCACTAGAACCCCACATGGTGATGGGGTATCACCATCATCATAACCCTACACCATCCTATCACCACAACCCCACACCAATCTATCACCAGAACCCCACACCATCACCACAACCCCACACCATGCCATCACCACACCACCCAATCCCATCACCACAACCCCACACCACCCCATCCTGTCACCACAACCCCACACTACCCCTTCTCACCACCACAACCCCACACCACCCCATCCCATCACCACAACCCCACACCACCCCATCCCATCACCACAACCCCACACCACCCCACACCCCCCCATCCCATCACCACAACCCCACACCACCCATCCCATCACCACAACCCCACACCACCCCATCCCGTCACCACAACCCCACACCACCCCATCCCCTTGCCACAACCCCACACCATCCCATCACCACAACCCCACACCACCCAATCCCATCACTACATCCCCATACCATCCCATCGCCACAACCCCACACCACACCATCCCATCGCCACAACCCCACACCATCCCATTGCTACAACCCCACACCATCTCATCACCACAACCCCACACCATCCCATCACCACAACCCCACCCCATCCCATCACCACAACCCCACAACACCCCATCCCATCACCACAACCCCACACCAACCCATCCCATCACCACAACCCCACCCCATCCCATCACTACAACCCCACACCACCCCCTCCCATCGCCACAACCCCACACCACCCCATCCCATCACCACAACTACCCACACCACCCATCACCACAACCCCACACCATCCCTCCTACAACCCCACACCATCCATCACCACAACCCCACACCACCCCATCATCACCACAACCCCACACCATCCCATCGCTACAACCCCACACCACCCCATCACCACAACCCCACACCACACCATCCCATCACCACAACACCACACCATCCCATCGCCACAACCCCACACCACCCAATCCCATCACCACAACCCCACCCCATCCCATCACCACAACCCCACACCATCCCATCACCACAACCTCACACCACCCCATCCCATCAACACAACCCCACACCATCCCATCGACACAACCCCACACCAACCAATCCCATCACCACAACCCCACACCACCCCATCCCATCACCACAACCACACACTACCCCATCCCACCACCACAACCCCACACCACCCCATCCCATCACCACAACCCCACACCACCCCATCCCATAACCACAACCCCACACCACCCCATCCCATCACCTCAACCCAACACCACCCCATCCCATCACCACAACCCCACACCACCCCCTCCCATCACCACAACCCCACACCACCCCATCCCGTCACCACAACCCCACAACACCCCGTCCCATTGCCACAACCCCACACCATCCCATCGCCACAACCCCACACCACCCCATCCTATCACCACAACCCCACACCACCCCACCCCCCCCCCCCTCCCCTCACCACAACCCCACACCACCCAATCCCATCACCACAACCCCACACCACCCCATCCCGTCACCACAACCCCACACCACCCCATCCCATTGCCACAACCCCACACCATCCCATCGCCACAACCCCACACCACCCAATCCCATCACCATAACCCCACACCACCCCATCCCATCACCACAACCCCACACCACCCAATCCCATCACTACATCCCCATACCATCCCATCGCCACAACCCCACACCACACCATCCCATCGCCACAACCCCACACCATCCCATTGCTACAACCCCACACCATCCCATCACCACAACCCCACACCATCCCATCACCACAACCCCACCCCATCCCATCACCACAACCCCACAACACCCCATCCCATCACCACAACCCCACACCACCCCATCCCGTCACCACAACCCCACACCACCCCATCCCATTGCCACAACCCCACACCATCCCATCCCCACAACCCCACACCACCCCATCCCATCACCATAACCCCACACCACCCCATCCCATCACCACAACCCCACACCACCCCATCCCATCACTACATCCCCATACCATCCCATCGCCACAACCCCACACCACACCATCCCATCGCCACAACCCCACACCATCCCATTGCTACAACCCCACACCATCTCATCACCACAACCCCACACCATCCCATCACCACAACCCCACCCTATCCCATCACTACAACCCCACACCACCCCATCCCTTCGCCACAACCCCACACCACCCCATCCCATCACCACAATCCTACCCCACACCACCCCATCACCACAACCCCACACCATCCCATCGCTACAACCCCACACCATCCCATCACCACAACCCCACACCACTGCATCCCATCACCACAACCCCACACCATCCCATCGCCACAACCCCACACCACCCCATCACCACAACCCCACACCACACCATCCCATCACCACAACACCACACCATCCCATCGCCACAACCCCACACCACCCCATCCCATCACCACAACCCCACACCATCCCATCACCACAACCTCACACCACCCCATTCCATCACCACAACCCCACACCATCCCATTGCCACAACCCCACACCAACCAATCCCATCACCACAACCCCACACCACCCCATCCCATCACCACAACCCCACACTACCCCATCACACCACCACAACCCCACACCACCCCATCCCATCACCACAACCCCACACCACCCAATCCCATAACCACAACCCCACACCACGCCATCCCATCACCTCAACCCAACACCACCCCATCCCATCACCACAACCACACACCCTATCACCACCACAACCCCACACACCCCATCCCGTCACCACAACCCCACCACCCCATCCATTGCCACAACCCACACCATCCATCGCCCAAACACCCACCACCCTATCCCATCACCATAACCCCACACCACCCCCTCCCATCACCACAACCCCACACCACACCATCCCATCACCACAACCCCACACCATCCCATCACCACAACCCCACACCACCCCATCCCATCACCACAACCCCACACCACCCATCCAATCACTACAACCCCACACCACCCCATCCCATCACCACAACCCAACACCATACCATCCCATCACCACAACCCCACACCACCCCATCCCATCACCACAACCCCACCCCATCCCATCACCACAACCCCACACCATCCCATCACAACAACCCCACACCACCCAATCCCATCACCACAACCCACCCATCCCATCACAACACCCACACACCCAATCCCATCACCACAACCCCACACCACCCCATCCCGTCACCACAACCCCACACTACCCCATCCCACCACCACAACCCCACACCACCCCATCCCATCACCACAACCCCACACCACCCCCTCCCATAACCACAACCCCACACCACCCCAACCCCATCACCTCAACCCAACCCACCCATCCCATCACCACAACCCCACACCACCCCATCCCATCACCACAACCCACACACCCCATCCCGTCACCACAATGCGACACCACCCCATCCCACCACAACCCCACATCCCATCGCCACAACCCGACACCACCCCATCCCATCACCACAACCCCACACCACCCCCTCCCATAACCACAACCCCACACCACCCCAACCCCATCACCTCAACCCAACACCACCCCATCCCATCACCACAACCCCACACCACCCCATCCCATCACCACAAACCCACACCACCCCATCCCGTCACCACAATGCGACACCACCCCATCCCATTGCCACAACCCCACACCATCCCATCGCCACAACCCCACACCACCCAATCCCATCACCATAACCCCACACCACCCCATCCCATCACCACAACCCCACACCACCCCATCCCATCACTACAACCCCACACCATCCCATCGCCACAACCCCACACCACACCATCCCATCGCCACAACCCCATACCATCCCATCGCTACAACCCGACACCATCCCATCACCACAACCCCACCCCATCCCATCACCACAACCCCACAACACCCCATCCCATCACCACAACCCCACACTATCCCATCCCCTCACCACAACCCCACCCCCTCCCCTCTCTACAACCCCACACCATCCCATCCCATCGCCACAACCCCACACCAGCCCATCCTATCACCACAACCCTACCCCATCCCATCACCATAACCCCACACCACCCCATCACCACAACCACACACCATCCCATCGCTACAACCCCACACCATCCCATCACCACAACCCTACACCACCCCCTCCCATCACCACAACCCCACACCATCCCATTGCCACAACCCCACACCAACCCATCACCACAACCCCACACCACACCATCCCATCACCACAACCTCACACCATCCCATCACCACAACCCCACACCACCCCATCCCATCACCACAACCCCATACCACCCATCCCATCACTACAACCCCACACCACCCCATCCCATCACCACAACCCCACACCACACCATCCCATCGCCACAACCCCACACCACCCCATCCCATCATCACAACCCCACCCCCTCACCACAACCTCACACCATCCCATCACCACAACCTCACACTACCCCATCCCATCACCACAACCCCACACCATCCCATCGCCACAACCCCACACCACCCCATCACCACAACCCCACACCACCTCATCCCACCACCACAACCCCACACCATCCCATCCCATCACCACAACCCCACACCATCCCATCGCCACAACCCCATACCACCCCATCCTATCACCAGAACCCCACCCCATCCCATCACCACAACCCCACACTACACCATCCCATCACCACAACCCCACCCCATCCAATCAACACAACCCCACACCATCCCATCGCCACAACCCCACACCAACCCCATCACCACAACCCCACACCACCCCATCCCATCACCATAACTCCACACCATCCCATCCCATCGCCACAACCCCACACCATCCCATCACCATGACCCCACACCATCCCATCACCACAACCCCACCCCATCCCATCGCCACAACCCCACACCACACCATACCATCACCACAACCCCACCTCATCCCATCATCACAACCCCACACCATCCCATCCCATCGCCACAACCCCACACCACACCATCCCATCACCACAACCCCACCCCATCCCATCACCACAACCCCACACCACACCATCCCCTGGGTGGGGCTTTGGTTTCCAGGGCGTTTCTGCACCCTCCTCAGCTCCCCGCCATGGAGTGGCTTCGGTCACCCAGGCTTTATTGTGGTAGGCATAGAGGTAGATGTGCTGGAAAGTGTGAAAAGGACCAACTTGAGATGGTTCGGCCATATGGAACGTATGGAAAGCGAGAGAATGACTAAGAGGGTGTATGAGAGCGAGGTGGAGGGACAGAGGGGGAGAGGTAGACCGAATATGAGGTGGAAGGATGGAGTGAGGAAGTACATGAACGAAGGTGGTGCTGGTTGGGGGGAGGGGCGTCGACTGACTGGGGACAGAGGTGCATGGGGGCGGTTCGTTCGTGGCCACCCCTTCGGGGATCACGGCGTCAGGCAATAGATAGAGGGTTCTGTGGGGGCGCTCGGTTATGGCCTTGGCCTTGCTCAGGGCCTTGGGGCTGTTCAGCCAGGCAGTCTGGGGAACAACAACAACAACAACACCATCCCATCACCACAACCCCACACCACCCCATCCCATCACCACAACCCCACACCATCCCATCCCATCACCACAACCCCACACCACACCATCCCATCACCACAATACCACACCATCCCATCCCATCGCCATAATACCACACCATCCCATCGCATCACCACAACCCCACACCACACCATCCCATCACCACAATACCACACCACACCATCCCATCACCACAATACCACACCATCCCATCCCCTCACCACAACCTCACACCATCCCATCACCACAACCCCACACCACACCACCCCATCACCACAACCCCACACCATCCCATCACCACAACCCCACACCACCCCATCACCACAACCCCACACCATCCCATCACCACAACCCCACACCATCCCATCACCACAACCCCATACCATCCCATCACCACAACCCCACGCCACCCCATCACCACAACCCCACACCATCCCATCACCACAACCCAACACCACACCATCCCATCACCACAACCCCACACCACACCATCCCATCACCACAACCCCACACCACCCCATCACCACAACCCCACACCACCCCACCACCACAACCCCACACCATCCCATCACCACAACCCCACACCACCCCACCACCACAACCCCACTCCATCCCATCACCACAACCCCACACCATCCCATCACCACAATCCCATACCATCCCATCACCACAACCCCACGCCACCCCATCACCACAACCCCACACCATCCCATCACCACAACCCAACACCACACCATCCCATCACCACAACCCCACACCACACCATCCCATCACCACAACCCCACACCATCCCATCACCACAACCCCACACCACACCATCCCATCACCACACCATCACCACAACCCCACACTACCCCATCACCACAACCCCACACCATCCCATCACCTCAACCCCACACCATCCCATCACCACAACCCCATACCATCCCATCACCACAACCCCACGCCACCCCATCACCACAACCCCACACCATCCCATCACCACAACCCCACACCACACCATCCCATCGCCACAGCCCCACACCATCCCATCGCCACAACCCCACACCACACCATCACCACAACCTCACACCATCCCATCACCACAACCCAACACCATCCCATCACCACAACCTCACACCATCCCATCACCACAACCCCACACCACACCATCACCACAACCCCACACCATCCCATCACCACAACCCCACACCACACCATCACCACAACCCCACACCATCCCATCGCCACAACCCCACACCACACCATCACCACAACCCCACACCATCCCATCACCACAACCCAACACCATCCCAACACCACACCATCACCACAACCCAACACCATCCCATCACCACAACCCCACACCACCCCTATACAATCACCCCCACCACACACATCCACTATAACACCCCACCAGCCCCTGTATCCACCTCACCACCTTTCTAGTAACACCCTTCATCAAGCCTCCTAACTGTTCCACCTGTTATCCACCATAGCTCCTGTCCACTACACTATAACACCCATATATCCACCTTTCCACTCTACCCCCAGAACAACACCACTCCACGTCACCTCCACACCTTTTATATAACTCCACAAGCACTCCACATAGATATCGTCCACACTGATCAATTCGTCCTCCCAAACATCCTTCTCTTCATTCCAACCTACAGCCATAGTCCCCCACCCAACCTCCACCCACTCCACTACATCCATCCTCTTCCAAGACACTCCATCCACCTCCACCGCTTCCCCCAATTATTCCTATTCCTATTATCTCTCTCTCTCTCTCTCTCTCTCTCTCTCTCTCTCTCTCTCTCTCTCTCTCTCTCTCTCTCTCTATCTCTCTCTCTCTCTCTCTCTCTCTCTCTCTCTCTCTCTCTCTCTCTCTCTCTCTCTCTCTCTCTCTCTCTCTCTCTATTCCATCCAACAACTACACACCTCCATTTCTGATCACACCATCTCCACCCTTTTGCCATTCCACATCATCCCTTCCACTTTTTCATACACATTTTCTTACTTCTAGGCTACATCTCGTCGCCCTCCCATCCAAAAATGCTTCCACCTTTTCCACCACACCACCACACTATACCACGCATCCCCTTAACATCATCACCACGCCACCACACACTGTAATCCCCCTCCACTCCACCCCTCCATTCCACTCCTCCACCTCATCACCACACACTATCATCCACCCTTCCACTCCACCCTTCCACTCCTCCACCATAAATCTTCACCTCCCCCCCCCCCACCTCATCTCCACACCACCACACCTCACTACCCCCCACCACCACAACAAGACGTGCACAATCTCGCCGTATCTGCCAATTAGTGATCCCCGATAGCATCAATCACACGAGGGTTGAAGAGCTCACTAAAAAAGGACTCTCAAGATTGTTTTCACTGCCTCCCCCTGACTTCAAAAATAACTCGGCTGGATTTCCATATTAGTTCATAATAGATAGGAGATTATGCCAGTATCCCTAGACAAACCCCTTCATTTGTCGTTAGTAATTGACCGTATTCCTAGCCAGACAATACGCTACGCCAGTTGTTGGAAGTGCAATAAGAGTTGTATAGATGATACACTCCACTAATCGTCTTCTTATACACAAAATACTATGATGAGTATCTTATTTAAAAACATTCTAATAAATTACAAATTGTAACCTTAATCCCTACAATCAGATGGCGACATTTACAAACATATTCTATATACGTATACACTAGTTTTCATTAGCTAGTACGAATGACTACGAATCATACAATTAAGTAACCCACGAATTCCTTCCCAAGTTCAGTCAAATCGTAGGGGAGTAACTAAAATTATATTAAGAAAGGTGTCATCTGATTGATAGGGTTAAACATAGAAAAAAGCTCGATCTCTGCCACCCACGTTGAAAGAAAAATATATATATGCTATATTTATTCATCTGACAGAAACTTTAGTCCCAAAGCAGCTGATTTGTCGAGAACAAATGATAAAAAATAGAAAATGCTTTGTCTATGCATCATATCAATACCAGGTTTTGATAACGAACAACATACTTGGCTTGAAAACTGTGTAATAACTGAGAAATATGATTGGGACAAATAATTTCCCCACCAGCAAAGAAAGAAAACGATTATTGGGTATAGTGTTTTCGCATCAATAAGGTTTCCTGAATTAAGCCGGTGTCACACGAGCGCTTTTTCCACCATTGTTCACCCAGTTGTGGTCTGTCATCTTCAGAATTAAATTTAATTATTATTTAAGTCCCTTAAAATCGTATACAGGATATTCTACGGAACCACAACTTCTCAAATATGGGATTTCTGCCTTATGGATTTTTGTTTTCTTTTGCTCTTATCTTACTCAGGGGTCTTACAGTTGTGTGAACAAGTGCTAATTTTTGCGTAAAATATATTTTCCCTCCCCTATAAAATTTAGTTTACCTGCTCGTCGGCCGATCCCAGAAGAAAAAGGGATGTGTGGATCCCACGGCCTGGCTCTTGGGACAATAAAGATTATTAGCCCATTACTGTTCTAAATAGATGATGATTATTAGCCCATTACTGTTCTAAATAGATGATGATTTCAATAGGTCGTGGGGGGTGAGGAAGGGGTCCCACGTCCAAACTGTTGGGCTACGACGAGTAGGTGGAATGTGGACTGAAAATTCTATAGGGAAGACAAAAATAACAAATTTACACAATTACAAATGTAGCACTCTTCCATGCAACTGTAAGGTCCCCTGTGTAAAGTAAGAGCAAACGAAAAATAAATCCATAAGGCACAAATAATGAAATTTAAAAGATGTTGTTCTGTAGAATTATCCATATAAATTCAGTCTAGTTGTCAATTCCAATGCGAAAATACCTAAAAATAGTACAATGAAAAAAGTGGTTTATCGAGAATTGACGGATAGGCGCTCGTCTGACCAGAAAAAAAGGCTAAATACAGTAAGGTAGGAACGCCATAACTGATGAGTAGCTTTGCTGCAGTTTATCCAAACATTCTGGAATTTGCTGGGAGGCACAATTAGGATATACCGACGAACTATACTGATAAACCATGTCAGCCACACGCAATTAAACACAGCCCCCTGGCATCACAACACGTATTAAACAACAATTAAACATGTACACCCTTGACACACGGAAACCTGAACACAGGCTCACACTAATTTACAAAATTATGAACGATCACACTGTCATTACAAAAACATGAAAACCTACACAACCTAAATACCCATAAAGGGTACTTCACACAGTCAGGAATGCGAGCTAGAATCACTAGGAGTAATGATTCCTGGTGATTCCTGGGAATACGACCGCGAATGTCTGCAATTCCCCGTGCACTCACAACACCGTAGGAACCAGTGGGAGTCTACCTGCGAATCACTGGGAGTCACTTGGAATCACTGAGAATCACCAGGATAAAACCAGGAATGAAGTGCGAGTTATTGAAAAGTTGAAAATTTCGGATTACTGTAATATACGAGTCGATAGGAGTAATATAGGAATCACTGGGAATTAGATAGGACTCACTGGGAGTCACCGAGCATCACTGGGATTTGTTAGGAATGAGATGCGAGAATGCCAGGCATGGCCCCCATTGTGCACATCCCCTATATAAGGGGCCCCCAAGCTGTGCCAAGCCACATGCACACTCACCACTGACCCACGGACACTATAACTACAGTCCTCTAATATCATCATTAAGTACAATGACTGTATTCATACATCATTACAGACATTAATATAATACGATAAGTCTGTATTATTATGTACCGTAAGGTCATAATATCAATGCTTACTATACTTTAAGAAACAAATATATTTAAACTATTGTCTAAATAGTGGATAGGTAATCCTTCCCACCCTCTTGTTTTCATTCGTTACCGAGTTGTGTAATATTTCATACAATTACCTAAAATAGGTAACACTTATAGGTTGTGTTAGTTTGCTTAGGTTAGGTCAGGGGAGTTGCAGAACTTCTAGATTATTAACCGGCGACTACAACGGCCCCTAAACAACCAAGACATGATTACGCTGGCTCAAAGTTTACCCCGGCGACTACAACGCCCCTCGAAGTAGTAATCCAAACTCCACTGTCCACCACCAAACGAACTTGACATTTCAAAACACATACAAACACGTCTCCACCGTTGTCGTTATGTTAGGTAAGGGGAGTTGCAGAACTTGTAGACTACAAGTAGGGTATTGTAACATTGATCATACATTGTTCACATTATTAATTACCTCACCTACAGTAATTTCCTTCTCTACACACAATCACTGGGTGAATATAATGTCTTGTGGGAAATTGTACATCCACTGTGAGGCTCCAGGCATGTGTTTGACCCTATAATTGAAATTAATTTGTCCTCAAGTATGTCTCTTGTAGGCTATAACTACAGTCCTCTAATATCATCATTAAGTATAATGACTGTATTCATACATCATTACAGACATTAATATAATACGATAAGTCTGTATTATTATGTACTGTAAGGTCATGATATCAATGCTTACTATACTTTACGAAACAAATATATTTAAACTATTGTCTAAATAGTGAATAGTTAATCCTTCCCAGCTTCTTCTTTTCATTCGTTACCGAGTTCTGTAATATTTCATCTATCTATCTATCTATTGCCTGACGCCGTGATCCTCGAAGGGGTGGCCACGAACGAACCGCCCCCATGCACCTCTGTCCCCTGTCCGTCGACGCCCCTCCCCCCAACCAGCACCGCCTTCGTTCATATACTTCCTCACTCCATCCTTCCACCTCTCTATCAGTCTACTCTCCCTCTCTGTTCCTCCACCTCACTCTCGTACACCCTCTTAGTCATTCTCTCGCTTTCCATACGTTCCATATGGTCAAACCATCTCAAGTTGTTCCTTTTCACACTTTCCAGCACATCTACCTCCACACCACACCTCCTTCTTACTTCCTCATTAGTCTGTCTATCCCTCCATGTAACTCCGCACGCACTTCTTAAGTAATTCATTTCCACTGCTCTCACTCTTGGTTTGAGTCTCTCAACCAACGTCCATGCTTCGCTTCCGTAAGTCAGTGTCGGGATTACCACACTGTCATGCAAGGACTTCTTCACTTCCATACTGACCACCCTATTTCTTGTTACTGCTTTCAGCGTTCCTACAACCCTCTTCCCCTGTTGTACCCTCTCCCGCACTTCTTCATCCATAGTCCCATCTTTACTCAACACACTGCCCAGATACTTAAAAGAGTTGACGATCTCCATAGCCTGACCGTTCAGCTTCACCTCACACTCTGTGACTTCACCCCTTTCGAAGACCATAACCTTGCTCTTCCCCGCATTTACCTTCAAATTCTGTTTTTCGCACACTGTTCCAAACTCATTTACCAGACCCTGCAACTCCCATTCATTATCACTCATCAGAACTGTATCATCCGCAAACAGCAGTATAGGTAGCTTCCACTCAATTCCCTCCCTTTTCAGCGATACACCAACATCCACTGCTCTTGATAGTATTTCTTTCATGACTCCATCCATATATACAGTAAACAACCACGGGGACATCACACACCCTTGTTTCAAACCAACATTCAGGTCAAAGAACTCGCTCTGCTCCCTCTCCACACGTACTGCCGCCTTTGCACCCTCATACATGCTCTTCACTGCTTTCAGCAACTTGCCATCTACTCCGTATATTCTAAGTACTTTCCACAAACCTTCTCTATCCACTCTGTCATAGGCCTTCTCCAAGTCCATAAAGGCAACATACACCTTTTGTTTCTTCTCCAGATATTTCTCCACAACACAATTCAGGGTAAAAATCTGATCTACACATCCTCTTCCCTTCCTAAAACCTCCCTGCTCGTCGCCTATACATTTCTCCGTTCTCACTCTCACTCTCTCAATCACTACCCTACTGTATACCTTCCCTACTACGCTTAGAAGACATATTCCTCGGTGGTTACCACACACTCCTCTTTCCCCTTTGCCCTTATATAATATTTCATATGATTACCTAAAATAGGTAACACTTATAGGTTGTGTTAGTTTGCTTAAGTTAGGTCAGGGGAGTTGCAGAACTTCTAGATTATTAACCGGCGACTACAATGGCCCCTAAACAACCAAGCCATGATTACGCTGGCTCAAAGTTTACCCCGGTGACTACAACGCCCCTCGAAGTAGTAATCCAAACTCCACTCTCCACCACCAAGCGAACTTGACATTTCACAACACATACAAACACGTATCCACCACTCTCGTTATGTTAGGTAAGGGGAGTTGCAGAACTTGTAGACTACAAGTAGGGTATTGTAACATTGATCATACATTGTTCACATTATTTAATTACCTGAACTACCGTAATTTCCTTCTCTACACACAATCACTGGGTGAATACAATGTCTTGTGGGAAATTGTACTTACACAGGTTAATACAAGGCCTATTTATAATGTTTGACCAAGAAAAGTTAACTACCTGTATACTGTATATAATACTTTCACGTGAGAAGTATTACAGGTTTATATGAATAATATATTTATTAAAGGGTACTTCACACAGTCACGAATGCGAGCTAGAATCACTAGGAGTGGCTGAAAATTCGGATGCCTGGGCCTATTCGCGGTGAAAAATCGATGACTCCTAGTGACTCTAACGATATCCTAGTGATTCCTGTTAGACTCCCAGAGACTCCAAACCACTCGTGGGCGATTGGCCCTGTCCGACAAAATGTTCACCGTGTTTAAAGTTCTCGCCACGAATCGGACCATTCCCAGTGACTCCCAGTTGATTCCCAGTGATCCCCAGTGATTCCCCAGTGACTCCCAGTGAGTCCTGGTGATTCTCGGTGATTCGTATCTGATTCGCGGACACGTTTCGATTTAAGATTCAGTTCTCACCAGAATCACCAGGACTCACTGGGAGTCACTGGGGAATCACTGGGAATCACTGGGAATGGTCCGATTCGCGGCGAGAACCTTAAACACGGTGAACATTTTGTCGGACAGGGCCAATCGGCCGGGACTGGTTTGGAGTCAACAGGAATTACTAGGATATCGCTAGAGTCACTAGGAGTCATCGATTTTCACCGCAAATAGGCCCAGGAATCCGAATTTTCAGCTACTCCTAGTGATTCTAGCTCGCATTCCTGACTGTGTGAAGTACCCCTAACACTCGTAACAAACACACTCATAAATACCAAACATATCATACTAATACAGAGTCTCACAAAGGAATACGCAGGACGGCAATCAACAACAGACCTAGTGGTCCTTACTAGGCTGCTTGTAAAAAAAAAATCACAGCCATCAACTGGAGGGCTTCAACTCCAAAAAGACTGTGGTCAGAAAACAAAATTATAGTACAATGTACGATACTGAAACGGTCACATTACTAAGGCACAAACGCAGTCAGTCGGGGGTTCATGGCAAGATATTTATCAAGGTGATACTTGAATGTCAGGACTGTATGGCACTCTACAACACCTCTAGGCAATTTATTCCATAAGTTGACCACTCTGTTGAAAAAGAAGTGCTTCGCTTCATGTGAGTCAAATGCCTTTCCGAAAATTTTGTAACCATTATTCCTTGTGTAATTTAAGTTATCTAGTGTGAAGTACTTACTTGCATCCATATTGTCATGGCCTTTGATAATTGTAAAAACTTGGAATAGGTCCCCTCTTATTCTGCGATTTGTCAAGGTAAATAGGTTTAACTCTTTTAGTCATTCCTCATACGGTTTATTTCTTAGTCGGGGAATCATTTTAGTTACTCTCTGTTGTACTCTCTCTAGCTTTTCAATGTCCTTTACATAGTATGGTGACCAAACTGGACACAATATTCCAAATGCTGACGAAGCAATGAATTATATAAAGTGCGTATAACGTTTTAAAATTTATATTCAAAAGATCTCCCAATGAAGCCAATAATTGTATTTGCTTTTTTAACAACTTCAGTGACTTGTTGGGCAGGTTTTAAAAAAAAATTTATAGTTACTCCAATATCCGTTTCTTTATTTACGTTCCTTAGATGAATTCCGTCAATCGATTAGTTTGCACTTTAATGTTTACTGCCAACGTGGAACACTGCATTTTTCTATATTGAAATTAATCTGCCATGTATTAGCCCAATTTGATAGCTTGTCTAGATTACTCTAAATCTCTTGTATGTGCGATGGCGAGTTTACTTTGTTTGCAATTTTTAAGTCATCATCGAATTTGGAGATTATGCATGATAGCCCATCATCAATGTCATTAATTATAAATATGAAATAGAATTGGGCCGAGAACTGAGCCTTGTGTTACACCGCTTGTAACATTTATCCAATTCGAGGCTTTTCCATTAATTACTACTCGTTGCTTCTGCTCGATTAGCCAATCCTGAATCCAATTAAAAACAAACCCACGAATACCGTGAGTTTTAAGTTTTACTATCAGTCTGTTGTGAGGCACTTTATCAAAAGCTTTATGAAAATCAAGGTAGGCGATGTCAACTACTTAATCTTCGTCATATACATTTAAGATATCATGGAAAAAGTCAAGGAGGTTTGTCAGACATGAGCGCTTACTTCGGAAACCATGTTGAGAGTCCTTTATAAAGTTGTTAATTTCTAAATGACATACAATTTTATTTTGGGCTATTGTTTCGAGCAGCTTGCATATAATTGAGGTGACGCTTATTGAACGATAGTTGCCAGGCAGGGATTTTTTCCCATTTGTTATATGGGCGTTACATTAGCTAATTTCCATTCTTTGGGGACTTAGTTGTTTTGTATTGATTTCTTAAATAGAAGGGTTAGTGTTTTTTAAATTTCATCTTTTACTTTATTTACGTTTGGCGAAAATTGTTCGGGTCCAGGGGATTTATTGGATTTTAGTTTTGATATTGCATGGGTGATGTCTGCGATTGTAGTTGCAATGCTGCATAGGGCATTACAGTTGTAAATTTGAACTGGCGGAATATGAGGAACAGAGTTAATGTTTTCCTCAGTAAACAGCGAAGCAAAAAAGTGATTTAGAGTGTTGCTCATTTGAGTAACATTATCAATTTGTTCCCCTTTTTCGTCAACAAGTGGGCCAATTGTTGAGGTAACTACCTTTGTATATCTGATATAGCCATAAACTCTTTTGGATTTGACTTGCTTAAATTCGCAATATGTTGTTCATACCTTATTTTGTTCTGTTTAATTAATTTCTTTGCTTTACGACGAAGATTGGTGAACTTTTCCCTATGATTTTTACATTTGGTCTGGGAGAATACTTTATGGGCGAGTTTCTTTGTTGATAGACAGTCTTTGATTTCCTTGTTCCACCATTTAGGTTTATTATTTCGATTTTAACGTCGGTTTTGGACTGGTATGCAAGTTTCTACATCATTATTATATATGTTTGAGAATGTTTCCCAAATGTTCTCTATGTCTGTTAGCTGGTTTATGAAATTCCAATTAGTAGAATTGAGGATGTTTTTCAGCTTGTGAAAGTCAGCCTTTCTGAAATCAGAAAAATTAATAAAAGAAAGAAACGACTTTCCTCTCTAATTGTCCTGGGCATCCTCAGTAGACTCCTTTTCTGCAGCTTTTGACCTAGTAGCCAGATCTATTCTTAATGACTCTGTACAACTAACTGATATTGTCTGCCTAGATAGAGCCAAAACGTTGCATTGAATTAAGGTGCAAAATGATGATGTCAGGAAAAAAATACTGGAAAAGACAAAATGTCTTAAAAACTCTAGCTATGACAAAGTCTTCATCAGTAGAGACCTTACATATATATGCCCAGCGACAGGAATTGATCCACCGGAAGTCTAACATAGCTAGGTCACCTGCACTCCCACCTATTGGGACTGCATATCCTACAAATGTTCAAGACCCCTGCCCGGACGATCCCGCCCAGAAAAATACTGGAATTGATTCCTCTCATATTGTTTTTGTAACCCCCTCAGATCTATCTGTATCAAATGTCGGGCCAACCAACCAGGAGGAAAGCAGTACAGAACCTAGCCTCTGGGAGCAGCCGCTCCTCCTTTTAACTTGTAATCAGTCAGAGAATGTATGCCAGTAGCAACACATCGAATATATATGCAAGGGTTAATGTATGTTTGTGTACTGTAAATAGTTTAGTTAATAAGATAAATTTCATCACCACCATGCTCTTTGACCATTCAATAGATATTTTAGCCTAAACAGAGACCTGGCTACTTCCCGAGATCTCTGACTTTCTATCAATTCAAGGATACCAACCAATTGCTCATACTGACACAACAGGTGCTACACGAAAGCTTGCTTGCTTTAATGTAAAAAGGAACATAACCTTCGTCTCAATAGATGTCCAAACTCTGATATGGACAGTCTTACTTTAAGTATCACATTAAGTTTCTAGTATTAAGTTTGTGGGATCAATAATTATTATCGTATAAATACGATAGAATATGACTCTTTTGTGATCTCTTATGTCTCTGTGACGTCATAATCTCTCCTACAGAACGACGTAGGACGAGTAGATCGTATATTATAAGATTGTAAATAAGTTAAGTTATAAAAGGCCTAATATGCTATTAAGCAATATTGCCATGGTCTTATGTAGTATATATGAATTTATCGTATATATTAATATAATT
>CM064567.1:24201769-24272543 GCA_032716605.1 Paralithodes platypus | reverse complement strand
CTATTCTATCGCTACTACAATAATCAGTGTTCCTCAAAGCTTTCCCAGTTTATACCACCTCCTCTACGTAGGTGCATAGTACCCACCTTGTAACACAATCCCACCCCTTCTCTGTGCAACTCTCCAACCCAAGAGTGAAATGCTATTCTCAGACTTTCTTCTATTCAACTGCTGAGCTCTGGAACTCTCTCCCAGAATCAGTCTTTCCCTCTTCTTATGACTTAAATTGCTTCAAACTCCGTGTGTCCAGGCATCTTAGCTCGAACGTCCCTTGATTTCAGCCCTTTCACTCTTTGAAATCTGGGGGAGGCACTCGCTGCAGACAGTTATGCCTTTTGTCTCCCTCATTCACATAGAAAAATAAAATAAAAATAGACTCATTTTGATAATGCAATTATACAATATATTTTATTAATAAATTCCTAACATATATTCAATGTTGACCATTGTAAGCATGTGTAATGATGGTTTAACAATAATTTATAATCGTCGCTAATCACTAACTGCCAGCTAAAGAAGAAAGGTGGGGTTAGTTTGGGGGTGGAAGGTGGGGGTAGACTTGGACCCGACTCCCCCCTTCCACCTGCCCAGGGTGTAGTAGGGGAAGGAAGGACCCACTCCTGAGCAACTTTTAGTACGCGTGAGTGTACAAAGGAAATGCTTCAGTAATTCCATGGATCGCTTACACTGACAATTTACTGATGCCTTGAAGGACACTGACAAGAAGATAAATGATATCACCAGCCTGGAATTTACTCAATCCAGGTTGGATGAATCCTTGCCTCGGCTACACAAAATCCACTAACTGACGGGCGAAAATGAACAACTAAAAACTCAACTAGAAGAAATGAAAAATCGGCTTGACTACATCGACGACCAAGGACGCCGAAACAATTTGAAATTCTCAGGTATTCCCGAACAGTCCGGAGAAAACTGGGAACAAACTCAGATGAAGGTTACAAAATTGCTGCATGACAAACTAAACATCTTTGTAAAATCATTTGAACGTGTTCATCGACTTGGATGGAAGACTTCTGGTCGACCAAGGGATGTAATAGCCAAGTTTTCTAATTTCCCTGAACGTAATGCTGTATACCGGAACCGAAGGATACTGAAGGGGACATATGTGTTTATTTCTGAGGACCTATGCCCATCAACAATGGAGGCTCGTCGTATGCAGCTCGGCGTTTTCAGTGAAGCAAGGAAGAATGGCAAACAAGCCTTTTTCAACTACAGGACCCTTGTTATCAAGGAGCCTCGTAGGAATGGAGATGGAACAGGGTGTCATCACCAAACATCATCCAGCCAAAGCTTCATAACACCCACACCTCATCACCGAACATCCACCGCCCCACCCTCCAACCATCCACTCCTTTACCTTCCCCCAGGATCAGGCTCCACACATCCCCTCCACCCAACCATCGTCAACCATCCACACCTCTACCCTCCCCCATGACCAGGCTCCCCACCACCCCTCCACCAGCTCACCGGACACCCACCACACAGCCACCAGCCCGCCTTGTCTCCACCTCCACCCTCATACCAACTCATCATGAAGTAGAGGATGTCAGCCGCCTGACTGACATCGAGGACGTGACACAACTACATCAATTGCCAACAAATGACGAGACTGAAACAACTGGAGGGTCCAACCGGAACTCACCGCTACCAGACAAACACCACCGCAATAGAAAACAGCCCGATATATTTACATCTCGGTGAGTCATGGCTATAGTACGACAACAGTTTACAACATATAAGCGGTGTATTGTGCATGATGGATGCTTATAGCTGTTTGCCTTTTATAGATCTCAGTGATGAAGAATTATTATTACATATTAATGGTAACACTTCAATTCAGAATGAAAAAAATATTTCCTTACATATTCTAGAAAATTTACATTTCGATCAGTTTTCATTTCATGATGATGTCTACAACAATGATGTAGATCCTGATAATTACATGATAAATGTCCTCGGCTATGAGAGGAGGGGCGTCGACTGACTGGGGATAGAGGTGCATGGGGGCGGTTCGTTCGTGGCCACCCCTTCGGGGATCACGGCGTCAGGCAATAGATAGATAGATATAAGAACCCATCTTGTAATGCTTGGTTCACACATTCACGTATATGCTCCCGACAGCTCCCGTACGAAGGTTTATTGGTGGTTGGCACCCGAATATTGGTAGTTTGGTCAAACGTAAGGGCATATTACGCAAAACGTAAATGAAATTGTGTACAGTCGGGGGGGGGTTGGTACGCATGGCGGGAGTAGCCACGCGGGTCGGGGAGGCGGTTGGTGCGGGCGATGCCTCCCGGTATGTTTTGAAATTGGAATCAGATACGTGGCTCGCGCTCACGTATGTCAAAAGTCAGGAACTTTTACGACCGTCCGGCCCACCACGGCCGTCTGACGGGAGCAGCCCCGTCAGACGTAGCCGCTTGCACGTCAGACGTCAGCTGTTCACGTCAATCGTAAAATATTCCCGGCAAACGGGAAAGTTTACGTTCGTCGGGAAGTATACGGCAACACCGCCGCACTGCGGGCTGGAGGGAAGACGCGGCGACGATGTACGGGGGGTATATAAGGACCAGCGGGACACACTGCCGTCAGTCATACCTCTCACCATACCGGAGCAACAACCTACAGCCAACCCTGCCACCCTGTCACCCTGCCACCCTCTGCACGCTGCCCTGCCCTGCCCTGCCCTGCCCTGTCACCATGAATACCAAGAAAAGCGGGAAGAAGGTCAGGAAGGTTTCCCCTCCCACCTCTCCGCCTGCCACCTCTCCGCCTGCCCCCTCTCCGCCTGCCACCTCTCCGCCTGCCCCATCGACGTCTGCCACCTCACCGCCTGCCCCCTCGATGCCTGGCACCTCCAACTCTGCTGAGCAGGCAGAATTGTTGATCAACATCGACGACGAGAATGGAGAGGTCATGGGGCAAGTCGAAGATGATCATGAGGAAAGTGATGACGACGACGACGACGACGAGGACCCACCCCCTACAAATTCCGGCGTCGAACAGCCACAGCCACCACAACGGCGAAAACGGCGCCGGAAGAGCACCAACATTATCCTGACGGAGGAGACTGAGCGTATGCTGGGAGAGTGGCTGGAGTTCGAGGCGCCTTTTCTATATGATAAGGGTAATCCCAGGCACAAACAGAAGGAACACATAGACCATGTTGTGGCGGAGAAGGCAGCCAGCATGGAACCCCCCATCACAGCCTTGGACTTGATGACGTGGTTCACCTCTCTCCTCTCCAGGTTCGGCAGGCTCACCAAGCTGAAGAGTGGTGATGGGGCCAAAAGGTTTACGGAGAGGGAGAAGTGGATCATTGACATTTTCCGGTTCCTGAAGCCACACATCGTGCGGCAAAATAAGCCCAGGACACTCAGGTACGTTTATATTTTTTATGTTTTCCAACCCTTTCACTATTAAATCGACAACCACATCAATATTTTCCTGGCGAGCGATAGCAAGCCAAGAGGTTTGGCGTCCTCAGGACAGTGACAGGTTTTGTCTTTTTCTGAATTATTTTGCTTATAATGATGTCATTATTTTTTTCAATGTATCTTGTTCACTTAAGTTTATAATTACCTAACATTTTTGTTAATGAAACACATAATAACACAAAGCAGTTTATTAATTTTATTTAAAGGTTACAAGGATAAATGTTTATGTTGAATGGTATTTTACAGTTGATAAATAATGTACATGTTACTAATTATACATTCATGTCCCAACAGTCTGCTGCCCAAGCTGCCGAACCTGCTTCTGTTCCTGTGCCTGACCCAGCCCCAGCACCTCCCACAGACGATGTGGAGGACCCGGCAGTCAGGAGGACACCACCCCAGCCATCTCCATGCCTGCGCGGAAGGCGAAGCAGGGGAAGCCTCCTGGTGCTGTACCATCCACAGCATCCACATCACACAGAACCCTGGAGCAAGTGAGTAGAGGAAATATTAGTTTCATAATAGCAACAATAACTTTGAACATAAAAACATAAGAACATAAGAAAATGGGAGTCTGCAGAAACCCGATTGGCCTAAACAAGGCAGATCCCTGTCCCACCCAACCACAATTACAAAGCCCAATGATAGGCTCCCACTATAGCATATTGGCTTCCCAGAATACTACATAATTTTATTTGTTAAAATTCCTAATTGGTCAATTATTGAAATATGTTATGTTTCGTGTGTTGTGCAACGTGTCAATGTTCTCTTTTTCCATAATGGTAACAATAACTTTGAACATAGTAGGCTTCCCAGAATACCACAACATTTTATTTGTTAAAATTCGTAATTGGTCAAATATTAAAATATGTTATGTTTCGTGTGTTTAATGTTCTCTTGTTCCTTGTTCCCATACCAGGTCCTTGCAACTGCGGAGAAGGTGCGCCACAACCTGGCTGGGGTTATGGATGTGGTCGAGGATCCGGAGCTACAGTATTGGCGCGCCTCCCTGGATGTCATGGCCAAGGACTGTGTGGGGCTGCCGGCAGGTTTCAACACCCCACTGAAGATTGAACTGATGGCAGCCCTCAACCGGTTCCGAACTGCCCATGAGGAGGGAGTTACCAAGCCTGGTCAGGACCTCATGCTGCACGCCACTCGGAACTATGGCTTTCAGGCGCCTCAACCCCAACCCCAGGCACAGCAGCATCAACCGGCAACCACAGTGATGTACCAGGGCAATCCGCCAACCACCCTGCCTCAACCCATGCCGACCCAGCCCAAGCCTGCTACCTTCGTGCTACCTTCACATGTATTGCAGTCATTGCTGCGGCCGCAGCAATCAGCAACACCCCCTGGCACATTCCTGCCACCTAATGCCTCCACAGCCACACATTCTCAGTTAGTGGACCTCTCAAACTTGGGCTCACAGTTTGGGAACACCAGCTTCAACCTGGATCATCTTCTGTCTGCATCACCTGGATATAATCCAGGTACGCCCGCGCAATCCGTCGATCCAGATCAGACCCTGGAGACCCCCAAGAAGCCACCCTAGCAGCCCTAGTTGCAACCCTCCTTGTCTCTGTTTCTAATTAATGATAATTTATGTATATTAACAATATATCTATTTGTGTAATGACGTGTGTGTTTCTATTTCCAATATTGTAGCTAAAGTATTTATTAATAAGATGACAAATGAAATATATACTGAAAGTAATGAGTAAGAATAAAAAAGAAATTACTAATTGAAACGCAATAATGATAATATGGTTAATAATAATTATGAAAAACCTTGAAAACGTAACTAAAACAAACTACAAAACAAAGGAAACATGGAAACAATTAAAAACTTGATTGCAATATAAAAGTAAAAGATGAAAAATAAAGTAAGCCGGGAACAATTGAAGTAATTAAAGGAAATATAAAACTATACAATAAACAAAATATCAAAGAACCTACAAACTTAAAGAAAATCAAAAGTAACAGATAAAAGTACAATACAAAGCAAACTGTCAAAGATTCGATAACAAAAATGTAAAATGAAACTGAAATATAAAGCAAAATACAAAGTAAACAGGGGAAAACCGTAAACATTTCAAAGAAGTATTAAAGTAGATATAACTCACCTAAATACGGTCATCCTGCCAAGCCACAGATCCTTGAGGGGAAGAGAAGTAGGTCTTGAGGTAGTTCCGTTGCTCCTTGGCAAGCCTGGTTGCAGTGTTGCGGGACACGGCTGGGATGTTGGTTCCTACAGGTGGGTCACTCCTCCAGGGGGCAGGTATGAGTTGGTGGGTGTGTGGGTCCTCTTGATCTACCTCTGTTCGGGGTGGGTTTCGTCCTCGTAGGATGTTGTGCAGAATGCATGAGGCCAACACAACAACCTCTGCACGCTCAGGTTTCATACACATTGCAGTGTGGAAAACCCGGAACGGTTGGTAAGAATGCCAAAGGCGTTCTCTACCACCCGGCGGCCCCTGCTGAGTCTGTAGTTGTAGATCCGTTCAGGTTTCGTGAGGAATCGTTGGGGGTAGGGCTTCATCAGGTAGGCACGCAGAGGGCGTGCATCATCACCTGCTAAGAAGTATTCCGTTGGTGGTCCAGTGGGATCGGTAGAGATGACCTCGGCGGGGGGCAGTTTGGCGCTGTGTCTATCAAGCAACTTAGACAGACGGGTGTGTGCAAAGCCACCACCATCAGACTCTGACCCTATGGCACCAACGTCGACGTAGAAGAACTTGTAGTTGGAGTCAACAATTGCCAACAGGACAATGGAAAAAATCTTCAAGTAGTTGAAGTAATATGTGCCACCAAAGGAGGGGTTGCGGATCCGTATGTGTTTGCCATCAATGGCTCCTATACAATGCGGCAGGTTCCATCGTTCCTCAAAGCCGCTGGCAACCTCCTTCCATTCAGCAGGCGATTGTGGCGTTTTGAGCTCCTGATCTCCGTAGACAGAGATGAGGGCCTGGCATGTGTCTGGAACAATTTGGCTGATGGTGTTGTGGGCAACCCGAAAGGAGTACTGCAGGCTCCTGTAGGTTTCACCCGTAGCGAGGAAACGTAGGGTGATGGCCACCCGCAGACCAGGAGGAATGGGTTTCGCCGGAACGTAGGTTTCCTCTGAATGATGGGGGTGACACGTTCCACAATCTCATCAAATAGTTGTTTGTCTACCCGGGTGAAGTTCTTGTACATGTGTGGACATTCTCTGGCCAACTCTTCCATCAGGTTCTCATAATGGCCATGTTCAAGCCTTCGTTGCAGATAAGGCCACACCCACACTGTCCTCTTGCTCCTTTCCTTCTTCTCTTGTTCCTCTTGATGGATGTAGTTTGCTATTGCAAGTAGTTTTAAGATTTCTATGTAGGAAAGGATCCATTTCATTAGCCGCGTGTTATGCCTGTTCTCCGGTTTGATTAGGGAGTTCACAAAATTTAACTCCTCCAGGATGAATTCCGCGATGTTCATGGTGCCGAGGAAGGAGTGGGAATGGCAAAGGTGTGGCCAGTCCTGCCCTTTTGTAGTTCCCAGATTCCAACCAATACCTACGTGGTTGACAAAGACTGTCTTTGTCTGTGTTTGGACAGACGGGGTGTGCCTACGTTTGTCCGGAACTGGTCCAGGTAGGTCCTAAACAATCCCAAGACGTACGGCCTCAGCTACGCAGGTCTTGTGGGGGCGTGGCATGGGCGTGGCCTGTGTTCCCTCAAATCAGGCAGCCCATGCGGACGAACGGGGACATGCTTACGCAAGTCGCAAACATGTACGTAGTTCACTACGACTACATTACGACTGACGTAACACTGGCCCCGTCACGGTACGTCTGACGGGAAGTGCAATAGTCGTGGTTATACGGGCGTTCACGGCCGGACTACTCCCGTCAGAACACAAAATTGGCGATTACGCCTGACGGGAGCTGTCGGGAGCAATATACGTGAATGTGTGAACCAAGCATAATTACGTGTTTCCTAGTAATCCGGATACCCCTCTTAAGAAAATACCTCATATGTCATTTTCTCTACTTTCCTACAATATGAATAGTTTACCACTACATTTCGAAGATTTTAAAGAACAATGCTTCGCCTCACTTAACCATGATTTTGACGTCATGGGCTTTTGTGAAACTAAATTGACAAACGATATTGAACATTTATTCCAACTTCCTAACTACACTATGTTTAATAATAGTTTATCACGCAACAGCAGTGGTGTGTCACTGTGCCTCAGAACAGGCTATAGATATATTAAGATAAATGACGTCTATGCAATTCAATAGTATCGAAGCAGTAGGTATTGAAATCTGCGGGAAAAACACTGTTAACATCATTGTAGTGATTGTATATAGAAGGCCTCATTCAGACTACCGATTTTTCCTTGACAAATTCAACCAAATCATTTAATTTATTAGTGACGAGAAAAAAGTATGTTATATCGGTGGAGATTTTAATCTTAGCCTACTAAAATAAAAATAAAAATAGCACAGTGGAGGATTTTACTACTACATGTCACTCAAAAGTTTTGTATAATATGATTTGCAAGCCGACACGAGTAATTCACTCCACAGCAACAATTATAGATCATATTATTTTGGTCTAATAATTACACCAATAATAGCTTCAGTGGAATTGTATATAATAAAATCACTGATAATTTTCCTGTATTTTCAGTTTATGAATCTGATATAACTAAATACAAAAATATAGAAGATAAAGATATAAAAATAACATTCAGAAACTATTGTGGTGATAACATTGAGCATTTTAAGCATTGCATGGAGAACGTATCCTGGGAACTAGTTTATTCTTCCAATAATCCTAATGTTATATACTGTACAACAACTTTATTAGTATATTTAGTGCATGTTTTAACAAATAATTTCCTATTGTTACGAATAATATAAAAGCTAACCACTTTAATAAGCCATATATCACACCTGAGATAACATCTTTGATTAAGGAGAAGTATAGACTAGCAAGGAAATACGCTGTAAACCCCATCACGTTTGGAAAAAAAATCCGTGCATTACGTAGTAGGGTAACACGAGTAATTAGACAAGCAAGAGAAAATTACTATACATATAAATTAAGAGAACATTCAGGAAATAGTAAGAAAGTCTGGAACATAATTAATTCTGTTCTTTATAGAGATAAGCATAAACAGCTCAACGATAAATGTATGCATACTAATATAGAACTAAATAACCCTAGCCAGATAGCAAATTGCTTCAGTTCTACTTTCAATAATGTTGGTAAATCTTTGGCAGAAAATATACCTAACACTAGCATAGATTTTACATCTTACTTACGATACAGAGAAGAAACAGTATTAACATGTCGCGTATTTCACATAATGAATTACTGCATGCCGTGGAAAAATTTGTGGGATTCTTATCCAGGCTACGATGACATACCAATCTCAATAGTGAGGAAAGATATGCCTGTGTTGTCACCTGTTATTTTGCATCTTTACAATAGGTCATTTTCCTCTGGAATTTTCCCTGGCGATATTAAAATAGCCAAAGTAATACCTATTTACAAATCAGGAGATGCAACCCTCTTTAAAAACCATCGACCAGTGTCAGTTTTACCTGCTATGAGTAAAATGTTGGAGACAATTATGTTTGACAAGATTATGGATTATTGTACTGTAAATAATATTGTATCTGATGCTCAATATGGATTCAGGAAAGGACGATCTACAGAATCAGCCCTAACAAAATTCAAAAGCGATATCCTCAAATCCTTTGATAATAATGACTATACAATAAGCATATTTCTAGATTTATCTAAATCTTTCGACAAGGTTCACCATCAGTCTTCTTGAAACAACTTAATTATTACGGCAATAAAGATACTGCATTTAATTGGTTTCAATCATATTTAAGTAATTGTAGACAATATTTACAATATAAGGACTGCACATCTAATAAACAAAGCATATCTTATGGAGTCCCACAAGGATCTATATTGGGCCCGTTACTTTTTATTTTATATATTAACGATTTTACTAACTCAAGCAGGTTGTTTAAGTTCCTTTTATTTGCTGATGACAGCACTCTCTACGCCAGGCACCGAAATGTACGCTTCCATATTGATTCCGTCAACAATGAACTAAGCAATAAGAGAGAAACAGCGTAGGCTGCAACATTTATGGTTAAAAACACATGTGCAGATATGGGTCTCAGGTTTATTCAACGTTTAGTAAAATGCGAAACTGACACACGTAAACGGAGATGTTTTGAATCGGCTCATATTGTTTTAAACGACACCATGAACTTGAATAATGGCTTCTTTTCTTTAGCCAAACCCTTAGCTATAATGTTAACGAACATAAAACCAGGCTAGGTGTCTCTTTCCCATATTGTTCATGCTGTATTTTATTTCATTTCATTTCATACTGCTACACCAATTATTTCATTTTGTTTAGTTGTTTTCTCAGAGCTTGGACTATATATAAGTTGACTGTACTTCCATATTATGTTGTATTCCTGAAGAAGCCGTAGAAGGCGAAACGTTGAATAAACCTGGGACCATATCTGCACATGTGTTTTGAACTAAGCAATGTTGGTAAGTGGATAACAGCCAATAAGCTTACACTAAATATTGAAGAAAAAACAAAACATGTATATAATTTTCCACAGAAAAATAAATAATATTAAAAATCTAATCCACTTAAGCTTGGAACTACTGTAATTAAAGAGGAGGAAAGCATAACTTTCCTCGGAGTTATGGTGGATAGACAGCTGTCATGGAACACTCATGTACGGGACTTGCAAAACAAGCTTAATGTGGTTTACTCTACTTAACACGTCATTCCTTTTTCTATTAGTGCACTAAAACAAGTATATTTTAGTCTTGTATATCCACTCTTGTTATATTGTCACACAGTTTGGGGAGCGACCAGTAAAACCAAATTATTATCTATTGAGATAACACAAAAGAGAACAATCGGAACAATAACACACACATCAAGATATACTCATACTAACGACCTCTTCAGAAAACTAGGTCTCTTAGTTGAATTATATTAATATCTACTGCAGTGCCCTCTTTGTATTCAAATCTTTGCATAATTTATATAATGTTGAAATGTTTAGACATAATAATAATGAAAGGTATGCTTTAAGAAGTGCTAATTTACTGGAAATCCCTCTAATGACTTTTAGTCAGTCTCAAACATAATAAAGTACCACGGGGTTAAAGTATGGAACCAACTGCCTCAAGATTAATGAAATATAGAAACCATATCCAGTTTTAAAAGTCAACTTATATCGCAATTATTAATGAAGTACCAACAACCAACTACCTAACAACTGTGATTCACTGAAACTGACAACGCTAAATCATTGTACTATTTGTGAATTTATAATAAATATATACTATGTACGTGTGCAGGTATGTACTGTATATTTATATATGTGTGGATGAATATGTATAGTTATTTTGTGTAATGTATAATTGTACATTTGTTCGTATATACATGTACACTGTTGTACAGTATATATGTTCATGATTACTTATGAGTGTATGTGTAGATGAGTGTGTATGTGTGTGTTACTAAGCATTTATATGTGTGCATATGTGTGTAGGTGCACAATACATATGAGTATACATGTGTATATGCATTTGGATTTGTTAATACCAAAGATACTAACACATTACTACTCAACATGCTAACACATTATTGACACACTCACCCACAAACAGAAACACCAGTCTTAATGCAAAGCTTAATGTAAAATTCGACTACAGTATTACTACTCTGTTTTCCTATTTATCAACCATCGAATACTATCAATCTATAAATGCGTGTTCCCCCCAGCTGTCAACTTCAGCCTACCATGCAGAATATCAAGGACTGTTTGTTATACATCCAATATATAGTTTTTCACACAGAGTCCATTGCGAAACTATGTTGGTGGCAGTGTTCTATGGCACTGTGTACCCCTTACTTTATATTTTATTTGTATACTCCCTCAGATAGATGTGTGTTGTGTGTGAGTGTGTGAGAGAGAGAGAGAGAGAGAGAGAGAGAGAGAGAGAGAGAGAGAGAGAGAGAGAGAGAGAGAGAGAGAGAGAGAGTGAGTGTGTGTGTGTATATGTGTGTGTATTACTATATATCAGTATAGTGCTGCAGGCTTAGTTAATTTTATTTTGGATATACACAATCCAATTGGTTAATCTCTATCTATGGCAGCTATATTTTAGAAAGTTATAAAGATTAAATACGATCAAGCCTTCCTCAATTTTACGCTAACGATCAATGGACGACTGTATTCAGCTGAAGAGCCTCTAGGAGGTCAAGGGTTAATTTAATAACTTTAAAAACAATTATTTGTAGAGTATATTCCTAAGCTAAATACAATTGTCTAAAGGATGCCGCACACGCTTAGTTCGACCTACCATGCCTATTATTGTACTGGTAATTTGATAGCTATTTGAACGTGTATGTGGGTGGCTTGACAGTTTGTGAAAACCTGTAAGGCCTACGCAAGCCATCAACATAATACCACACTCTTTCAAACAGGCGTATGTGGTACTGGGACTTGACAGGCCGAACTAAGCCACCCTTAATGCTTCTCTGCATATGATTAATATGACACCGTCATTGTGAATAAGTTAAATGTTAATTGAACTTAGCAATACTAATGACTAATAATGATATCTAGGGATAATTAATAATGTTCAAGTTCAGAGAAGTAAGGTCGATACCTTGCCGAGTTGTTTTTTCAGTTACGACAGTTGTTTTCAGTTAAGTTTTTAATTTTTGCTCAAAAGTTTCATTAATCATTTTGAAGTTTGAGGAAGCTGTTAAATATTCAAGGTGTGAATTTAGATTGTTCCAACCTTCACATATAATACATATCAGCTTACTTAATAAAGATATGATATAGAAACTTACTTTTTGATATTGCTGCAATACAGTATCATTTACTTTTAATTTATCTTGTATGTTACGCATTATAACTAGGAGCTGTTTATTGTAGAAGATAACCAGGGTACAGTTCACGTAAACCTTTGGAAAAGTAGGACTCCTCCGACCACCTTTTGAACCAAGAAAGTTTGGAGGCATAAAAGACCAATATATAAGTATGGCCCCTCGATTTCTGAGTGCCACACCAACAGAGTCTACAACAAGCCATCCAAATAACCGCAACACACATCACCAAGTCATTATCTTTTCTCCTGTAGACCTGTTGTCTGCCGCATCAAAAATAATGGTTTCAAAATATTTCAGCCATGCCTGGGCATATTTTTCCAACGAAGTCTACGGTGCCAACCTGCCATATTTCACTTACTCTGCTAAGTTACAAATCCCTCTATAGTACCTGATCTTTGGTAGACACCAAAGTCAGTACAAGTACAGAGAAGGTGGTAAGAGGGCGCTACTTTGCTGTGTGTTGGCTACCCCCACATTTCTCGCCCACCACCCACCAGAGCACACCACCGTTAGTACACGCGCAGAGAGTGATGTGAGGGCACTTATATATTATGTTCTGTGATACAAAGGAATACAAAGGAATACAAGCAACAACTGACCTACTGGTCCATAATAGGTTGCTTGTCAACCCCTTGTGTACCGGCGACGTCTTTCGTATTGTATTATAATTATATTTTGACGATTTTGTATAGCTTAAACAAATATCTGTGGTAGTAAAAACCGTTAATTAAGATAGTTCCAACCTTATTAATTATTTCTATAAGCATTATACTAGAGTTATTTACTTTACCTGTGTTCTTTAATTCTGTGCTTTTTCCATGATTCACAAGCCAAAATGGGATACTGGTTACTCATAACGCCGCTTTTATGCGTACCAATTTTGCAACAGTCTAGCTATATTATGTAATAATTATTGCACACTGGAATTATACAGTCCAACCATTAGAAGATGTGTCATTTTTACTTTAGGGGAAAGGTTTAAGTTTTGTCTATTACAAATCTAGTGACCTATTCTTCATAAACATTAACTAACATGGATGATATTAACAGAACAAAATGAAATTAAAATAGTGAGATGGATATAATTATGGAGTTAACTGATAGATAGGGTAACAACAACAGAAGTGGTTAGGTATTCAGAGGATCAGCAAAGAGATTCGAACGAGTAGGTTTTGTTGGTTTGTGCATGTGGAGAGGATGGATAAACATAATATTTTTGTTCTATGCGAGCGAGGGTGACAAAATGGGGAACTGCCTGTAGCGAGTGCCTCCCCCAGAGTTGAAAGAGTGACAGGGCCAAACTCAAGGGATGTTCGATCCAAAATTCCTGGACACACGGAGTTTGAAGCAATTTAAGTCATAGGAAGAGGGAAAGACTGATTCTGGGAGAGAGTTCCAGAGCTCAGCTGTTGAATAGAAGAAAAATTGAGAATAACGTTTCACTCTTGGGTTGGAGAGTTGCACAGAGTAGGGGTGGGATTGTGTTGCAAGACGGGTGCTACGAGCTCTACGAAGAGAGGGTGGTATTCACTGAGAGCTCTGAGGAACACGGATTATTGTAATAGCGTTAGAATATTGAGAGAGATGCAACATTGCGGTGAAGAGAGAGAGAGAGACTGCAGAGAATTGGTGAGTGGACGTGATTTAATGAGACAGAAGGCTTTCTTTTCTACTTTGTCTAGAAGTGCTGTGTGAGAGGAACCTCCCCACACATGTGAACAATATTCATTACATGGACGCACTGTACCGCTGTACAGAGCAAGAAGCTGCGCATGGGTAAAAAAAACCTGGAGGCGGTTGAGCACACCAAGCTTCTGGGAAGCTGTTTTAGTAAGAGCTGTAATATGATCTTTCCAAGAGAGATCAGAAGAAAAAGAGACACCAAGAATATTAAGAGAAGATGAAGGTTTATCAACTCTGCGAAGCAGAGTGGTATCGCGCAAACAGATCCCACCCGTATACTGTGCACCACCAGCCAGCCTGTCTGTCGTCGTCGTCGTCCGTCGTCGTCCGTCGTCGTCGTCCGTCGTCGTCGTCCGTCTGTCTGTCCGGAAACTTCTCCTAGACCGTTTGATGGATTTTCACCAAATTTCACAGGTATATCCATTTTGTCAATGCGATGGTCAGTCAAAAATTAATTTTTAATTTAACTTAAAGGTTAAGGTCAAAGGTCAAGGTTAAAAATAAGGTAAATATTTAATATTTTTTAGTTTTTACTCAAATTTCTTCATTTTCACTATACAAGTTACTGGTAACTTTAATATCGTATTGAACAAATTATAGGTAAATATTCTAAAGGGTAAGGTCAAAGGTCAAGGTCAAAGGTCAAAATAAGTTTGTCACTAGTATTTCTTATACTAACTGTTAGATTCTCACTAGGCTTACCATGTATATTCGGAATACCTAGGCCAAGGTCATACAAGAAACTATGCAATTCCATATGAAAGGTCAAGGTCACAGGTCAAGGTCAAATAAAAGGTCAATATGCTATTTCCTTTACTTTTCATGCAAACTTCACAAAATTTGGTGAGATAGTTGCACTTTAAATGAAAAGGAAAATAATACAATTGGACACACATGTAATAAAGGTCAAGATAAAGGTCAAAGGTCAAAGCCAACTATTCTATTAATATACTGTATATGGAACTAACTGATGTGTTTTAATGAAATTAGGCATGCTTATTTGATTTTCCAGGGCAATGTTAATGAACAAAAAAGTACTCTTACATAAAGGTCCAGGTCACAGGTCAAGGTCAAAGGTCAACTTTTACTATTTATTTTACTTTTTACTCAAATGTCTTAATTTTCACTATACAAGTTACTGGTAACCTTGATATCGTATTTCCCAAATCGTAGATGAATATTTTAAAGGGTAAGGTCAAAGGTCAAGGCCAAAGGTCAAAATAGTTTTTTGACTAGTATTTCTTATACTAACTGTTACATTCTCACTAGGCTTACCATGTATATTCAGAATACCTAGGCCAAGGTCATACAAGAAACTATTCAATTCCATATGAAAGGTCAAGGTCACAGGTCAAGGTCAAATAAAAGGTCAATATGCATTTTTATTTATTTTTCATGCAAACTTCATAACATTTGGTGAGATAGTTGCACTTTAAGTGAAAAGGAAAATAATATATGTTGAGACATATAAAGGTCAAGATAAAGGTCAAAGGTCAAGGTGAACTATTCTATTAATATATATAAAACTAACTGATGGGTTTTAATGAAATTATGCATGCTTTTATGATTTTCATAGGCAATGTCAATGCACACAAATATGTACTTTTACATAAAGGACAAGGTCAAAGACAACTTGTATTATTTATTTAAAAAGATTACTCAACTTTTGGAAAACTGGCTGTGTTATGACTTATTACGTAAATATCATATAAATCAAATTTCACATAAATATTGTAATAGTTAAGGTTAGAGTTCAGGGTCAAAACAAGAATATTTGTAATTTTCCCTAAACTCCTCCTAGACTGTTTAATATAGTGTCACCAAATTATACAGGCAAATTCAGTTGGTCAATGTGACGACCATCCAAATATATGTATTTTACTTTAAGTCAAAGGTCAAAGGTCAAGGTCACAGTATATGATCACTATTTGTAATCAATATGTTTCTATACAAATTACACCATATTCATGATGCTAGTTAATATGAACATTGCTGTTAAGCCAACTAAATCCTGGATAAGAAATTCTAAAGTCAAAGGTCAAGGTCAAAGGTCAAGGTTAAAGGTCGAAATATGATTTGTATTAGTATTTTCTATTTAATGTAAGATTCTCATTAGGCATATCATGCATATTCGGAATGCCTAGACCAAGGCCATACAAGAATAAACATAATTCCATTTGATAGGTCAAGGTCACAGGTCAACGTCAAATATAAGGTCAATATGCCAATTTCTTCACTATTCATGTAAACTTCACAAAATTCGTTGAGACAGTCGTGCTTTTAGCGAAAATTAAAATGTTAAATTTTCAGACATCATGAAGGTCAAGATGAAGGTCAAAGGTCAAGGTCAACTATTCCTTTAATACCTTTGAAACTAACTGATGATCTTTAGTGAAATTTGGCACACTTATTTGATTTTCTAGGGTTACATCAAAGAAAACACAAATACAATCCTACATAAAGGTCAAGGTCACAGGCCAAGGTCAAAAGTTAACCTTCATCATAAGAAATACTAAATTTTCGATAAGCTGACGACTGTTAGTTGCATTTTACTTAAATATCATATAATTCAATCATATATATATACAGTATATATATATATATATATATATATATATATATATATATATATATATATATATATACTGTATATTATAATACTTAACATTAAAGGTCAAGATCAAAGAACAAAAGAAGAGTGTTAATAATGTTCTTTAAACTCTTCCTATTAACCATTTGTGGTGACGTCTTTTTTATTGTAGTATAGCTATAATTAGACGATTTTGTGGAGTGTATGAAGGATCTGTGGTAGTAAAAAGGGTTAATTAAGATAATTGAAAGCCTGCTAATTTTATAGAGGCCCTTCATAAACTAAATAAGATTGTCTTAATATCCAGTATGAAATGAAACCAACAGAACAGTACTGAACGGGTTACGTATCTTCACCATATTTTGCTGGCAAATTCGGTTGGTCAATGCAACGATTGTCCAAATTTTGTGTTTTTGTTATACAAAGGTCAAGGTGAATGGTGAAGGTCCCAGATTATGATCACTATTTCTTTCTTATAGATATTAAAAATTTGAATTATACCATATTCAAAATGCTACAAAATAGTATTACGCTGACCTTATTATAGATAAATATTCCAATGGTTAAGATTCAATGTGATCATAAATGTAATTATATATATACAGTATATATATATATATCTATCTATCTATCTATCTATCTATCTATTGCCTGACGCCGTGATCCCCGAAGGGGTGGCCACGAACGAACCGCCCCCATGCACCTCTGTCCCCAGTCAGTCGACGCCCCTCCCCCCAACCAGCACCGCCTTCGTTCATGTAGTTCCTCACTCCATCCTTCCACCTCATATTCGGTCTACCTCTCCCCCTCTGTCCACCTCGCTCTCGTACACCTCTTAGTCATTCTCTCGCTTTCCATACGTTCCATATGGCCGAACCATCTCAAGTTGTTCCTTTTCACACTTTCCAGCACATCTACCTCCACACCACACCTCCTTCTTACTTCCTCATTAGTCTGTCTATCCCTCCATGTAACTCCGCACGCACTCCTTAAGTAATTCATTTCCACTGCTCTCACTTGGTCTGAGTCTCTCAACCGTCCATGCTTCGCTTCCGTAAGTCAGTGTCGGGATTACCACACTGTCATGCAAGGACTTCTTCACTTCCATACTGACCACCCTATTTCTTGTTACTGCTTTTAGCGTTCCTACAACCCTCTTCCCCTGTTGTACCCTCTCCCGCACCTCTTCATCCATAGTCCCATCTTTACTCAACACACTGCCCAGATACTTAAAAGAGTTGACGATCTCCATAGCCTGACCGTTCAGCTTCACGTCACACTCTGTGACTTCACCCCTTTCGAAGACCATAACCTTGCTCTTCCCCGTATTTACCTTCAAATTCCGTTTTTCGCACACTGTTCCAAACTCATTTACCAGACCCTGCAACTCCCATTCATTATCACTCATCAGAACTGTATCATCCGCAAACAGCAGTATAGGTAGCTTCCACTCAATTCCCTCCCTTTTCAGCGATACACCAACATCCACTGCTCTTGATAGTATTTCTTTCATAACTCCATCCATATATACAGTAAACAACCACGGGGACATCACACACCCCTGTTTCAAACCAACATTCAGGTCAAAGAACTCGCTCTGCTCACTCTCCACACGTACTGCCGCCTTTGCACCCTCATACATGCTCTTCACTGCTTTCAGCAACTTGCCCTCTACTCCGTATATTCTAAGTACTTTCCACAAACCTTCTCTATCCACTCTGTCATAGGCCTTCTCCAAGTCCATAAAGGCAACATACACCTTTATATATATATATATATATATATTATATATTATTATGTTCTCTCCACTAACCAACTTCATAATACATATATATATATATACAGGGTGTCCATAAAGTCTCCTTACAATTTAAAATATTGATTACAAAAGCAAATGAACAGACAAATATGTGGAAATTATTACAAAATGAGGAGTAGATATTGATTTTTTTTGTTTACTCATTTAGTACATCTCTACATGGGCACCATTAGTTGCACGAAGCACATCAAGACGGTACTCGATTTCTTGCCATGTTCGCTGTAGCATAGCCTCATCAATGGTCGCAATGGCATCAGTGATCTTTTGCTTTAGGTCAGTGATGTCCCGTATCTCTGTTCGATACACGATATCTTTAACATAACCCCATAGAAAGAAGTCCAGGGAAGTGATATCTGGTGAACGAGGTGGCCAGGGAATCGGGCCATCCCTTCCAATCCACCGGTCTGTGAATGTTTGATTTAGGAACTCACGAACACGCAGTCCCCAATGTGGTGGTGCACCATCTTGCTGATAAATGATGGTTGGTTGAAGGTCATCTAGGTGTGGTGCCACATATTCAGTCAAAAGGTCAAGGTAAATATTTTCAGTAATTGTTTTCTCGTGGAAGAAAAATGGACCAATGGACAAATGCAATGTTATTAAAAACTTTGATAACCACCGAGTACATACAACAAATCTGATTAAAATATCTCATCAATTGCCTTGGTAATACATTTTTTAAATTGTAAAGAGACTTTATGGACACCCTGTATATTATATATATATATAATATAATATAATATATTATAATATATATAATATATATAATAAACCGATTTTACCTAAGAGATTCAATACTACTTGCAGAATTCTAAGTCGCAGAGTTGCAATTGTTTTTTTTGTTTTTTTTGTTTTTTTTATGGTAATGCGAAAACTGCACACCTACTTTATTTTGTATGTTGTTGAAGAGTAGGTCATAGTTTTCAGGAAGGGGGCGACGAGTAGACAGATGGAGAAATTGAGTTTTGGAAGCATTGAAAGTAACAAGGTTTTCTCTGCCCCAATTAGAGACAGTAGAGAGATCAGAAGATAGGTATTTTATGGCCTCCTTACGTGAGTTTTGGAGTTCCTGCTGTGAATAATTTTGTGGAAGGCTAGTTGAATAGTGTAATGTAAAGTCGTCAGCATATGAGTGAATGGGGCTGGAGGTGTAGTTAAGAAGATCGTTAATGAATAATAGGAAGATAATTGGACATAGGACAGAACCCTGAGGAACACTGGAGTTGATAGGATGATATAGTGAACGGTGGCCGTCCACAACCGCAGCTATGGAACGGCCAGAGAGAAAATTAATTAGAGACATAGGCACAGATGGAGGGATAGAAACTGAAGGAGGGTTGTTTAGAAATTAAAGATTTGTGCCAGGCTCTATCGAAGGCCTTCGATATATGTCTAGGTGCAATAGAATAGGTCTCACCGAAGTCCCGAATGGAGGATGACTAAGAGTTAGTAAGATAAGAAAGAAGATCACCAGTAGAGCGGCCCATAAGAAAGCCATACTGGCGGTCTGAGAGTAGGTTATGGGAAGATATATGCTTAAGAAATGTTGAGGCAAGAATAGTTTCAAAAACTTTAGAGATGCAAGAAATGAGAGCAATTGGACGATAGTTGGAGGGTTGAGAGCGGTCACCCTTCTTTACCATGACAGGTTAAGTGAAATAATATAATTATGTGAACGTTGAGGAAGCTGCGAGGACGGATAGATTTAGAAAGATGCGGGATCAGGTTCTATGATCTGATCTCAAACTCATAACCTGATAAATAAGGCAGTCAAAATCAGGGCGGCCGAAAAGGCTACCATTAGGACGTGAGACTGACACTGAACCTTACATGGATTATTCAGTATTGAAAGTGTATGTATGCATGCACAGTATGTATGTATGTATGTATGTATGTATGTATGTATGTATGTATATATGTATGTATGTACTGTAAGTATGTACGTTTGTTTGTATGTATGTAGTGATGCCAATATATTGGGTGTCGGGCCGAGGCTATAATAACTATAAATAATGCTGGAAGTCAATTTTCTTCACAGTGGGAAATGTGAACTAAGAGGAGGGGATTGAAAGAATATCCGCTTTTGTATGTAACGGCTTAACCCCTAGAGTACAGTCGCGGGCATTAATGCTGGCTATAAATTTTCAAAGTGATCGTAAATTGAATCAAATCTCCATATTTATTCCTTACTTGGTGTTTGGATAATGGAGGTTCGTTTAATAGTTCGAAGGTTCAAATGTATCATATTTTGCAATCGCGTCGACCTATGACGATATTTCACATATTATTTTAGTTATTTTATAACGATATTATTCAGTTTTGGAAGATCTCTCGGCATCAAAGGGATACAAACTATCTCAGTTAATCCTCAAACTACTGCAACATCATATACAGTATAACTGTTTTAAATTAAAGGACTTAAGTAATCGAAATAATGCTTGTAACATTTGAGAAACGTGACATTGAGAATTATTAAGCTATATTCTAAATAAATTCTCAATGACTTTATATTAGTATAGATAGACAACGCCCTTCCTATATATTTAAGAGTACAGCTCTATATCTGAATATACCATGACAACTGCTCAATTCTTTTCAGCGTTTCTGGTCGACCTTGGCCGGTTGGGCTCTCCATGACCGGCCACTTTGAAGTGTATTGTCACCAGATATTGCCACCACTTCCCCGGTAACTGACCTTCGGATTTTTTTTGAAACAGGTCAATTTGTTTCATGCTATGCCGAATAGGCATGAACGCCTTTTCCAGCAACTCTTGTTGTCAGCTCTTCTAGTAAGCAGCTTTTAAACTAAACTTTTATAAGAATTCCGTGCGTTGAAATACTTATCGCCTTATCGCCGATACCAATGCAGAATTGTCCCAAAATGTTGCCAGTTAACGCTTAAACGTTGTTGGTCATATTTATTAAACTTGATAATCTGTTTCACGTTACGGTCACCGCCTCCCACCTGGCTCCTTGATACATGTATCTTACCTGGATTATTTCCTTGTGTGAGGTTGGCTCTGCCTGCATATATATACAGTCATAGACTACAGTAGATCTGGACTAGACACGAAAATGGAACTTTGCAGTAAGGGACCCAAAATCGGAGATCGACCCCCCAAGTTCGAACCTCGAAACAGCGAAACTATCACATTTTCGCGGTTTCGAGGTTCGAACTTGGGGGTTTCTACTGTATTCTATGATTCAGTATATATACAGTATATGTTCCCGATTTCGACTCCTCTGTATTCTCAACTATATGGCTCAAACTTTCCTGTCATTCTCTTACTAAATATTTCTGTGCTGTCTATCTTTCCCCTAACTCCACCGACTTTCCCAAATTGTTTGACTATCTAATTCTAAACTCTACAGTGGAACACATTCTATCCATTTCTCCTTTCTCTGAAATCTCCATCTTATGAGATTTCAACGTTCACCACCGCCAATGGCTCTCCTCTCACACTACTGACCAACCTGGTGAACAAGCCTACGTCTTTTCTATCCTAAATGACCTAGAGAAGTTAGTTCAGCAACCCACCCGTATCCCGAATCGCCTCGGAGATCGGCCCAACATTTTGTACTTGTTTCTAGCATCTAACCCTTCTTCTTATACTGTCGATCTTTTCTCTCCTTTGGGCTCCTCCGACCATAAACTTATCTCTGTCACCTGTCCTATCTCTCCAGTACGGCCACCCGATCCTCCTAGCCGGCGGCGCTTGTGACACTTTGGTGCTGTCGACAGGGAGGCTCTCCGGCAGTACTTCTTTGATTTCCCATGGAATGATTTATACTTTCATGGCCGAGGACCCGAGGAGAGTGCTCAACGCATTACCGAGGTAATCTTCTCGGGCATGGAAGCGTACATTCCATTTTGTTTCTCTCAGTCTTATGCAATTTTGTTTTGGTTTACTCACGCTTGTTCTACTGCTGGCCGTAACAAGGAGGAAGCATTCAAACAGTACCGACGCCTTAAAACTCAAGAATCTCAATCTTCCTATGTTTCTGCCCGAAATCCGGAATCAAGCCAAATCTGTTCTTCGACTTGCTAAGCACTCTTTCATCAATAATAAATGCACTGAACTATCCAACTCCAGCTCTTCCCAAGCTTTCTGGCACCTAGCCAAAAACCTCTCCAACAATTTTTCTTTCTCGTCTTTCCCTCTCCTTTTCCACTCTGATGGCACAACCATCACTTTTTCCTCTGACAAAGCTGAACTCTTCGCTCAAACTTTTGCTAAAAACTCCACCTTGGATGATTCCGGTGCTATTCCTCCCACTCCAACTCCCTCTCTCCTACTTTTGCCTAATATCCTAATCTCTTCTAAAGAGGTACTTCCTACCCTCTCTGGGCTTAATACTAACAAGGCGTACGGTCTGGACGGTGTTCTTCCTGTTGTACAAAAAAACTGTACTTCCGTGCTGACTCCCTGCCTAGGCAAACTCTTTCGTCTCTGTCTCTCCTCTAACGTCTTCCCTTCTTGCTGGAAGTTTGCTCTCATTCAACCTGTCCCAAAGAAGGGTGACCGATCTCAACCCTCCAACTATAGTCCAATTGCTCTCATCTCTTGTTTCTCTAAAGTTTTTGAAACTATTCTTGCTTCCAAATTTCTTAAGCATTTCTCTTCTCATAATCTGCTCTCAGATTGCCAGTATGGCTTCCTTAAAGGTTGCTCTACTGGTGATCTTCTTTCATATCTTACTAAGTCTTAGTCATCCTCCTTTCGGGTCCTGGGACTTCGGTGAGACCTTTTCTATTGTGCTAGACATATCAAAGGCCTTCGATAGAGCCTGGCACAAATCTTTAATTTCTAAACTACCCTCTTCGGTTTCTATCCTTCCATCTGTGCCTTTGTCTCTAATTTTCTCTCCAGCCGTTCCATAGCTGCGGTTGTGGACGGCCATCGCTCACTTCCTCATTCTATCAACTCAGGGTTCTGTTCTATCTCCTATTCTCTTTCTAATTTTCATAAATGATCATCTCAACTGTACATCAAGTCCCATCCGTTCATACACAGACGACTCTACCTTACACTACTCAATTAGTTTTTCAGAACGCCCCAGCCAGCAATCCCTTAAAGACAAACTTAATGAAGCCATAGAACTTTATCTTCTGATCTAGCTACTATTTCCAATTGGGGTAGAGAAAACCTTGTTGCATTTTATACTTCCAAGACCCAATTTCTCAATCTTACTACCCGTTCGGAACCTCCAGAGGACTATCCCTTATTCTTCAACAATACAAAAATCAACCCTTCATCTTCTCTCAATATTCTTGGTGTTTTTTTTTCTTCTGCGCTCACTTGGAAGGACCATATTACCAGTCTTGCTAAGGCAGCCTCCCAGAAGCTGGGTGTGCTCAACCGCCTCAAGGGGTTCTTTACCCCTGCACAGCTTCTTGCTCTGTACAGGGGCACAGTGCGTCCTTTTATTGAGTATTGTTCACATGTGTGGGGAGGATCCTCTCACACCGCACTCCTAGACCAAGTAGAAAGGAAAACTTTCGTATCATTAACTCCCGTCCACTCACCAACTCTCTGCAATCTCTCTCTCTTCGTCGCAATGTTGTATTTCTCTCGCTATTCTATCGCTACTACAATAATCAGTGTACCTTGGAGCTTTCCCAGTGTATACCACCTCCTCTAGGGTATGTAGTACCCATCTTGCAACACAATCCCACCCCTACTCTGTGCAACTCTCCAACCCAGGAGTGAAATGTTATTCTCTGACTTCTATTCAACTGTTGAGCCCTGGAACTCTCTCCCAGAATTAGTCTTTCCCTCTTCCTATGACTTAAATTGCTTCAAACTCCGTGTGTCAAGGCATTTTAGCTCGAACGTCTCTTGATTTTGGCCCTGTCACTCTTTCAACTCTGGGAGAGGCACTTGCTGCAGGCAGTTCTGCCTTTTGTCTCCCTCATCCACATAAAAAAAAAAATATATATAATGTATATATTTACAGTATATACTGTATATATATATGTATATATATATACACATATATACATATATATATATATATATATATACTGTATATATATATTTTTTTCTTTCTATGTGATTGAGGGAGGCAAAAGGCATAACTGCCTATAGCTAGTGCCTCCCCCATAGTTGAAAGAGTGACAGGGCCAAAATCAAGGGACGTTCGAGCCAAAATGCCTGGACACACGGAGTTTGAAGCAATTTAAGTCATAGGAAGAGGGAAAGACTGATTCTGGGAGAGAGTTCCAGAGCTCAGCTGTTGAGTAGAAGAAAGTTTGAGAGTAACGTTTCACTCTTGGGTTGAAGATTTGCACAGAGTAGGGGTGGGATTGAGTTACAAGACGGGTACCACGTGCCCTACGTAAAGGAGGTGGTATACACTGGGAAAACTCTGAGGAACACTGATTATTATAGTAGCGATAGAATAGCGAGAGAGATGCAACATAGCGGCGGAGAGAGAGAGAGATGGTGAGTGGACGGGAGTTAATGATACGAAAGGCCTTCCTTTCAACTTTGTCTAGGAGAGCGGTGTGAGAGGAACCTCCCCACACATGTGAACAATACTCAATACAAGGACGCACTATGTGCAGGGGAAAAGAACCCCCTAAGGCGGTTGAGCACACCCAGCTTCTGGGAGGCTGCATTAGCAAGACTGGTAATATGGTCCTTCCAACTGAGAGCAGAAGAAAAAGAGACACCAAGAATATTGAGAGAAGATGAAGGATTGATTTTTGTATTGTTGAAGAATAAGGGATAGTCCGCTGAGAGTTCCTTACGGGTAGATAGATAGAGAAATTGGGTTTTGGAAGCATTAAAGGTAACAAGGTTTTCTCTGCCCCAATTGGAGATAGTATTTAGATCAGAATTTAAGAGTTCTATGGCTTCATTACGTTTGTTGTTGAAGGATTGCTGGCTGGGGCGTTCTGAAAAACTAATGGAGTAGTGTAAGGTTGAGTCGTCTGCATATGAATGGATGGGAATTGAGGTACAGTTGAGATAATTTATAAAAATTAGAAAGAGAATAGGAGATAGGACAGAGCCCTGAGGAACACCAGAGTTTATAGGGTGAGGAAGTGAACAATGGCCGTCCACAACCGTGGCTATGGAATGGCTGGAAAGGAAATGAGAGACAAAGGCACAGATGGAGGGATAGAAACCGAAGGAGGGTAGTTTAGAAATTAAAGATTTGTGCCAGACTCTATCGAAGGCTTTCGATATGTCTAGTGCAATAGAAAAAGTCTCACCGAATTCCCGAAAGGAGGATGACCAAGAGTTAGTAAGATATGAAAGAAGATCACCAGTAGAGCGACCCTTAAGGAAGCCATACTGGCGATCTGAAAGCAGATTATGAGAAGAGAAATGCTTAAGAAATTTGGAAGCAAGAATAGTTTCAAATACTTTAGAAAGACAAGAGATGAGAGCAATTGGACGATAGTTGGAGGGTTGAGAGCGATCACCCTTCTTTGGGACAGGTTGAATGAGAGCAAATTTCCAGCATGAAGGGAAGATGTTAGAGGATAGACAGAGACGAAAGATTTTGCCTAGGCAGGGAGTCAGCACGGAAGCACAGTTTTTGAGAACAACAGGAGGACACCGTCTGGACCGTACACCTTATTAGTATTAAGCCCAGAGAGGGTAGAAAGTACATCTTTAGAAGAGATTAGGATATTAGGCATAAGTAAGAGAGAGGAGGGTGGAGAGGGAGGAATAGCACCGGAATCATCCAAGGTGGAGTTTCTAGCAAAAGTTTGAGCAAAGAGTTTAGCTTTGACAGAGGAAGAAGTGATGGTTGTGCCATCAGAGTGGAAAAGGAGATGGAAAGACGAGGAAGAGAAATTGTTTGAGAGGTTTTTGGCTAGATGCCAGAAAGCTTGGGAAGAGCTAGAGTTGGATAGTTCAGTGCATTTATTATTGATGAAAGAGTGTTTGGCAAGTCGAAGAACAGATTTGGCTTGATTCCGGGCAGAAACATAGGAAGAATGAGAGTCTTGAGTTTTAAGGCGTCGGTACCGTTTGAATGCTTCCTCCTTATTGCGGACAGCAGTAGAACAGGCGTGAGTAAACCAAGATTTTTTAGCATTAGTCTGAGAGAAAGAGAATGGAATGTATGCTTCCATGCCCGATAGGATTACCTCGGTAATGCATTCAGCACTCTCCGAGGGTCCCCGGCCACGGAAGCAGAAATAATTCCTTGGGAAATCAAAGAAGTACTGCCGGAGAGCCTCCCAGTCGGCAGCGCCGAAGTGCCACTAGCGCCGCCGGCTAGGAGGATCGGGGGGCCGTACTGGAGAGATAGGACAGGTGACAGAGATAAGTTTATGGTCGGAGGAGCCCAAAGGAGAGAAAAGATTGACAGTATAAGAAGAAGGGTTAGAAGTTAGAAACAAGTCAAGAATGTTGGGCCGATCTCCGATGCGATCCGGGATACGGGTGGGTTGCTGAACTAACTGCTCTAGGTCATTTATGATAGAAAAGACGTAGGCTTGTTCACCAGCTGGGTCAGTAGTGTGAGAGGAGAGCCATTGGCGGTGGTGAACGTTGAAATCTCCTAAGATGGAGATTTCTGAGAAAGGAGAAATGGATTGAATGTGTTCCACTGTAGAGTTTAAATAGTCAAAGAATTTGAAAAAAGTTGGTAGAGTTAGGGGAAAGATAGACAGCACACCAATATTTAGTAAGAGAATGACAGGAAAGTTTGAGCCATATAGTTGAGAATTCAGAGGAGTCGAAATCGGGAACAGGAGAGCAAGTGAGTTTGTTGTGCACGTATGCACAACATCCGCCTCTGGCTTTGAAACTAGGATAGTGAAAGTAGGAGGATTCAGAGAAGGGGCTGCTGGATGTTGCTACAGACACCTGATTTCGGTGAGGAAGAGAAGATCAGGTTTGTAGGAGGAGAGATGGTGTTCAACAGAGTGAAAGTCAGAGGAAAGTCCGCGAATGTTGCAGAAATCAATATATATATATATATATATATATATATATATATACGTCATGAAGAGCAGGCGTCATATGACGCGTCAGGCCCGCCGGCCAATCATGAGCGTGTGAACCTCCGCCCAAGCGAGGAAGGCACACGTACATACACACGCACATACTAACACCTCGCGGCCTCCCTTATCTCTTTCTCCTTGCAACTTCACACTACATCTTATACTCTATCAATGATATAAAATACTTCCAAGTGTCACAGACAAGAATAAAGACAACCACTGATCTGTCTGTGACAACATGAATACTAAGAAAGAAAGAACATCGTTCTACGATTATTATAGCCCATATCACTGCCCTGGCGAGCGCTAGCGAGTACGAGTACATTCTGGCAAGCTGGCCAGCATAACACCCCGCCCAAGATGTGGGACGTTTTAACCCCAGGTAAACGCCACATCTGACCAGACAGAATGCCCACCAACCCCGCATCACCCAGCTACTCCCCCAAGTTGTGAAAACAAGGCACAATCACAAACATAAAATGCTTCACTATATAAACAAAATCTACACAACACTTCCCCAAAATAATAGTATCACTTAACAATATTACGCTCAACGAGCAAGCTTCAACAAGCCTAGCCTACTAAGACAAAAACTCAGAATGTCTTAGATTCTTGCTGTAACATACTGCACTTATATACTATCAAAAGAAAGAGTTTTTATGTGAGGTTTTTGTATTATTTTTAATAGTGTTTTTGGCGGCTTTGCACTACAGGGGCAAGCCTAATTTTTCTCCGCTCAACCCAACACACCTGTGGTGATCTACCCTGGGTCCTCCACCCTAGACAAACAGTCAGCTATCACGTTGTCACAACCGGCAATATGGCGAATGTCTAGGTTATACTCCTGCAACATTAAGGACCATCTGGTTAGCCTCATATTCCGGTTGTGGAACTGATTAAAAAACTTCAAAGGGTGGTGGTCAGTGTAGATCACCACGACTGGGCCAAAAGCGGGAACATACACTTCAAAGTGCCTGAGCGCCAGCACAATGGCCAGAAGCTCCTTCTTTACCACTGAATAGTTCTTTTGTGCTGAGTTGAACTTCTTGGAAAAGAAACTTACTGGGTGTTCCACACCTTCTGTGTCTGTTTGCAACAAGACGGCACCAGTCCCTACACCGCTAGCATCTGTCGCTAGCTGAAAAGGTCTTGAGAAGTCTGGAGCCCTGAGTATGGGGTGAGTGCACAAAAGATGCTTCACCAGTGAGAATGCTTTCTCACACTCAGGTGCCCACCCAAACTTTTTCGTCTTTGCAAGTAGGTCAGTCAGAGGAGCCAGCACCGAGGAGTATCCGCGGATGAATCTGCGATAATACCCAATCATGCCCAAGAACCTCATGATTTGTCTTTTGGTGGTCGGCCTGGGGAACTGGTTAATAGCCTGTATCTTGGTTTGGGGGGGGCACACCTGGCCTAACCCTACCACAAACCCTAAGTACTGCACAGTTGCCTGAACAAAATCGCATTTGCCCAGATTGACCACCAAATGAGCCTCACTTAGCCTCCTGAACAATGCCCCGATGTGCTCGCAATGGCTTTCAAAGTCATCATCGTAAATTATTACATCATCTAGATAAACGGTACAGTTAGGGATCTCCGCCACTAACTCATTCATCAGGCATTGGAAGGTTGCAGGTGCATTCTTCAACCCATACGGCATAATGTTGCAGTGGTAAGTGTTCCCATCCACCACAAACCCACACACCAGCTTCGCCCGCTCAGACAATGGCACCTGCCAGTAGCCTTTGACAAGATCCACCTTGGTCAGGTAACGTGCACACCCGATCTTGTCAACACTGTCATCTACGCGGGGAAGAGGGTAGGCATTGGTGGGGGTTAAGCCGTTCAACCGCCTGAAGTCAATGCAAAACCTGACCTTGCCGTCTGGTTTAGGCTGCAGAGTGACGGGAGATGTCCACCTAACCGCCCCTTTTTCTATCAGCCCCCTCTCCAACATGTAGCCTAATTCCGCTCGGAGAGCCGGAAGTTTAATGGGAGGTACACGATAGGGCACTGATTAAAAGGGGGGGTGGTCTCCAATGTCTACATCGTGCACCGCATGAGTTGTGAGGCCTGGGTGCTTGGCAAAGACAGTGGGGTATAAACTGAACAGGTGCTGGATCGCTGCACGCTGTTGCTCAGGCAGGTGCTCAAGCGCTTCCACAGCCACCTGGCTCGTGTTCCCCGCCCACTGATCCGCCGAGACATGACAATCCCAACTTTCCTCCACCTGTGCCTCACTGCCCCCCTCTCCTTCTCCACCTTGGCCGCTGCAGACCAACACAGGGACAGCAGGCTGCTCAGGTGGGCGCCTCACGAACTCTTTTAACAGGTTCACATGACAGAGCTGATTTTTCTTTCGCCTATCCGGAGTAGCCACAAGGTAATCTAGGTCAGATAACTTCCTCACGACCTTGTAAGGACCGACATACTTGGCAGACAGGGGATGGCCTACTAAGGGCAATAAGACCAAAACCTCCTGTCCTACCACAAACTCCCGGAGCTTTGCTTTTATGTCATACCGATCCTTCATCAAGGCCTGATTACCCACCAAATTTCTCCCTGCCAACTCCAGGCTTTTCAGCATCCTGTCTCTACTCTCGAGGACATACTTAATTAGAGAACATGGCGACACAGTCCCTTCCCAGATCTCTCTCACCATGCTCAGAGGACCTCTAACCTGATGCCCGAAAACTAACTCATTGGGGCTAAACCCATGGCTCTCCCCAGGTACCTCGCGTGCCGCAAACAAAACGTACGGTAGCCCCAGGTCCCAATCCTTGCCATTCTCCATACAGTAGCACCGCAACATGCTTTTCAAAGTGGAATGCCATCTTTCCAACACCCCTTGACTCTCTGGGTGATAAGCTGAAGAGACAACCGTATTGATCCCATGCTGCTGCATGGTCTGTTTAAAGAGAGTGGACGTGAAATTTGACCCTTGGTCCGACTGAATTTCCTGCGGGTACCCGTATCTCGAGCAATACAACAGCAAGTTTCGCACAACAGTTTTAGACTTGCCATTTCTCATAGGGTATGCATCAGGGTAGCGAGTGGAGACGTCCATGAGGGTTAGCAAAAATCTGTTGCCTGCACCAGTGGGAGGCAGAGGGCCTACCATGTCAATGACAACCTTGCTGAAGGGAGGACCAATAGCAGGCACTGGGTGCAACGGAGCCTTAGGTATGCTCTGGTTCGGCTTTCCCACCCTCTGGCAGGTACCACACATCGCCACCCAGGCCGAAACTTGGGCTTTAATACCAGGCCACCAGAACAACCTAGATAACGAGGCCAACGTTTTACTCACACCCAAGTGACCTGCCAACGGAACATCGTGCGCCAACCGCAACAGGCTATCACGACACTTTTCAGGTACCACCAACTGGTCAACCACTCTTGCCCCACCATCCCAACTACGTCTGGGATCCAAAAAACGGCGATACAGAATTCCCCCAACATGAAAAAAATCTCCCGGCTTTGCATCCCCGTCCTCATCGAGTTCTATAGCCCCGTTCTCACAACTCTCAAGCCCAGGATCTTCTATTTGCAACCGACATATATCAGAGGGTGCCAACCTGTCCAAATGCTCCTGGAGCAACTTGTGGCCACCCCCGATACTGGGCTGCTCAAGCCTTGCCTGCTTCGCCTGGGAACGTTTCTGTCGCGGAGTGCTAACACGCCCTACCATGTCACTAGGGGGGACAGGTTCTGGGGCCACTCCGGACCTCAAAATGGGTGCAAGTACCGAGTCACCAAGGAGTGTCGCTGGGTCCAAACTCTCAACCCGACCACCAGCCTTGACTTTCTCCTTCCGACCCTTCCTCCGCTGGTCTGAAACTTGGGTACTAGGCTGTGACACCTGAGCGGACTGAGACCTGGTGACAGCACACGCCATCTGCGGCATCTGGCACCTCTCGAGCCACTCTTGCCCCTCCCTAGTCGTGTCGGCCGCCCTCTCGGCAACGACTAAGGGTGGAACCTCGGAAGTGGACACCGCAAAGTCGTTACCGAGAAGGAGGTCGACCCCCTCAACTGGCAATTTCTCCACAACACCCACATCCAACTCCCGTGTCACACCGTCCACCTCAAGCTCCACTCTGACCACTGGGTAAGACCGCGTAGCATTGATGCCTTGAACCACCACAACCCGAGCTGCGTTAATAGGCTTGCCAGTGAAGTTCTTAACAAGTGTCTGAGAAGTGCCCGTATCACGCAGCAACTCAAGCCTATGCTCCACACCAGCCCACCTCACAGTGCCGTGCCCCCTATGACCACAAAAAACATCTCGGACGGGTGACGAGCCTTTCTGCTGCTTCTGCACCGACTGTGACTTCGCAACCGACTGTTTACCCGGGCAAACGCGGAAGACCTCAAAGACACACCGATGTTGCTCACTAGTGACACCACTGCTGTAGGCGGTGTGCTCGGACATGAGCGCGCAATATGCCCCTTCTTATGACACTTGAAACACTCCACTTCACTCTTGGACTTCCCCTGAGGTGGATAAGGGCCCTGACCTTTCTTTAACGGGAAGGGTTTTGAGTTGGGATCAAAATTGGCAACAGTACTCTTAAATGGGTAATTAGTTGTGTCATTAATTCGGGGAAAGAAACTGTTCTGGAAAGAAGTCAAGAAAGTTAGGGAAGGTAGCAAGGGAAACAGTAAGGGTGTGAAAGATAAGAATGGGAGAATGCTAGCCGAGAAGCAAGAGAGAGTCGAAAGATGGAGGGAGTACTTCAGTGAGTTGCTAAATGTAAGGAATGAAGAGCCAGCAAACATAGCTGGATATGGTATGGGAGGGAGAAGAAGAGAAGTAGTGGAGGAGGAGGTGGGGATCAGCAGGTCAGAAGTGTGGGAAGCCATGAAAAGAGTGAAGTTGGGGAAATACCAGGAACAGATGGAGTGTGTGGGGAAATGTTGAGGTATGGTGGTGAGATAGTGATAGAATGGGTATGGAAAATGTGCAAACTAGCATGGGAGAAGGGGAGTGCACCCGATGACTGGAAGACTGGCATAATAGTCCCCCTATATAAGGGCAAAGGGGAAAGAGGAGTGTGTGGTAACCACCGAGGAATATGTCTTCTAAGCGTAGTAGGGAAGGTATACAGTAGGGTAGTGATTGAGAGAGTGAAAGTGAGAACGGAGAAATGGATAGGCGACGAACAGGGAGGCTTTAGGAAGGGAAGAGGATGTGTAGATCAGATTTTTACCCTGAATTGTGTTGTGGAGAAGTATCTGGAGAAGAAACAAAAGGTGTATGTTGCCTTTATGGACTTGGAGAAGGCCTATGACAGAGTGGATAGAGAAGGTTTGTGGAAAGTACTTAGAATATACGGAGTAGAGGGCAAGTTGCTGAAAGCAGTGAAGAGCATGTATGAGGGTGCAAAGGCGGCAGTACGTGTGGAGAGTGAGCAGAGCGAGTTCTTTGACCTGAATGTTGGTTTGAAACAGGGGTGTGTGATGTCCCCGTGGTTGTTTACTGTATATATGGATGGAGTCATGAAAGAAATACTATCAAGAGCAGTGGATGTTGGTGTATCGCTGAAAAGGGAGGGAATTGAGTGGAAGCTACCTATACTGCTGTTTGCGGATGATACAGTTCTGATGAGTGATAATGAATGGGAGTTGCAGGGTCTGGTAAATGAGTTTGGAACAGTGTGCGAAAAACGGAATTTGAAGGTAAATGCGGGGAAGAGCAAGGTTATGGTCTTCGAAAGGGGTGAAGTCACAGAGTGTGAGGTGAAGCTGAACGGTCAGGCTATGGAGATCGTCAACTCTTTTAAGTATCTGGGCAGTGTGTTGAGTAAAGATGGGACTATGGATGAAGAAGTGCAGGAGAGGGTACAACAGGGGAAGAGGGTTGTAGGAACGCTAAAAGCAGTAACAAGAAATAGGGTGGTCAGTATGGAAGTGAAGAAGTCCTTGCATGACAGTGTGGTAATCCCGACACTGACTTACGGAAGCGAAGCATGGACGTTGGTGAGAGACTCAGACCAAGAGTGAGAGCAGTGGAAATGAATTACTTAAGGAGTGCGTGCGGAGTTACATGGAGGGATAGACAGACTAATGAGGAAGTAAGAAGGAGGTGTGGTGTGGAGGTAGATGTGCTGGAAAGTGTGAAAAGGAACAACTTGAGATGGTTCGGCCATATGGAACGTATGGAAAGCGAGAGAATGACTAAGAGGGTGTATGAGAGCGAGGTGGAGGGACAGAGAGGGAGAGGTAGACCGAATGAGAGGTGGAAGGATGGAGTGAGGAAGTACATGAACAAAGGCGGTGCTGGTTGGGGGGAGGGGTGTCGACTGACTGGGGACAGAGGTGCATGGGGGCGGTTCATTCGTGGCCACCCCTTCGGGGATCACGGCGTCAGGCAATAGATAGATAGATAGATAGATTAATTCGGGGGGGTGGAGTGGTACGCCTCTTGTTACCTGCCTCAGCTCTCTGTGCAGACCCGCACCCACGAATCAATGACAACCTGAGGTCAGCCAGCTCAGCCACCTCCTGCAGAGTTTTAGGTTGCTTTTCTTTCAGGTTAAGAGTCAAGTCACTGCCAGTACATTTGAAAAATTGTTCTAACAACACTAATTGCTTCACTGCATCAAAAGTAGTTGCCTTCTCCGACCTTAACCAATTCTCAAATGCATCTGACGGCTCTCTAGCGTGTTCCTGGAAAGTACTCTCCTTTCTCTTAGGAACAGCCCTAAACTTCAGCCTATAGGTATCTGGCTGCAATTCATACGCCCTCAGGACAGCCTCTTTCAACGCCTCATAATTCACGCAGGAATCTAGGGGCAAAGCATCGTACGCCTTGAATGCTTTCTCCGTCAATCGTGACGAAACAAGGGCTGCCCACTTCTCCTCGGGCCATTGGTGCTCCCGGCACTTTTTCTCAAAACGGAGAAAGAATTCTGTAACTCCTATCTCATCAAACACTGGAACCAACTTTAGTAGATGCGACAGGGACTGGTCATGGGGTCGACCCCCCTGGACGACCCGGTTCCTCGTCACCTCTATACGAGTTTTCTCTAGGTCAATATCGGCACAATACCTTGCAGACTCAGCCTGATACCAATACTTATGCTCAGACTCATGCTTTTGCTGCTCGAGCTCAGCCTCATGCTTCCGCTGCTCGAGTTTGGCGAGCTCGAGCTGAAACAACATCTCGGGAGTCAAACCCTGAGGAGGGGGTGCTACTACCGGGGACCCACCCAGTGAGTCACCTAGAGGCTTACCCAACCGCCAGCGGACATCGGCCTGCGGGAACGTACTCGGCTCCGGAACCCGAGGGGGGGCCATGATAGGAGTTGAGTGGAATGGGGGCTGGGACTATGGTTAATTTAGATAAGTGGACTGTATATTATTGATTTTGAAGAAGTATTAACCATATAGAATATTTTACCCATTGATGAACTCAACTGGTGATTGGAGGATGGCGGAAAATAGGCTAGATGACTTGAAGTGGTTAGTAAGGTAAACAGCGTATGAAAAGAGGCTAGGATAGGATAGATATTTACGTTAAGTTGTGCTAATTAACAAAGATGATGATGTAGTGACTATATGGAATATGAGATGAAAAGTGAAGCGAAACACGTGGTGAAGTAACTATGGAAAGAAGGCTTAGCGTGTGTAGCTGGGACGGAGGTTGGTTGGAGAGTGAGCGAGCGAGGTATGTTTGTCTCTGTCGTGACATACCGCGCACGCGCATAACATATGGAAAATGTATCCCATCCTTTTTACAATGAGATACTTATGAACAATCTTAAATAATACAAATATATATATATATATGGGATTAATAATCCTACAATACTTTCCCATATACTACTATAGAATAATATATTCTACCCAATCATGGAACGTTCGACCAAGGTTATGGAAGCGTTCAACTTAAGACTACGGAACGATACGTAACGCTACATCAACCCAGATTACGTAACATCGAGACTGTTCATACTAGTTTGAGTACACTAAGTATGGACATATTCCCACCAACAGAAAATATACAAAATTTACATGATTAGATTTGCCCGGAGGCAATCTTATCCCGCCAAACTTGGGAGGATATCTGGGCTGCCTGTCGACGTGGGTGTCCGCCGGACGCGTCAACAGGGTGCGCTGAAGTAGAAGCCAGAGAGGGGACTTCAATGGATAACTGATCCGAGGGGGTGTCCTTGCGATCGAGGTCACCCTCAAGAGGATATAGTCGGACTGTTGGCCGTGTGATTACTCCAGTCCTGGTGCGAACCTTTGCTACCCGAACCTCACCATCACGACCTGGTAACAACTCCTCTATCCGACCCAATTTCCAAAATGCGCGCGGGCCCTCCTCATGGATGGTTACCACGTCCCCTACCCTAGGCCAATGACCTTTTAATGGTGTTAGTTTATTTTTGTTTGCGCTTCCCTTAAAGTCACCAGATATTCTGTTGACCAGCGATGCCAAATATCTCGCGATAATTTACGAATATATTTGTAGCGGGCCGATATCATGTCCTTACTTATGTAGTCTGGATCTTCCATAGTATCCTCGTCATGCTCTTCAGGAAGATCCCGCAGTCTGTATCCACGTACCAGTACTGAGGGTGTGATTGGGGTAAGGTCTTCCAAATCACCAGAAGCATAGTATAGAGGGCAATCATTTACGGTGGCTTCAATCTCCAAGAGTATGGTGTTGAGTTCCTCAATCGAGATGAGAGCTCTAACCAACACCTTCTTCAGACCTGCCTTCACGATGCCTATGGCTCTCTCCCATATGGCGCCAAACCAAGGCGCTCTGGCGGGAATGAAACGCCATTCGCATTTTACATCTGCTAGGCAGGTCTGAATCTTAGGATTGTTGCTCACTTCTTTGAGATATGTAGATGCCCCTATGAAAGTCTTTGCATTGTCACTCGGCATGATACGTGGATATCCCTGTCTACTGCAGAATCTTCGGAAGGCATGTAGGAAGCTATCACAAGTGAGGTTGGTGACCAGTTCCAGGTGAATTGACCTGGTAACAGCTCAGGTGAAAAGTATCATATATATACACCTTAAGATTGGGTGAATCTTTCACAGGATTGCTTCACTGTAGTCAACCCCGGTAACTTTGTAAGGGTCACCTGGGGTGGTTCGCAGGTTTGGTAAGGGAGGAATTCCGACGGGATCGTAATGTGTTCCCTGTACTCTTCTACACTTTAAGCATTTGCGAAGGACTTTCTTGACCACCTGCCTGATTCTAGGCACCCACCATCGTTGGCTTACATAGGTGACTATATGACCAACCCCATAATGACAACAGAGTCGGTGACACCTATGGATGATAAGATGGGTGAAGGGATGATTGGGGGGCAGTAGTATTGGATACTTACTTGCCTCAGAGAGGGCTGCCAATCGTAATCTGCCTCCGCAATGTATCAAGTCCCCCTTCAAGTGTAAGCCCAACTGGTTGATCAGGTTATTCATAGACTTTGTTCCCTTAACCAGTAATTTATATTCCTGCGTATATATTTCTTGTTGACAGAGCTTATGTAATAATTTATCTGCAATTCTGATCTCCTTCACATTGAGGTAAGCACTACCTGTGGGCGGTGTGCCTTTAATTTTTGCTTTTACATTTTCTACAAATCGTATCACCCATGCTGTAACACGTTGTAACTTCTCATAGCTGCTGAATCTATCCCAGTCCCATAACCGTGTGTCTTCGTCAGGCACCGAGTCAATTACCGGTGCCACAATAGCAGTGTGTTGCTCGCTCAAATCTATATTCTCTGGCCATTCGTTGGGATCATTAAGCCAGCATGGGCCAATCCACCACAACGCAGAAGATTTGAGAAATTTAGCAGAGACACCACGAGTAATGCAGTCACTTGGATTCTCTTTGGTAGACACATACCGGAACTGTGCGGTTGGGAGCAGGGTACGAATCTCGTCGACACGGTTGGTGACGTACACTGGTAGCTTCTTTCGGCTATGTAACCAGTAGAGCGTAATTTGGCTGTCACTCCATATAACTGTCTCCGAGATATTTAGCAAATTTTTAAAAGTTTCCTCTACAAAGTGAACGAGTCTAGCAGCCAACAAAACTGCAGTCAGCTCTAATTTTGGGATGGAAAAGGATTTGATCGGGGCGACTTTCACCTTTGCCATGACTAGACGGCTGCCACTTTTGTCAACAAAGTATATGGCGGTGCCGTACGCGACCTTGCTAGCGTCTGAGAAGGCATGAATGGAAACAGGATGGTCCAAGACCACTCTCCGAGGAAAATTAAAACCCTTACAGAGACGAAGATCCAAAATAATGTCTTCCCACTCCTGAACCAGATCGCTAGTCAAAACCTCATCCCAACCTAATTTTATCCTCCATAATTGCTGAAGGAATAATCTTGATTTGATCGACACCGGTAGAACTATCCCCAAGGGGTCAAAAAGTTTAGCCGTCATACTCAAGCAAATTCGTTTTGTAATCTGCGAATATTGCGCGTACTGAACGCCGAATGAGAGGGTATCGGTGTCCGTTTTCCAAAACAACCCTAGCACTCTAACATGTTCCTGGTGTACAGCCGCCACACCATCCCGTTGCAGTACAGTCCGCAAAACAGAATTATTAGTCACCCATTCACGCAAATGTAGATGGGCGTCATTCATAATTTCTCGGACTACAGCATAGGTATCAATCAGGAAATCTTCTTCATTTCCTGTACCCAGTAAATTGTCTATGTACAACCCTGACCGAATCTGATGAATAACCTGCGGATCTGCACTGACATACAACAAATGTTTTAAAATGGTGGCGTTTAAAAGGAATTGGGAACAAGTCACGCCAAATAAAACTGCCCGGAACCGGTAACAAATTAGGGGGGAATCCAGTTGCCTTGGATATTTAGGCCACATAAATCGCGTATAGTCCTGGTCGTCCTCATGGAGTCTTAACATCAGAAATGCCTTCTCAATATCAGACACCCAGGCATACTTACCGAGTCGAAACCGAAGCAAAACCTGCGCCAAGTCTGGCACCAGTGAAGGTCCAGTGTACAGGCAGTCATTAAGACTAGGATGACGTTCACTCATCTTGGCGGTACAGTCGAAGACAATACGCACTGGCGTAGTTTTGCTCTCCTTGACTACACCATGATGAGCCAAGTACTGCCCGGTTTCTGATGTATCAAAAGGCACCTCTTCTATAAAACCCCGGGACACCTGTTCCTTTATGACTTTTGAGTATTCCTCGCAAAAGTCAGGCTCCTTGATGAATCTTTTCTGAAGTCCCCGAAGACGGCCTATGGCCAAACCCTTGTTAGATGGCAGCTGATCCTTGGAATTGTTCCAGGGCAGTCTCACTTTATACTGTTGGCTGTCGGGATCGTAGGTAACGGTATCCTCATACGACGATAGTGCTTGACGCTCAACCAGTGAGTATTCCTTAGGGGTTATCCCGATATGATCTAATTCCCACAAAACATTTAAGTCATTTTTGCATGGTGGAATATTACCAGTGGACATGTATTCGTCCATTGGTGTTACTGCTACTTTCAATACAGTAATTACTTCTGTGCTGGAGCTGGTAGGCTGTGTCACATATGAACCACTTATGGCGTACCCGTACTTGGTAGGAAGCAGAATTAGGCTACTCGACCTTTTATACCCAGGTCGCACTATATTGTAGTAGTGATCCGCACCGATGAGCAGCTCCAGCTGATCTGTGTCCGTTGCGTGAGGATCGGCTAATTTTATGCCTTTACTTTGTAAACTAACCAGTTTAGACTTTAGGTTAAGTTCACCTTTATGTTCTGGCAATTCATCAACCACTATTGCGTCTAGATGATGAAATTTACCTCTGTGTTTGTATTGCAGTGCCACAACATTATATTCCCTAGAGGCTTGTTTCCCGGTAAATCCGTGAAGACATAATTCCTCAGTTCCTTTAGAAATGTAGGAAAGGGAGGATAGAACAGAAGACTTCACAAAGGTCCTCTGAGAACATTGGTCAAGTAGCGATCTGATTTTAACACAATTATTATCCTTACCCTTTACCGGCAGCTGTACAGTGGGCAAGATTACTGTATTTTTACCTGTGGCAACAGACATTGTAGTTGAAGTAGCAGCAGTCTGCTCTCTCTTGGTGTTATCCTCCGCTGGTCTAATTTCCTTCCCTTGTTTTTGTGTACACAGGGAATGAAAGTGTTTGCCCTTACAAAACTTGCAGCTTCTTATGTTAGGATTAGTACAACCCGAATGGCCATGCTCTTTTGACAAGCACCCAGTGCAGAGACGTAGTTGACGGGCTCTGTTAACTTTAAGAGGCCCTGTCTTAAACTTCATACACTTGTACCATAAATGATTGGTGCCACTACACAGAACACAGTTGAATTTCTTGTACTCACTTTGGGCGGTAAACGTTGCCGTAGCCATGGGTGTACCCCCTACTCTGTCTTGCCCCGCCATATTGTACACTTCAGCCTGGAAGCAATGGGTGAATTTCTTATAATCCAGGCTCGAGTCTCCCATTTCCCGTTTTATGGTCTCTTTTAGTGGTGATGGTAACTTATTGACAAGAGTCACCACACAAAATTCCTCCAAACAAATACCATGGCTAATGATTGACCTCATCACACTCTCTGTATTGGCATAGAAGTCTTTCAGGTCAGCTGTTTGGTGTTTGGGTGACACTAATTGATTGAATTTGATAACGTAAGCTGCCTTGATTCGATCTGGATGCCCATATGTCTCTTGCAGGAGCTCTATTCCTGGGGCATAGCTTGCACCTTCGATAATGAATCCTTTCGACTAGCTTATGTGCATCACCCAGAAGCTGACCCTTTAGATAGGTGAAGCGTTGTATTTCTGTGAGGTCGGGATTGTCATGGATGGTACACTTGAACATCTCCCAAAATCCCGACCACAATGTGGCATCACCCTCAAATTTTGGAAGAGTAAGATGTGGTAATTTGACTGCGGATTTCTTTGGCTCTTTCTTGACCTCTGGTGTCAAGATCCCCTTCAGTGTGGCAACGATTACTTGTATGCCCTCCATATATAGGGTATCCTCTCTTATCACCTCGATATACTCGGCGTCTTCGTAAGTGTCTGCCAGGTCCTCCTGTGTGACCTCATACTTGTCAAGTTGCTTTTGAATACTGAGCAACCTGGCCTCCACCTCCACTCTAGACGCCGAATCAAGGAATTCGTCAATGTCAGAGGTCAAGACCGTCAAAGAGCCCTTAAGCCCAGCCCGACGCTTTTGTACACTTTTAGCCATGATTATACGGGAATAAATTTGACGTTACATCAAACTATCAAACTATCAATGCCAGACCGAATAAGTTGCGGACAACAATACAGTACTCCGAGAAATCAAATTAAATCGCGAGCCGAAAATAAAACACCCTCACGAAAAATCGCGAGCTGAAAATAAAACACCCTCACGAAAAATGCGGAATAAGAATTGTGCTCAATGTAGACTAGCAATCTGGAGCTTTTCAATTTAACTCCTTACATAATAGTTATGAAATTATAGAATCATTACACCATAAGTTAAGAAAAGCCGGGAGGGAAATTTAGTACAATACAGTATAGGCTAAAAGTCTCTAGATGTAAAAAAAGAGAGGTACCGTTTAAAGTTATAATTAATTCAAGAATTTTAAGAGAGAGAGAGCCTATAGGGTAATTTAAACAGGCTAAGCTCAATGGGTACCGCTAATTTTATATTATTAAATTTAATAAATGTGAAAAGAAAAGTTCATCTCAAGAAGTCACAAGGAAAAAAGTTTTGAGTTGGATTAACACACACTCAGCCTATCAGCTATCATATTACCCTGCCTTCAGGGCACACGACGAGAGTAGAATTTAGAAAGATATGTGAATGAATAACCTTTAAATTTTAAAGAAGTTATTTGACAGTATAATTTTGATCTAGATTTAAATTATTATACAGTACAGTATGGATGAATTTAATCTTAATGTCGTGCCAATTGTGCAATATTTTCTAGGGCTAAAGTAGTTTTAATATAATTTAATGAGCCCGAAAAAACATTTAAAGTAGGCTAATTATTGTTTTGAGTACTGTACTGGATCAGATTTATAACTTTTCATTCTGGGTAAAACTCCCGTCGCAGCCCTGACCTATCCACTAGTTTCCACATCCTGTCCCAGTGGTGGTCAGGCACCTGGGGCGGCCAGAGCAAAGAGCGGACGAAAAAACCCCGACAGCCCCATGGGGCCAAAAGACCGGGGCCTGGAGGACGTAGTAGGACTCATGACAAAAACAGGGATAGGCCAGCCCCACGCCTAGCAAGGCAACTACTGACCGCCGAATAACTCCCCCCCCCCCCCCAAAAAAAAAAAAGAGGGGGGGGGGGGGGGGGGGCAAGCTAGTGAAAGGTTTAAGGACCAATTATATGGTTAATTTAGATAAGTGGACTGTATATTATTGATTTTGAAGAAGTATTAACCATATAGAATATTTTACCCATTGATGAACTCAGCTGGTGATTGGAGGATGGCGGAAAATAGGCTAGATGACTTGAAGTGGTTAGTAAGGTAAACAGCGTATGAAAAGAGGCTAGGATAGGCTAGATATTTACGTTAAGTTGTGCTAATTAACAAAGATGATGATGTAGTGACTATATGGAATATGAGATGAAAAGTGAAGCGAAAACACCTGGTGAAGTAACTATGGAAAGAAGGCTTAGCGTGTGTAGCTGGGACGGAGGTTGGTTGGAGAGTGAGCGAGCGCGTTATGTTTGTCTCTGTCGTGACATACCGCGCACGCGCATAACATATGGAAAATGTATCCCATCCTTTTTACAATGAGATACTTATGAACAATCTTAAATAATACAAATATATATATATATATGGGATTAATAATCCTACAATACTTTCCCATATACTACTATAGAATAATATATTCTACCCAATCATGGAACGTTCGACCAAGGTTATGGAAGCGTTCAACTTAAGACTACGGAACGATACGTAACGCTACAAAGGAGTACAAAGGAGTACAAAGGAAATCAAGCAACAACAGGTCTAATGACCCTTCTAGGCTGCTTGTCCTCCAAAACACTGAGGATCAAGTGTCCAAACAGTGGTTTAGAGTGGGTAAGGGAACATTGGAAAGGGAACTACTGCCCTGGAACTAATGTCCGTGGCAGGACTAGGAAGTTAGTAGGGGACATATGGGTTAGTAACTGAGGGGAGGATAAAATAAAGTTATTCATTTACAAACGCAGTCAGTCGCGGGTTTGATGCGAGATATTTGTCTAGGCGGAGTTTAAATGAATCAACGGTGCTGCAGTCTATAACGTCTCGGGGAAGCCCATTCCACAAGTTGACAACTCGATTGAAGAAGAAATTCTTAGATTCGTGTGAGTTAAAAGATTTACCAATAATTTTGCAACCGTTTCCCCGCGTGTAATTAGATTGGTTGATAGTGAAGTACTTACTACAGTTCATATTGTCGATGCCTTTGATGATTTTGAACACTTGAATTAAGTCACCTCTTAATCTGCGCTGGGCTAAAGGAAATAGATTTAATTCTCTAAGACGCTCTTCGTATGGTTTGTTCTTTAGGCTAGGTATCATTTTGGTAACTCTACGTTGAACTCGTTCTAGCTTGTTTATGTCTTTTTGGTAATAAGGGCACCAGCATTGAACGCAGTATTCCAGAAGAGGGCGGACTAAGGAATTGTAAAGGGTTAGGATAACGTCTTTGGATTTATGCTCAAATGACCTGCCTATAAAGCCAATTATTTTGTTTGCCTTCTTAACAACTTCTGAACATTGCTGACTCGGTTTTAGATTACTCGATATTGTTACTCCCAGATCGGTTTCTCTGTTTACATTCTTAAGCTGAGTGCCATTCATCGAATAGTTTGCTTTCTCATTTAGGTATCCGATATGTAGTACTTTACATTTATCCGCATTGAAACTCATTTGCCAAATTTGGGCCCAATGTGACAATTTATCTAGATTGTGTTGCATATCGTCAACTTGATCTTTTGAGAGTACGCTATTTGCAATTTTTGTATCGTCAGCAAATTTTGAGATTGTACAGGTGAGACCCTCATCTATGTCGTTGATGTAAATTAGAAAGAGAATTGGTCCTAGTACCGATCCCTGGGGTACCCCGCTACTTACATTGGTCCATTTAGATGCCTTACCGTTTATGACTACTCTTTGCTTTCTGTCGCTGAGCCAATTTTCTATCCATTTCAACACACCGTCTTGTATTCCATGCGCTTTTAGTTTTAGCAGTAAACGTTTGTGGGGAACTTTGTCAAAGGCCTTTTGAAAATCAAGGTATATAATATCTACAGCTTTACTCTCATCGTAGAGGTTGAGGATATCGTGGAAGAAGTGTTTGTTAAATAGGAACGTTTTTTACGAAAGCCATGTTGAGTATCTTTAAGTATGTTATTTTCCTCTAAGTGATTTACGAGTCTGTCTCGTATGACCGTTTCTAGCATTTTACATACAACTGAGGTTAAGCTAATTGGACGATAGTTACTGGGTAGGGATTTGCTGCCTTTTTTGAATATCGGTGTTACGTTGGCTAGCTTCCACTGATCAGGCATAGTTCCAGACTGCAAGGATTTATTGAATAGTAATGTCAGTGGTTTGGAGAGCTCATCCTTAGCTTCCTTTAGAACTCTAGGCGAGATTGTATCAGGTCCAGGCGTTTTATTTACCTTGAGTTTATCTAAACAATTCAATACTTCTCTCTCTGTAACGGTGATATTGCTTAGAACATCTGAATTATCAATCTGAATCGGCGATGGTGTAGGGATATCACTGAGGTCTTCTGTTGTAAAAACTGATGCAAAGAAGGTATTGAGGGCATTACTCATTTGTACTTCGTCTTTGGTGTATTCTCCATTTTCATCGACTAACGGTCCAACAGTTGAAGTAACTACTTTTTTCTTTCTGATATAACTATAGAATTCTTTCGGGTTTGTTTTACTTTGATTCGCAATATGTAACTCTAGGGTCTTTTTACTTTGCTTAATTAACTTTTTGGCTTTGCGTCGTAGCTCTACAAATTTCACCCGTTCTTCGTCATTTTGTGAGGATTTTAATCTATCATTAGCACATTTTTTAGCAAGCAGGCAGTTTGAAATATCCTTATTCCACCATTTGGGCTTATTATTATGGCCTGGACGCCGTATTTTCGATGGTATGCAGTCTTGCACTGCTTTTAGGTAAGTGGTTTCGAATAACTTCCAAGATGTATTTATGTCGTTATTGTTAATTAAAAAGCTCCAGTCAGTTTCTTTAAACATAGCTCTAAGTTTATGAAAGTTTGCTTTCTTGAAATTAGGGACTTTTTCGATGCTACTATTTGGTTCGTTACTAGTAAAGTTTAAAGTGAAAGTTACCGTACGATGGTCGCTGTTACTGAATTCATCACCAACATTCAAATTCTCTATTAATTCTTCTTTTGTTGCAAGTACAATGTCAAGAACGTTATTACCACGGGTCGGTGTTCGAACAAATTGATAAAGCGAACTCTCTTGCAAGTTCGTATACAAGTCATGTCCGGAGTGTGAAGTAAGAGTATCGCCCCACTTGGTCACAGGTAAATTAAAGTCGCCAAAAAATACGGTATCTTGTGAGTTACTTACATCTGCAATTTGTTCATAAATTTCTCGGTCAGTTTGCACTGATTGAGCTGGAGGTCTGTATATTAATGCAAGTATTATTTTTGTACCTCTATTATTCTTTATTAGCACAAAAGATGTGTCGACGTTCACAATTTGAGGTTTTGACAAGAGGGTCGGGTTAAGACTTTCTTTGATATAAAATAAAACGCCACCTCCATTTTTATTTATTCGGCTTTTCTCAAACATTACATAACCGGGAAGTGAATACTCTGCTAAAATGTCTCTATCTACTGTATTGAGCCAAGATTCTGTTATATCAATCACATCATAATTATCAGTAAACACTATTTCCTCTAAATCTGAAAATTTATTGCGTATGCTACGAGCGTTTGCATAGAAAACCTTTAAAGTTGCGGTTTTAGAACTCACAGAACGTTCTTTAATCAAATTTTTGGTTCTGGTCGGATCTACATTTACATTCATGGCTGACATCGGTCCTCGGTCGTTATCCCTGGCGGTTTTGAATTTGGGTCGTGTTGGTGGAGCTTTATCCAAATTCGCAGTTCTTGCCAGATTAGCATTTAATTCCTTCGCAGGATGCCGCCCTCGCTGTCTTCGGTCCTCCTTCCTGGTTGTCCTGTGCTGAGTCGATTTCTTCTCCGAAAATCCTTCACCGCATCGTTGAGAAGACGCCCAAAACGTGCTGCTCCCACCTGGTTCAGATGAACTCCATCGTCCGAAAACAAATAGTCATCGTAGTAGAAATTGTCCCAGGTGTCGACGAATCCCACGTTTTCCTTCCTGCAGAGGTTTGCTAGACAACGATTTGTGCTGGTGGCTATGTTGTAAAATCGGCTCTCTACACCAAGCCGGGTGATGATTCCTGAGACGATGATCCTTGATGACTTCTCCTTAAACGACTTGATCAGCTGCTGGTACTTTAAAAGCAAATCTTCCGACCGGGTTCGCTGTACATCGTTGGATCCAACGTGGATGACGTACATTGTATTAGCAGGGGCCAGCTTAGATACTTCGTCAACTGCAGCAACTACGTCGTCCACTGGTCTTAGGTGCTCTGGCGCAAAACTCTGTGAGCTGACCATGTATCATCGAGTCTCCCACGAGCCGGACTTCTTCTATTTCCGCTTCGTCATCTGAGTTTGCGAGTATCTGGAAGCAGTTTTGACACTCGGTAATCGGTATGGGTTTCCTGGTCTTGGGGTAAACGTTGTTCCTCACGACACGGAAGTTGTCTTGAGGGGGAAGAGAGTTACTATTTGTTTCTTGAGCTACATCAACCTAGATTACGTAACATCGAGACTGTTCATACTAGTTTGAGTACACTAAGTATGGACAGGGACGAAGGTGCCCCAGCTCCCGCTCCACTCGAACCCCCCTGCACCCAACCCAGCACACAGGTAACCAGCTCACCTCTTGACAAACCGCTAGTACCAGAAAACCCTAAGACCGTGGCTACACACTGCAGTCCGTACCGGTCCAGTCCCGACACCCGGTCCGCCGTCACAGGCTCCTCCAAAAACCTCCGAGCATCCTCCTCATCATTCACCACCCGAACGCCGTCTAACAACTCCACCTTCTCCACCTCCTCGCCTGTCTCTCGCACTGTGCTCTCACTATGCTCAGACCCGTCCAGTGACATGATGGAGTTAACAAAAAAATTCCCAAGTCAAGACAAAAGTAGCCAAACTCTCGCGTAGCTTTATTCACAAAAATATTCGAAGATGTTTTTAAGTGCAATACTAGGTCACCAATAAACTCCAACAAGTTCCATATATCCTCAAAACAATGTCCACTGCCCACACTGCGAGAAATAAATTCAACCCCAAATGGCAATAAGATTTCTCCAAAAAAAAACTGCAATATTCAGTTCACTATATACTGCTCTAAGGTCGCCATTTGTTATGACCGGCACTACTAAATAAACAAGGGCACTTAATATTGGACTAGAAGATAGGCTATATCTGCAACAACGGTACGCTAATTTCCAAACCCTCGAACAATTAAGCCGGTGAACAAAACACTTAAACCTTCCAGAGTTAATCTACTGGATAACGGGGTATCAATTAACTAGGTTTAGTGCACTTCTACAAAGGCTTTCCAGTGACGGCAAAGCCTACTCACAACAGGAGTACTTTACGTTAATAAAATGCTCTCTAGTAATAACAATGCTTAAATAAACTATAACAAGATTTAATAAAGGAGTATATGCTTACGATAACTTTAGTGTGAGTCTGAACTCAACACTAACTCTTCAATGCTCTATGAAAACACTGGAAGTCTAGTCCTACAGCAAACAGATATGGAATCTTCTGACAACGTCTGATGCTCTAAGATGCTCGTCGATATAGAACAGAAATAATGCAGGGGCAGGGCACCAAAGCGTGTATCTTAAATACACTAACAAGTAGGATACATATATATATATATAAAACAAGGGAGTGCAACAACTCTGTGACAGCACTAATAATAGCCACTCAAAACAGTACTTCCTTAGCCAAAGTAACAGCCATACTGGATTGTGCACCATGCATCAACCTAGGCTAAAATAATACGTGAATAATTCCTAAAGCATACACAGTTAAAGTTAATAAACACAATGCTGTCTTTATTACTAATAAAGTCTAGCAGCGGCATAAAAGGTACAAGGAGCCTAGGCAGAGCACAAGCATGCTCGTAGCCTACTGTTTCCCCTGAACAGATTTCCCCTTATGTTACGTTAAGTGACTAGGAGGCTCTCTTGGTAAGTCCAGATCTCAAGTATCTGGTCTTGCCCTGGCGCTCCACAAAGGTCAACAAAATGAGGAAGCAAGCATACAAGCAAGAGTAGGCAAAAGCCCTTCGCTTGTATACTGCTACTCTCGCAAAGGAAAAATATGCACAAGGGTTACAGGCTACCTAGCTCCGTCGAAGTCGTACAGGCTCTGACTTGCCATATACATAACTCAGACAACGACCAAAGATACCTTCCACTGTCTAGCATTGAATAGTAATAAAGAACAACTTAATAATTAGAAGTCCCCAATAATAATATGACTCCATGTGACTATGACTCTAATAATCCCTAAAGCTAGTGCAAAACATATATGTGAGAACTGGTGCTGGTAATACGACTGGCCGACTATGGAAGTCGTATGCAGAACCAGAAGGGATAAGTAATTGAATAAAGACAAGAAGTATGGAAAAGAAGTTCAGAGAGAGAAACAGTAGTAAAGAGGGTTAGATTGGGGACAGATTGCAAGGGATGTCTAGGACCAAGCACAACATACCAAGCTCTAAGGAGACATGCGGGTAGGAGCCCCCCAGCACCAAGCTGAGACAGTGGCCCCCAATCACAGACCACTACGTCATGAAGAGCAGGCGTCATATGACGCGCCAGGCCCGCCGGCCAATCACGAACGTGTGAACCTCCGCCCAAGCGAGGAAGGCACACGTACATACACACGCACATACTACCACCTCGCTGCCTCCCTTATCTCTTTCTCCTTGCAACTTCACACTACATATCTTATACTCTATCAATGATATAAAATACTTCCAAGTGTCACAGACAAGAATGAAGACAACCACTGATCTGTCTGTGACAACATGAATACTAAGAAAGAAAGAACATCGTTCTACGATTATTATAGCCCATTTCACTGCCCTGGCGAGCGCTAGCGAGTATGAGTACATTCTGGCAAGCTGGCCAGCATAACAATATATATATATAGTACTTTTTTGCCAATTTCTTTAAGGGTAGCATAGAAGAAGAGGTGTTCAGCGAACATCAAAAGTCTAAATTTACTGTCGCTATAACTGTGTATATAGAGTCTAGCTTGTCTATATCTTTTTGGTAATAAGGGCACCAGGATTGAACGCAGTATTCCAGAAGAGGGCGGACTAAGGAATTGTAAAGAGTTAAGATAACTTCTTTGGATTTATGCTCAAATGACCTGCCTATAAAGCCAATTATTTTCTTTGCCTTCTTAACAACTTCTGAATATTGTTGACTCGGCTTTAGGTTACTCGATATTGTTACTCCCAGATCGGTTTCTCTGTCTACACTCTTAAGGTCATTGCACACTGACACAAAAGCCCTTCCAGGCGAGTTCCCGACTTGAAATTTCAGTCTGATATGGCGAATCGGCAACATAATCGTGGATATCGGGAATTAGCCGTGGGTGACTCTCACGGTCCAAGCGACGTATCGGGGGTCGATACAAGATTTTGAGCTGTTCAAAAGTTCGTGGGAATCCCCCGGCAACTGTAAAAAATTGTCTGAGTCTGGTCTCTATCACGAATTCGCCGTATCACAATTGTGTGGTCCGTATCAAAGATGCATGGTCCGTACCAAAGCCGTATGGCCCGTATCAACATCGTCTGGTGCGTAAGCCTGCCGTGCGGACCGTATCTCTTCCGTGCGGAAAATTGGCAATGGTCGAGTTGGCAACCGCGTGTCTAGCCTCAATCCGGTTGCATGTCTCACAGCATCGATACGGCGTCAATACGATTCTTCCGAGTTGTATCGCAGTCTTTTGAGTTGTATCTTTTCTGTGGACTAGTAGTGTACCCTTCGCACAAATTTTCCTATCTTCTTCTTAGCATTCGTTTCTCCACCGTATCGGTATCGCTAGAGTCTTATCAAGTCATGCGGAAGAGATACGGTAGAGATACGATTCTAACGGTGCCAGCCATTTTCGCCGCGATCTCTAGTAAATTCGGCAAGACACAGGATTTGTATGTGTCATGGGTGTTCGTGCCAGTCTTGAAGGGGCTGTCGTGTCAGTGTGCAACGACCTTTAAGCTGAGTGCCATTCATCGAATAGTTTGCTTTCTCATTTTGGTATCCTATATGTAGTACTTCACATTTATCCGCATTGAAACTCATTTGCCAAATTTGGGCCCAACATGACAACTTATCTAGATTGTGTTGCGTCTTGTCAACTTGTTCTTTTGAGAGTACACTAATGTATTTGCAATTTTTGTATCGTCAGCAAACTTTGAGATTGTACAGGTGAGACCCTCATCTATGTCGTTGATGTAAATTAGAAATAGAATTGGTCCTAGTACCGATCCCTGGGGTACCCCGCTACTTACATTGGTCCATTTAGATGCCTTGCCGTTTATGACTACTCTTTGCTTTCTGTCGCTGAGCCAATTTTCTATCCATTTTAACACACCGTTTTATATTCCATGCGCTTTTAGTTTTAGCAGTAAACGTTTGTAGGGAACTTTGTCAAAGGCCTTTTGAAAATCAAGGTATATAATATCTACAGCATTACTCTCATCATAGAAGTTGAAGATATCGTGGACGAAGTCTAAGAGGTGTGTTAAGCAGGAACATTTGTTGCAAAAGCCATGTTGAGAATCTTTAAGTATGTTATTTTCCTCTAAGTGATTTACGAGTCTGTCTCTTATAAGTGTTTCAAGTATTTTACATACAACTGAGATTAAGCTAACTGAACGATAGTTACCGGGTAGGTATTTGCTGCCTTTTTTTAATATCGGTGTTACGTTGGCTAGCTTCCTCTGATCAGGCATAGTTCCAGACTGCAAGGATTTATTGAATAGCAATGTCAGTGGTTTGGAGAGCTCATCCTTAGCTTCCTTTAGAACTCTAGGTGAGATTGTATCAGGTCCAGGTGATATATTTACCTTGAGTTTATCTAAACATTTCAATACTTCTCTCTCTGTGATGGTGATATTGCTTAGAACATCAGAATTATCAATCTGAATCGGCGATGCTGTAGGGATATTATTATGTTCCTTCCAACAACCAACTCTATTCCTAAAATCGATTAATGAAATTTATAAACACATGTGGCAGTCCGTGGATTCGAACCCAGGACGCTCACACCGAAAATCAACACCTTATGCATCACACCACGAAGACAGTTAAAGGATGGTGGACACTGCCTACGATTTATTATGCAACTTCGAATCCTGCATATCAATCTAAGCATGTACACACATCCCAACTGCAACTCACGTAGGCTATGCATATGTGAATGGAAAGAGCAATTAATGGGGCCTTAACCACTAGGGAAGTCCTCTCGATAAATTACTCCTGAACCAATATCAATTATTATGTTCCTTCCAACAACCAATTCTACTCCTAAAATCGATTAATGAAATTTACAAACACAAGTGGCAGTCCGTGGATTCGAACCCAGGACGCTCACACCGAAAATCAACACCTTATGCATCACACCACGAAGACAGTTAAAGGATGGTGGACACTGCCTACGATTTATTATGCAACTTCGAATCCTGCATATCAATCTAAGCATGTACACACATCCCAACTGCAACTCACGTAGGCTATGCATAATGTGAATGGAATATCACTGAGGTCTTCTGTTGTAAAAACTGATGCAAAGAAGGTATTGAGGGCATTACTCATGTGTACTTCGTCTTTGGTGTATTCTCCATTTTTATTAACTAACGGTCCAACAGTTGAAGTAACTACTTTCTTCTTTCTGATACAACAATAACATTCTTTCGTTTTTTTTTTTTTACTTTGATGCGCAACATGTAACTCCAGGGTCTTTTTACTTTGCTTAATTAACTTTTTTGGCTTTGCGTCGTAGTTCTACAAATTCACCCGTTCTTCGTCATTTTGTGAGGATTTTAATCTATCATTAGCAATCTTTTTAGCAAGCAAACAGTCTGAAATATCTTTATTCCACCATTTGGGCTTATTATTATGGCCTGTACGCTGTATTTTCGATGGTATGCAGTCTTGCACTGCTTTTAGGTAAGTGTTTGCTAATAATTCCCAAGATGTATTTATGTCATTAATGTTAATTAGAAAGCTCCAGTCAGTTATTTTAAACATTGCTCTAAGTTTACGAAAGTTTGCTTTCTTGAAATTAGGGACGTTCTCGATGCTGCTATTTGGTTTGTTACTAGTAAACTTTAAACTGAAAGTTATTGTACGATGTTCGCTGTTACTGAATTCATCACCGACATTCAAATTCTCTATCGATTCTTCTTTTGTTGAAATTACAAGGTCAAGGACAATATTTCCACGGGTTGGTGATCTAACAAATTGATATAGTGAACTCTCTTGCAAGTTTGCATACAGGGCTTGTCCAGAGTGTGAAGTAATACTATCTACCCATATGGTCACATGTAAATTGAAATCGCCAACAATTACGGTATCTTGCGAGTTACTTACGTCTGCAATTTGATCATAAATGTCTTGGTCAGTTTGCACTGATTGAGCTGGAGGTCTGTATATTATTGCAAACATTATTATTGTACCTTTATTATTCTTTATTAGCACAACATATGTGTCGACGTTCACAATTTGAGGTTTTGACAAAAGGGTCGGGTTAAGACTTTCTTTGATAAAAAGTAAAACGCCACCTCCATTTTTATGTAATCGGCTTTTTTCATACATTACATAAAAACGAATAACAGTAACTAAATTATTCTAACCCATATTAAAACTATCTTAACAAATATCAGTGTGGGAGATTTATATAGTCAACCAGGAGAAAAAGTTAAACTAAGTACAGTAATGGTTAGACTTTGATATATAAAATACAAGAAGAGGGTTAATTTGTTTATGCTTACACAGGTGGCGCTGGTGTCGGGGGCGGCGCTCTATTTGGCAAAGAAAATTGTGAAAAACAAACGTTTATCAGTCAAAAATACAGATACAATATCATGCAAGATAAATACTGGGTGATTTACTAAGCACTAAACTACAGTGAGGGTAAATATTAATGTGACAGTTACAAAGTGGTGTACAATCTATCTTATTCTAGTTACATTGTAGTTGTTGTTGTTGTTGTTGTTCCCTAAGCTGCCTGGCCAAACAGCCCCGAGTCCCTGAGGAAGGCCATGGCCACGATCGGGCTTTCCCACAGAGCTCTCATTGAGTGTAGATTGTGTTGTTGGCGTAAGTGGTTGTGTGAAATGCAGTCTTCTATGATGTGTTTAATGGTATGGGGTGCTGTGTTACATCCGGGGCAGGAGTCGACAACGGAGTCATCCAGTCTCTTCTGATAGCTCAGGAGAGCTGGATGGTGTCCGCATCTCAGCCTGGCCAGGTGGACTCTGTCCTCGCGAGGAAGGGAGGATTCGGAAGGATGGATTTCGGGAGGTCGTGCATGCAGATGCGTGTTGTCTGTGAGTGAGTGGATGGATCGGTGAGAGATATGAGTATGGATGTGCTTCTGGAAGTTGGTTCGGGGTGGGCAGGGAGGAAGAGAGGACAATAATTGTGTGTGATTCCGTGTGCTGGGTGTTGTTTTGATATTTCTTGGTGTCTGTGGGTGTGTTGCCATGTAGTTTAGTGGGTGGTCTTGGTTCGTGGAGGCTGCTGCCAGGAATTGAGTGCCTCTCATGTCCAGATGGTCTTTGACTTTGAGGATTTTGGTTTCTTGATGTAGGTGATCTGTGGGTGCAGTAGCTGTGCAGCCTGTAATGATCTTCAGGGCTTTGTTTTGAATAGTCTGTAAGGTCTTATGATGTGTTTCAGCTAGGTTAGAAGCCCAGGCTGGGCTTGCGTATTCCATCACTGATCTTATGTATTGTTTATATACTGTGGTGGTAGTTTCTTTGTTGTGTCCAAATTTTGTGTGAGCAAGTGACCTGAGGGCGTTAAGTCTGGGTGTCAGTTTCTTTTTAATGTTTGTGGTGTGCTGTTTGAATGTCATATGAGTATCATATGTTACTCCTAGGATTTTGGGTGTGTGTGTATGTGTTAGGGGTGTGTTGTTTATGGTGAGTTGAGGGATGTATTCGTGTTCTCCTGTCCAACTTGTGAGCAGGGTTGCGGTGGATTTGGCTGGGGCTAGATTAAGTCTGTTTGTAGTGCACCAGCCATGTAGTGTGTTGAGATAGGGTTGAAGGAGATCTGTTGCTCTTTTTGGGTCATGGTGTGTGCATGTGAGTGTTATGTCATCTGCATAGGAGGCTAAGTTTATTTGGGGCGTATTGGGTGTAGTTATATCGTGCATGTACAGATTGAAGAGTGCGGGCGATAGGACGGATCCTTGTGGGACTCCGTTTGGAAAGTTTCTGATTTTAGATGACTGACCGGCAAAAGATACGTGTGCACATCTGCCTGCTAGGAAGTTGGCCAGCCACCTTTTTGTGTTGTTGTGCATGTTTGTGTTGTAGATTTTGTTTGTTAGGTTGTGGCGGGGGATGGCATCGAAGGCTTTACTAATGTCGAGTGTGGCTAATAGTGATCTGTGTGGTGTTCTAGCTGAGTTGATGCCGTCGAAAGCTCTTTGTGTAAAGTCTGTGAGAAGAGTGTTTGTGGAGTGCAGTGGCCTAAAGCCATGTTGTGTTGGAGCTAGGGGTAGTTCAGGTGTAATTAGTTGTAATACTAGGCGTTCCATGACCTTGGAGGGGGAGCAAAGGAGTGTGATGGGGCGGTGCGAGGAGGGTAGCGTGGGGTCTTTGTTGGGTTTGGGGAATGTGATGATGATACCATGCTTCCAAATGTCTGGTATTGTGTTGTGTGAATAGCTGTAGTTTGATATGTTAGTGAGTGCTTGTATGCCTTGTGGTCCCAGGTGTCTGAGGTGTATGTTGCTTATGTTGTCTAGGCCACAGGTGGGTGAGTGCTTGAGATTGTTGATGATATGCTTTGTCTGGTGATTGGTGAAGGGTGTATAGTCAGGGTCTGTGGGGAATTGTCTCTTACGTCGGATGACACGTCGGTCGTCTTTGTGAGGTTTTAGGTGGCTGACATGTGAGAAGTGATTGATGAGCGTGTTTGCTTGTTGTTTACATGAAGGAGTAGAGTCTGTTGTTGTGATTGCAGCATGTGATTGTGTTGTGTTGCTGTTGGAAAGTGTGATGCTGTTTAGTGTTTTGTAGAGTTTTTTGGGGTTTGTTTTGTGATCAAGTGTTTGTAGGAAGTTATTCCAATTTAGTTTTTGTTGTTCTTGTATTTTGTTGTTAGTTTGGGTGTTGAGTGCTTGAATTTGTTGTGTGATGTCTTGTGTGTGGGGTGCTGGGGAGTGTTTCAGTATGTCGCGTTGTCTGATGAGGTTTTGAATTTCTGGTGTGAAGTTGGGGTTGTGTCTTTTTCTGTTACCTCTTGGAATGTGTTTCTTGTCAGCGTTTTGGATAGTTTTATTGAGTATGTGTACAGCATTGTTGATGTTAGTGATGGGTGTACTGTTTAGAGTTGTGAAGTGTTGTTCTGTCTCATTTGTGAATGCTTCCCAGTTAGCTCTTTTATAATTGGTGTATGTGTGTTTGTGGCTAGCTGGGGTGAGTCTGGTTTTGGTGGTGATAATGATCGGGAGGTGGTCAGAGCCTAAGGTTCTGACCACCCTCCAGGATGTTGTGGGGGCGAGTTCTGGGGAGCAAAAGGTGATGTCTGGAGATGATGGGTTATAGAGGGCTTGGTGAGGAATATGGGTATGTTGATGGATGTCGTTAAGGATGATGAGGTTATCGGTTTGTAGTTGTAGTTTATCTTATTGTACCAGTACCTCCCTACAATCAACCTAGTTGTTCCCCAATTCGTCCCTCCGCCAGCCACGACCATTTCAAAGTCCAAGTCTCTGACTCTTGTCCTCTGTAGCGGGGAGGACCTTGTACCCCTGAGACATAGGAGTGCAGACCTGAGAAGAGAGAAAGAGAGCCGGCATCTCATCCAAGTTATAATTTGGCTTCTAAGCTGGCGCTTTTTCTCCGATATTTGTTCAGCTAATCTGGCATAGAAGACACTTGCAGAAGGTCCCATACCTCCCGACGATGAGAAAACCAGAGGAGTAAAGCTTCCTTGATCCCTGGTCAAAATTCTTTCTTCATAAGCGCGTTTTTTCTCACTTTCGTTTCTCAAGTATGCCGCCTTGTGTCCTCGCTCACGATATGTTTGTGCTCTTGGGTTGAAGATTCTGATGTCGAAAAAAGCCCGTTGTCCCCTCGTCCAAAAACCTCGAGCACTTACGTCCACTCTTGCTTCATTTGAAGTATTTGCAGTATTGTGGGCCAAGCGCTGTCTGTCCATAGGCAGAAGTTCCGGTTCGATTCTGACATCATGGCACACCTCGTCCAGCATTTGTGCAGTGATGTCTCGTACTTCATCATGCCGGATACAGATTAATCCTCCTTTCTTACAGGTCATACAGTGGTCTGGGTTGTGTATTTCACCGCATGCACATTTCAGCGGCAGGTTCGAAACTGGCCACCCATACCTCAAGGCTACGGCATCATTGAATTCTTGTTTATTTAAGCTGAAGCCTTTCTCCTTTATTGGTAATGATGTGAGCCAATTTGAAGCCCCCGTGTCTTGTGCCATCTCAACTCTCATTTTCAGTTCTTCCCTACATCTGGTCTTAATTTGTTCTAGGCTATGTTTCTGTCTCTCTTCTCTGCTCTTTGTAATTTCCTGTCTTGCATTTCGTTGTTCCTCTTCGTCCACCTCATCATTTTCATTTTGCTCCCGTATTTTTTCTGTCAGAGACGTAGTAAGTTTAAGGGAATTTTGGTACTCATGAGGTGCCGCCTCCACTGGGTTTATGATCCCCATACCTCCGAACCTTGGCGGAAGAGCTAATAGATCTCTTAGCTCTTGCGTGACGCCTTCCATCTCTGTTAAGGCCGGTATGAATGCTCCTCTGATTGCTTCTTCCAGCGGTTGGAGCATCTGTCTAATGCCAGGCACTGTTCTCATAAGAAAGGTCCATCTGTGCTTAACACCATATGTGAAGGCAGTATATGCAGCATGTGGTTCAGATTTCGCAATGTCTGCCAGGGTTTTCACTTCCTTTACCCACACCGCTACCTTTTTTCGCACATAGTCTCTCTTGCATTCTTCTGTGCCTATTACTGCTCCCAAATGGCGTTGACCCTCCTTTGTAATCTTCACTCCTGTCCTATCAAAAGTCCTCACCGCTTCTTCATACTTGTTTTCTTTCACTATTAGTACAGACTTACTAGCATTCGGATGGTACCCAATGACTTCGCCCACCGATTGTACTCTCCGCCACCATTCTTTGAGATCCCCTATTTTTCCTGCACCTGTGAGGTCATCTGCATACGCCACTTGTTTCACTCGGGTTACCTCATGTTTTATTTGAGTGAGGGTAAATATTACTACAATAAGAGGTAGAACAATATAATATGGAACAAGCAAATAGTTTGTTTACAATAATGCGTCGTCAATAGCCGGTACTAATGTAAACAATGGCATATATATATATATATATATATATTTTTTTTTTCTATGTGAATGAGGGAGACAAACGGCATAGCTGCCTGCAGCGAGTGCCTCCCCCAGATTTCAAAGAGTGACAGGGCCGAAATCAAGGGACGTTCGAGCTAAAATGCCTGGACACACGGAGTTTGAAGCAATTTAAGTCATATGAAGAGGGAAAGACTGATTCTGGGAGAGAGTTCCAGAGCTCAGCAGTTGAATAGAAGAAAGTCTGAGAATAACGTTTCACTCTTGGGTTGGAGAGTTGCACAGAGTAGGGGTGGGATTGTGTTGCAAGGCAGGTACTACGTACCCTACGTAGAGGAGGTGGTATACACTGGGAAAGCTCCGAGGAACACTGATTATTGTAGTAGCGATAGAATAGCGAGAGAGATGCAACATTGCGGCGAAGAGAGAGAGATTGCAGAGAGTTGGTGAGTGGACGGGAGTTAATGATACGAAAGCCTTTCCTTTCTACTTTATCTAGGAGTGCGGTGTGAGAGGATCCTCCCCACACATGTGAACAATACTCAATACAAGGACACGCTGTGCATCTGTACAGAGCAAGAAGCTGCGCAGGGGTAAAGAACCCCTTGAGGCGGTTGAACACACCCAGCTTCTGGGAGGCTGCCTTAGCGAGACTGGTAATATGGTCTTTCCAAGTGAAGATGTAATACACGAAAGTGCTTGGGACTCCGTGTTTATTTTCCTTCCTTCCCTGTGGATATTCAGCATATATATATATATATATATATATATATATATATATATATACTGTATATATAATGTGCGTGTGTGTTCGCAAAAATATGTCGCAATTATTAAATAAAATGTATCGATATATGCCTACTACTTCATTTAATACTCGGAGGTATTCCATCAATTATTGTTAATACAAAATTGTCTGGCTCCCCCCACCACAGAGTTCCCGGCCTCCCCATTATCGATCTCCGCCACCTTAATCACATTAACATTTGGCCTCAGACCAAAACTTTAACATATTTCCTTGGGTATGTAGGACGGTCCTAAGGTGAGCCATGCAAGGCTGACGATCATGTTGACAAGTCAAGCGTATTTCATTTATTGGTATAGTTAGTTCATTGTATTCCTTTACCCCACTCCACGTGTACATAGCTTATATAACTAGTTGTGTTGAAGAGTAATGCATTAGTACATTATTACACACACGCAGACCAAAACAGCGCCTAGGTACAACCTCACCAGTCACCTGCAGGGTACAATAGTTGTCTGATGAACAGTTTATACATTATGTGGGGTCGGGAACCTCTTGAACCAACTGTATCGTAGATTGTTATAATTTGGAATTGTATTGAGCATTAAGTACCTGTTATTGGTGTCGTAATATCCTCTTTCGGGTGTCTTATTGATATCTTAATCGTTACAGGTGTTAATGTGTGTATGTGTGTGTGTACCAAACTAGATATATACATACATAAATAGGTAGAGAGATTCATTTAGAAAAAAATAAAATAATAGTGTGTGTGTTTGTATGTGTTGGCGTTGCACTGTACTGCACAGTCCAGTTACTTATGATCCTCCCTTGTTTTCATTATATACGTTTACCTTTACTTAAGAAGATATTTAGGTTCAAACGCAAAATATATAAAAACAAAATTCACGAAGCTAATTTCTACCTTTAAAATCATATTATAGTGTATTTCCTTTTACCACCAAAGAGAGAGAGAAACAAATAATGTTATATTTTTGTTTGGTCCAACCATGTAGTTTACAGGGGCGATTTACTTATTTTAGGTTTTACTGCTCTTGTTTGCCAAGCAAAAAGCAAACATAACATTTTGTTTGCTCCTATTTGACGTAACAAAATGCGCTATCAGTAATATAATGAACAATATACAGTAATATACCTATTGATTCATCCTGAAGAATGTATGAAGGCAAGTATAATAATATTAATCTACTACTTTTGATGACTGACTGTTTGCACACTCTCGTATGTAAAAATAGCTGGTCTAATTACTAAAGGATAAACTTGAAACAGTGAACATTGCTTTTGGCATGTGGGTGTAGAGAATGTTTCAAAGTGTTACATGACAATTTCAGAAACATCCAATGCATTCAATGACACTTATCACAACAACCGAGTTTTGTTCGTTTTAATCAGTTGGAGGTATAAAATGCATCAGAATATACGACCACGATTGTACAGTTGGCCACATTAAATTAATACACATCATGCATAGAAGGAAACACAGCATGAATCGACTTACACGAATAATTTGCTACAAAACCCTTATATGGCCGTCATATTTATCGACTGCATACAAAAATATACGTCTAAATCAATCTTATTAATTTTCCATCCGTACATAAAATCCTAGGGTGTATACACATTGATGTACAGTAGTTAACTGTACCTGTGAACGTGCATGTGTCCGCCTTCTACTGTACCTGTGAACGTGCATGTGTCCGCCTTCTACTGTACCTGTGAACGTGCATGTGTCCGCCTTCTACTGTACCTGTGAACGTGCATGTGTCCGCCTTCTACTGTACCTGTGAACGTGCATGTGTCCGCCTTCTACTGTACCTGTGAACGTGCATGTGTCCGCCTTCTACTGTACCTGTGAACGTGCATGTGTCCGCCTTCTACTGTACCTGTGAACGTGCATGTGTCCGCCTTCTACTGTACCTGTGAACGTGCATGTGTCCGCCTTCTACTGTACCTGTGAACGTGCATGTGTCCGCCTTCTACTGTACCTGTGAACGTGCATGTGTCCGCCTTCTACTGTACCTGTGAACGTGCATGTGTCCGCCTTCTACTGTACCTGTGAACGTGCATGTGTCCGCCTTCTACTGTACCTGTGAACGTGCATGTGTCCGCCTTCTACTGTACCTGTGAACGTGCATGTGTCCGCCTTCTACTGTACCTGTGAACGTGCATGTGTCCGCCTTCTACTGTACCTGTGAACGTGCATGTGTCCGCCTTCTACTGTACCTGTGAACGTGCATGTGTCCGCCTTCTACTGTACCTGTGAACGTGCATGTGTCCGCCTTCTACTGTACCTGTGAACGTGCATGTGTCCGCCTTCTACTGTACCTGTGAACGTGCATGTGTCCGCCTTCTACTGTACCTGTGAACGTGCATGTGTCCGCCTTCTACTGTACCTGTGAACGTGCATGTGTCCGCCTTCTACTGTACCTGTGAACGTGCATGTGTCCGCCTTCTACTGTACCTGTGAACGTGCATGTGTCCGCCTTCTACTGTACCTGTGAACGTGCATGTGTCCGCCTTCTACTGTACCTGTGAACGTGCATGTGTCCGCCTTCTACTGTACCTGTGAACGTGCATGTGTCCGCCTTCTACTGTACCTGTGAACGTGCATGTGTCCGCCTTCTACTGTACCTGTGAACGTGCATGTGTCCGCCTTCTACTGTACCTGTGAACGTGCATGTGTCCGCCTTCTACTGTACCTGTGAACGTGCATGTGTCCGCCTTCTACTATATTATTATCAGAAACAATCCTCATAGTTTCCTTATATTTTATTAACTGGTGGTGCAAGATGGTGGCTCCGTAAGGGCGTAATAGGCCGACAGGTCTGGCCCTTATTCTTAACACTGCTTGGTTCGACGTCTTGTTGGCTATTGCGATATTATGTTGATTTAATATTGAGGGTTTTGATTGTATTTGCCATTTTCGAGCAATTAATTTGTGTTTGTCCCCTTGACTAACAAAACGCCATTTCAGAGTTCCTTATAACTAAAACATATGCCCACCCAGACGCCCTTCAGGCTAAATTTGTACATTTTTCGATAGAAAAATGTTCTGGCGAAGGCCAATTTCTTTAAAGATACAGGCTCGCTATCACTCGCTCACAAAACAATCGACACCTGAATGGGGCAAATTGTCTTAAAATCTCCAAACTAATGGTGCAACACAGGGGAGGTCCAAAAATACCCTACCTAGGACTAAATATAGTTAAGAGCAGAGGCAATTAAAGTAATCGAGTTCTGGGCGTGTTGTCGGAGTAGGGGTGGGGGTGGGGGGCTGGAGGGGAGTTTAATTATCTAATTAGCTCAAGATCAAGTGTGTTTCTGGGATGTGTGGAGAGAGAGAGAGAGAGAGAAAGCGAGAGTGAGTGAGAGAGAGAGATACAGAGAGAGGGGAGAGAGAGAGAGAAAGATGAGAGTGAGTGAGAGAGAGAGAGAGAGAGATACAGAGAGAGGGGAGAGAGAGAGAGCGAGAGTGAGTGAGAGCAAGAGTGAGAATGAGAGTGAAAGTGAGTGCAAAGCCGTATATCTGAGAGAGTGTGTGTGTGTGTGTGTGTGTGTGCGCGCGCTACAATATAATATGGGAGCATTAACAATAAATCCTGCCACATTTGTGCACTGGTATAGTAAACTACCGCACCAGAAGGGGACTGTCATATATTTGCTGCTCAGGGTGTCAGTCAATTTCATCTAATTTAAGGGGAGATGGTCTGTTTTTCTGGACACCTTTCTCCCTCATGTATAGGCCCATTAGTTTTCAGATTTTAAGATGTTTCCCCCATTAGTTTGTCGATTTTAATACCTTTCGCCCTATTTCTTTGTCAATATTAAGACCTTTCGTGCTATTTAGGTGTCGATTTTTTCCTGGCGAACGATACTGAACCTGTCAATTTGGAACAACCGGCCTTCGGCCGAGACATTTTTCTACCGAAAAATGTACAAATTAATCTACAAGGGGGATCTAATAGAAGTTTTGTTTAAATGGAGGAAACTAGAAAAATAATGAATATACAAAACAATTGACCAAAAACTGACCCCCCTCCCCCCCCCACACACACTTAAATGAGATGTAGCACATGTTTAGCGGACAATGATAGATGATGTTTGGTACTGCTCAATTGAAATTGCGTTTTCAAATTTCCGAGTTAGACATAAAAGTAGGTTATAAATTATACCACTACTAAAAAACGATCTTGTGCTACAAAATTCCCTGTATCATCTTTTGTTGAGTGTTTAATCAACTCACAAAAGGTGTTTCTTGAATAGCTATACATATTATTATTATTTTCTTTATTAGATGGTACTTTGTTTTCTTTTTAGCAGATTTTAAAGTTAGGGGATTTTTTCTTCACTTTTTTCCGACTTTGACTATGAGCTGTGCACGAATGGGGGAAGTCAAAGAAATTATCATCTTCTTTAGACTTTTTACTTGCTTTCCAATGGTATATGAATGATCATTGTACGACCAGTAGTTACTGAGCCAATAAATTTTAAAATTCGATAACTTACGTTTTGAAAATCTGGCCCGCGAAGTTTAGGCTTTGAGGAAATTAGGTGAATTTTGCGTCAAAATGTTCTCGACTTTGACGACATGCTGTGCTTGAACGGGAACTTAAAACATGAATAATAACATTTATAGATACTTTTTCCGCGATTTACAATGGTATGTATATAAATGATCCTCGTACGACCAGTAGTTACGAGAGCTTATCAACTTCAAAGTTCACAAATTTATGTTTTGAGAAAACGGCCAGCGAAGCGTATGATTGAATTTGAAGCAGTCAAGGAATGTTGGATGATGACTTTTATGTGCTTAGGGAATTTCCGCAGAATGCGAGATTTTCCTGGGCCATTCCTTATTGCACGGGACCTCTGTACAGTCATGCTCAAGAATAATATCCTATCTTTATATCTTTATATTTTTCTCATAAAAGAAAACCCTAAATACCTTGAAAATATAACAAATCTTAAATATACAGTAAATGCTTGTTCATGCCTGTTGAAATTTTAGCATTTGTGTGGGTTTTTTTTCACTAGGGAAACACCGTAAGTTGAACAGATATAGTTGGTGCACAAATGTTGAATGTGACTGTATGTTGTCACATCTCTAAAACCCTTATAAGGGGAGATGTATCAACTCTGTGTTAGCAGAGTGGTATTGCCCCCCCCCCACCGTATACTGGTACCCTGCCGGCCGAAATGTCTGTCGTCGTCCGTCTCTCCAATACACAATCTCCTAGACTGTTCGACGGATTTTCACCAAACTCCACACATACATTTATTTGGTGGGTCAATGCGACGGTCAGTCGATTTTTGTTGTTCTTGAATTATCTCAATATTGTGGTTCTAGGACAAACATAATGTCCAATCCCCCTCCCGGGACACTGCCCTAGCCCTTCCCCCTCCACCCCCCCCCCCCCCCCCCCCCCCCCCCCCCTCCCTCCCTCCCCTTCCCACCTCCATATGTCCATGTGTCTGTATGTTTGTGACTGTATTCTTCTGTGGCAGTACTGATGATAATGGTGATTATGGTACTAGTAGTGATGGTGTTGGTGATAGTGGTGATGATCTGTAGTAATGACGATAGTGTGTCCGAGTGTAGTAGTTGAGACAAACAAATAAAAGTAGTGATAGTGGTGGTGATTATGGTAGTATTTATGATGTTGACAGTAGTAATGATGTTGGTTAAAGGTACCGATAGTCATGGTGGTGGTGATTGTGAAAGTACTTGTGATAGTAGCGGTGATAGTAACTATACAGTGATGATGATGGTGGTAGTTGTAGGGATGATGGTGGTGGTGATTGTGAAAGTACTTGTGATAGTAGCGGTGATAGTAACTATACAGTGATGATGATGGTGGTAGTTGTAGGGATGATGGTGATGGTAGTAATGATGGTGGTGACGATTGTGGTAGTGATGATGGGTATAGTAGTAGTGATGATAGTGACAGTAGTGGTGATGTAGGTGAGAGTAGCCTAGTAGTGATGATGGTAATAGTAGTAGTGATGTTTGTAATTGTAGTAGTAATGATGGTGATAGTAGTGAAATGGTGATAGTAGTAGTGATGATGGTGATAGTAGTGGTGATGATGGTAGCGATGATGCCAGTAGTAGTGGGGATGGTGTTATAGTCCGTTCATTCTAGGTTAGGCAGCAATCGTAACTCCTAAACTCTCATAACTAAAAAAGGACTAGAGTAATCAAGCTAATATTTCTACTAAATAGGAAGACTTGGCTAGGGAATATGTGTATAAATTGACAGATCTGTAGCTCTTTTTGAGTTACAGAGGTTAGAGGTTACGATTTCTGCCCAACCTACAATGAACGGACTATTGTAGTAGTAATGATGATAACAGTAGAAGTGATGTTGGTGACAGTAGTAGTGATGATGGTGATAGTAGTAGTGGTGATGGTGATAGTAGTATTGATGATGTTGGTAGTACTAGTGATGATGGTAACCCAACGCAGAGTTGGGTACGCTGTTTTGATTTTGGGCAAAACGGCACTTCTACTTTATTATTATCATTTTGTATAAAATAACAATCTTATACTAAGAGGGTTGAATTAATTGAACAGTTAATCATGAAAATTGACTTTATTCCATAAATCTTTTTATTCTGGTACTTTCTCTATATTGTTCAGTATTTCCCGCTTCTAACTGAGATAAGTTAAAATTCTACCGACAGGTTTTGAATATTTCCACCACAGTATTTAATCACATCCCTCGGGATTTCTCATTCCCATGACAAATGATCACTTCGGGCGCTATTCAGAATATGACTTACTCCAGCTTCAAAGTTAGGCTAATACAAATAGTCAATTTATATGAAATTGGAATTCTATAGGAGTCACATATTAAGTCTACTTAATTATTAGTGACTGCATGGACAACATGTTCTCGTTACTTTAGCATGCTTATCATATCCGTAATATATTCCCTTCTATAATACATTTTCCTTTTAACAAAATAGGCAATTTCAGGACAACGGCACTCTTTGCCCTCCTAATTATCTCGTCAAGTAACTAATGTAGCAGCAAGTCATAAGTAAAATATTATTTTAATCTTAAAGGGTCTTACAATCAGTCTGCAGGTCAGGTCAGGTGAGATGAAGGTATTGCTGTGACCTCAAAATAATCTCACTAATCTCTACTAAAACTCGGTCAGCGGGCTGATTCTCCCTTTACCGTCCCAGAGTCTATGGTTTGAGTCTAATTGATTTCACTACCTATGTTACTGACATCCATTAATATAGTCTAACAGCTAAATAACTAGTAGCTTATCACTTTGCTAACAATTAATAACTAATACTTTTACTCACTGATAATTTGTTACATAATTTATTGTTTTTTCTTGATGTGTCCTTTTTCTGGTTTGCCCAATATAAGTCACATATATGTAATTCTGCCAGGGTTTATAATCTCTTTCTTAATAAACCACTGTGGGGTCTAGAGCTCCCATGAAATATAATCTTGATTCCAGTCTGGAAAGCATAAAAGCTGGATAACAGCAGATTCTTCTTTCTTCCTCCTCTTCTTTCTAGCTTCTCACGTCTGGCCACCTGTAGCCACTCAAATCCCTCTCTTCTGTCACACCATAAAGTTTTTGTGATACTCGATTGAGGCGGGCGATGCGCGTACAGGCTCTGGGATACTGCAGGTGAATCTGGGCGAAGATTGACTCAGCGATTCTTGTGATAGAACTCTGTTACTGGTGTTTTTTGTATGGTAGTTTTCTTAATTAATGGTTCCCATCTATTCTTTACAAAAGAATACAAATAGGGGAGCAAAGGTGTAGATGCCTATCATGCCTTAGCAGAGGCTATGACCCGGCAGGTGCCGTCCATCGTTCTGAGGCTGGTGTGGTTTGGTGAATGAAGGAAAGCAAGAGAAAAAAAATATATTGTAGTTTTGGACAATGAAAGGGACTTTGTGAAGGGAAGAATAATTGGTGGAATAGGGGAGGGATTTGCATGTAGCCTATAGGGGCTTATGTATGAGTAGAAGAAAAACATAGAAATATGAAATAAAGTAGTAGAGCAGAAAAAAAAAACCCGGGCTAAACCGATTTGCTCCAATGTGCCTTGTGTGCAAAACAATTTGAGTATTAAAATATTTAATAAATTCTTTTCTATATTTTGATTAATTTATATTTTCATTCATATAGCCTGGTCGTGACTAACTGGTGTTATTATTATAAATATATTCATATTACTAATACCACCCTTACAGTCACTACTGTCTTCGTCGTTAACGTTTAACTTTTTTGGTCTCTATTCATATTTTTTTTTTATTTTTTTTTTTAGTTCCCCTAGCGGGGGAAAGGGGGGGGGGGGGAAGTAGAGGTTTTGGTCAGGAAGATAAAGTAGGAAATTTTGAAATAAAGTAGTAGATTAAAAGTTAGTGGGCATACCACCTTGCTTTATTCATGGTAGGGCAACTGTATTATTAAAAAGGAAAACAAAAATAATAATAATTAAATTTAATAAATAAATAATAATAATACAAAATAAAATAAATAAATAGTAGTAAAAAGAAAAGATGTTTTGATGTTTAGTGCTGGAGAAGAGATTAATTTGTCTAAGTTATTGGGTATCGAATAACTCTTCATAAGCATCAAGAATTTCTTCCTGAAAGGTGAGTGACTTGGAGTGAAGTCGCATTCCTGAAGGTGTAGTTGCCTCCTCTATGTTGTATTTTGGGTACTTTTTTTTTTTTTCATTTCAGCAGGAGTAAGTTTTTCAAGATCGTCAAAAAATGATATTCATATAAATTTGGCCCCCCACTTACAGTATATATATGCCTGTCCCGCCAGCTTGGGCGCTAATTGGCTGAACCAGCTGTTCGATAGGTTTCTCTTCCAGGTGGCTCTTTTGATTTCTCACTTTACTTGCATTTGTTTTCCCTTCACCATAGTAGTGTCCTGGCAAGAATCTATCACCATTTTCTTGTTGTTTCTGGTGAAAGGAATCTTGTGTGCAAGCGACAAAAACCATTTTTACCGGGATATGTGGGATTGTAAAATCGGGAGGAATTAAGTTTTGAAAATTACCAATGGCGCATGTAAGCGGTGTGAGAGTATGACTGTGGCGGCTCGCCTAACTCCTCTCCCCTGGGGACAATATAATGCTGGCTGCTGATTGGTCGTTGTGTTTGCAGCCTTCTATCTGTTAGTGGTGTTGCCAAGTTCACTAGATCCTCCCACTTTTCTTGGTTCCGATCTTCGCCGGCGAATGGTCAATATATTTCTTACCACTATTATTAGTTAATAATGTAGTTTCTTCCCTAGACATCCATCATGGTTAAAAAAAAACAACCCCAAGACTCCCCTTCGTGATAAATTTGCGCAATTTTCGTAGACAAATTTCCCGAACAAAGGCTAGTTCCTCTTAAATTGCAGGTTCGCTCTCGCTCGCCATGAACAAATTGACACCTAAAGGGCACAACAAGTCTTAACATTGAGAAAGAAATGGGTCGAATGGTCTTAAAATAGCTAAACTAATGGGGCGAGAATCTTAAAATCTAAAAAATCTAATGGGGCTAAGCATGATATGAGGTAGAAGGGAGTCCAGACAAAAAACAGCCCCTTAAGTGTATTAGTTATTTTAAGTACTCGTGCCCTTGTTGTAAAATGTGGTTTCGTAAGTGTACACGTAGTATAGCATGACGAACTCTCTCATTATATTTTGGCTATTATTGGGTGATTTAACACTATCTGGTGTGACGTTAACCACTCCGTTAGAACCGCATGGCTTGTCCTACAGTGACTCACTAGGATCGCCAGGGCAGTGGATGTGGCTACAGTTGATGTATTATTGTGTGCTTTATTTCATATGAAAGCTCGTGTCATGGGCAGTCCAGGAAGGCTCTTTGTTTTCGCCCATGTCAAGGCTTTATATATTTAATTGCAAAGTATATGTTTTATCATTAAGTATTAATGATAGGAATTGAGAGAGAGAGAGAGAGAGAGAGAGAGAGAGAGAGAGAGAGAGAGAGAGAGAGAGTAGAACAGAGTGAGAGGAGGCGCGTAGTGTTTTGCTATACTCGATGATGTCATAGCTGGCTGGCCTCGTGGGGATTCGTTGAGGGAGGTTTTTTATCATGCTTTGTGACGTCATGTTTGGCTGGCATCTTTAGTATTGGCTGAAGGACTTGTTACCGCTTTTTTCCCACGCGGCTCGAGCTAGTGCTAGTATATATATAGGTCCCTCGCCACTCTCTCTCTCAGATCTGGTTTCTAGAATGCATCCCTCTTATCCCTTTGATACCTGTCCACCTCTCCGCACCTGAGAACCTTTTCCTCTGCCTATCTCTCTCATTTTCCATATCTTTCACCACCTTTTATTAACATTGTATCCCCTCTGGTTAACTCTGCATAATCAGCTTCATGCTGGCCAGTTGTATTGTGCGTTAAGGTCTGATATAACCCATGTATGTTAGTTGTTAAGATAAGTTGATCACGAAGCATTGGTTGGCATTCATATTGTTCAGTACTGCTTCCTGTAATTATTAGTGTTCTGCTGAATTAGATAATGCTAGACTAGGAGTCTGATATTATAAGGTATTGTTTCCTATAGAGTGCTGGCTTTAGTTAAAAGCTGCACGACATACCTGAGAACTGGAGTTGATTGAGTAAATTCTAGTCTGTGTGCCATTGAGAGTAGAGCATGCACGAATGAGGGCTTTTTGCCTATACCATTCTGCACTGTTCTAAGCTCGTTGTTTGTCTTTGAGGTACGCCAGGAGAATGCTTAATACTTCGGTATTAAGGTTTCTCAAGAGAGCTACCCTTCATTATAACGTAATATTTGACGCACAGACTTGAGATTTGCACTAGGCTATGCGGCATACCATGCGCACCAGTATCTCGTATCATTGACTCTAGCTAGACTTTATCAGTCATAGTAGACATTAAGTATATTAACCCAATTACTCTTTTTATGCATACCCGTTTATGATTACACAAGCATTTCTCAGCCTAGTTTGATGTATGGAGACACAAAAGACTTAGGCTCTTTTTGTTGATAGGAATACTGCATTGTCGTGGCGATTATTATTGTTGTAGCGTTTAGGATATTCTTGGCCCCGACTGCATTATATATCCTGCCATTTGTGTGCATGGCCTGCACGAGCATTGTTCCGCTGCCGGCCTTTTTGGGTTCCATTTCCGATTCGAGCATCTTTATAGCATCTAACATTTAAAGAAGATTCCTTGTTGGTGTTGAAGGACTTTAGTGCACTTTCTTTCATGCAGGAGTGCCTGACATTTATTGATTAAAGTAACGTAAGCTGTAACTTCTCTTACCACCTTACTTTGCATACCATAACCAAGCACCTTCGGTTATAGGTAGTAATAGGCTGTTTTCACATAACATTAAGCCTAGAGTAGACGCACATTCATTGAGAGTTTAATAACCTATTATTGCATATAGAACTCTATAGAGTATTTGTGTTCTTTGTTCACTGGGAATATACATCAGAGGTTGGATTTAGCGCTTTCCGTTGTAGCATTTATGCCATTACTAGTCCAATGAATAAGAGCCCTGATATATTTAAACCTCAGTCGTAACACTGGTCCGACGTCTTGTGGGTTATTATGGTATTTTGTTTAATTATTGTTAAAGAAAATATTAAAGAAGAACAAATGTATGATAATCGCCCATCTTCAATCATACTGTACAAGGCCAGGATTTGAACTCTAAAAGTAAATTATAGGAAAAGACACACGAATGGAGAAGTAAAATGCACTGTATGTGGCCATAAACATGAACATTTGAAACATTTGATGTTAGTGTGACCATCAATAAATTATGAAAGAATAAAAGCTAAAGAATTACAACAGCCATACCAGGAAGATGAACTGGGAATAATAGGAGATTATTTATTCAAAGAAGAAAATCTAGAAGAGAAAAAGAAGATTTTATATAAGATGTAGAAGAAGAGAGAAATAATAATTAAAAGTTTGACATCTAATTGAGAAAGATATAATAATTGACTGTAAAATAGGAAATATTTAGTAAACTCAGAACTTCAGAGAGCTGCCATTGCTAAGGCGTTTTGCCCCTTGGAGATGACATCCGACATCCGATTGAGGATTTTGCTTGCTTTTACCATTTTCGAGCAACGTATGTTTAGTTTGTCCCCTAGGGTAAAAAAATGTCTTCCCAGATGCCTTCAAACTAAACAAATGCCCACCCCGATCTCCTTCAAGCTAAATTGGTAATATTTCGATAGAAAAACGTCCCGGCCGAACGAAGCCAATTAATACATACTAATAGCAATGCACCTTTTCTTAATACAACTATTGGGGTGTTGAAGTGTTCTCCTAAATATGTACTAAAATGTTACATACTAAAAGAAGTTTATGGCAAGTATTTCATTTTCATAATACTCTTCTAACAATTAAAACGATATAAATTTTCTCTCACAATCCCCTTTTAAGCTTAATAATAATGAAATAATTCGTCATTATATACTGAAAGTCTTCAACAAAACACTGACGAAATTTCAAATATATGTATCAACAATTTTACAATTCAACACACTGTACACTCGAATGCCATAATTTCTAGCCCAGTCATAAATATTAATTGATTTCACCTATTTTTAATTATGGAAGTATATCTTTGGAAACTAATTTATAATATAATTTTCTTTACATCAACTATAAAACTGTATCAAAATAAAAGCAAGTTCTATCCAAAAATCAAGTCAGGTAGTTATAATTGCACAAAGAAAAACGTAGGAGGTCCACGAAGTTTTCTGAGTGGGCTAGATACTATGTCATATGAGTGTACCACCAGTG